>CM065589.1:17061421-17446191 GCA_033119425.1 Bufotes viridis | reverse complement strand
CCCTGAGATATCCTCTCGGCTACCTCCAGTCGAGACCAGTTGTTCGAGTTTCTCCTCAGACCCTGATACAAGCGATACTCTGTCCAGGGACCTGAGGCTCGAGAGCTGGCGGAAGAATTCTTGCCACCCGATCTTTGAATATCTCCCACCACCCGACTTAGTGTCACAAAGATCCAGCAACTCTACCTGAGTCTGAAGGAAGTCCTCAAAGGATTGTCTCACCTCTGCTTCCTCCAGGAGGGCCGAATTTAGCTTCCAATAGCCTCTTTCCCATTTGGGGGATTCTGCAACATTCAAAGAGAACATAATCATACAGTGATCGGAGAATTCCACCTCTACCACCTTTAAAGGTGAAAAAGTAGTCTCCTCCTTTAAATAAAACCTGTCTATTCTAGACCTAATCTGACTACCTCTATAATAAGTGAAACCCCCGTGGCCTGAGGTGTGCCTAATGTGGACATCCACCAGGCGAGCCTCGCTAGCTATGCTATTCAGGGATACACTATCATAAGCCAGCCGGTCTCTGGCGCTCCCGGTCTTGGGACCCTGTGACTGTATTAAAGTCCCCGCCAAAGACCACCTGCCGACTCGTAAAAGGAAAGGTTTGATCCTCAAAAAGAGATGCTTCCGATCCCGCTTGGTTTGGGGACCATAGATGTTTATCAGGCGAAGCTCTTGACCCTTCATGAGGACATCTAAAATCAAACACCTCCCCATTTCTAACTCAATCACTGTCGGCTTTCTACTGGTGCGGTAAAAGGACCGCCACTCCGCTATACGGCTCAGCCGCAAGAGACCAATATGATGGACCACACCTCCACTCCTTTTTTGCTTTATATACAGCCGCTCAAATCTGGCAGCCTGGTCTCTTGCAAAAATAAAATATCAGCTTCAACCCGGCTGAGAAAATCAAAGGCTGCAAACCTAGCCGCATCCGAGTTTAATACTGGCGACATTAATGGTCGCCAGGGTCAACGGAGTGAGTGCCGCCATACAGAGTGATTAAGTTAGACGGCCTTCTTCCTTCCCTTCCCATTCTTCTTCTTACCCTCCCGGGCTACTCCCTAAGGTGGCACGATTTCTTTGAGAGACAGTGGTGTCACATCTCATTAGTCACCACCGCCTCCCCTTCGCACCACCCTTGTCATTCCCATTCGCAGTGTCTGACCCGCCCCACCTCCCGAGGACCTTGCATCCTCACTGGAGGGAGGCGGGCCCTTCCAGAGGCTCCTTCTTGCTCCCCTCCGGCTCCTCACCTTCGACCTCCTCCCCAGAAGAAGAGGAGGCGGAGATCTCATCCAAGGTGAGGTACCGGTTGGAAAGATCCAGGGAAGAGAGTCAGGATTAGAGAGGTCCAGGGGGAGCTGGCTTCTGCTCTCCGCAGCCACTCTGGTCGGGCTAGATTTTTTTGGTCAGACGCTTCTTCTTGTTCTTTTAGACTCTGTCACACTCCTCTGTTGCACTTTCGTAGCAAGAGGACAGAGTCACCTCGGGACGGTCTAGTCTCCTGAGTTCCCTCATTCACCTCGTTATCCCCCCAGGGTCTCAGCTCTAGAGAGAGGCATTCTCTGGGAGGGCGCAGGCATCACCCCAGGACGGGGTCTCCACCTGTCCTCTCCATTTGACGCCTCTCCTCCGCCTCTGCTGGGACGGGCCGTCTTTTCTCTTCATCGACCCCACTGCCCTGTCACCTTCGCCAGCACTCGCCTCGGCGGTGGGGGGCCTCCCGGCTCACCTCCTGCACGAGCCACGCTGGCGACAGAGCGTGGCAACGACTGAACGGGTGCCCTAGCTCACCACACAGGTTGCATCTAATCTGCCCACAAGATGCAGCTAGATGACCTTCACCCTCGCACAACGCGCACCTCTGCACTTGGCAGCTGGCGCTGAAGTGCGAAGGGCTGCCGCACTTGTAACACAGCTTAGGCTGCCCCCTGTAGAACACCATGATCCTATCCCGACCAAGGAAAGCAGATGATGGTATGTGGGAAACCGACCCCCTGAATGTTTCAACTTAATCTGAAACGCCCAGGCACCCGACCAGATGCCAAACTCATCCAGGTTCTTGCTAGGAAGACCCTGGACGTCCCCGTACCTGCTCAACCAGGTCAAGATGTCAACACAAGAAAGTGACTCGTTACGGGTCAGAACGGTCACTTTCTTGACCTCATTCTGGCGGGTTATCGCTGCACGAAAAACCCTGCCAGTCCGGCTGGTCTTTTGCCAGTTCATACCCAGACCAGAAAAGTTCAAGACCCTCTGGCCGGGCAAAACTGACATCAAACTCCCGGGTGCCATACGGATGTATCAGGGCAAAGATGTCACATGCCCTGATGCCCATCTGAAAGAGAAGCTCTGCCACCCTCTTCCTGGTAGGGCACGCTTCATTGCCTCTCCATTTCAGACAGACAACATTCCGTCTGGTTGACCCGGGCCGGTTGTGGGTGAGGACCAGGTGGTCTCGCCCCGCCTTGCTCTCGGAAGGCACGCACGCCATGCCTGTCTATCCAGAAGGATAGATCCACCTGCTGCCCCCTACTGTAATGGAATTCTCCCTCTCCTAAGAGCCTCAAGAAGTTGCCGCTGCAAGTTACCAGTCACCAGACATTGGTAATGGGGAGGACAATGGGGACCGCCCTCCCCCTGCGCCGGCGACCACACCAGCATAACCTCTGCCAGGCGTAACCGACGCAGGAGGGGCAGCCGAACCGGGCCCACCCCCTCCCCCAGACCTATCTACAGCAGGTGCCACTCCAGACCCTCTAAAGGGGCTACATGAGGCGCACCAGCCACTTGTACAGTGGCCGGCCGACCTCCAACATTCACCCTCCATCAGGGCCCGGAGCAACACCACTAACAGAAACAGCATTTACACTACTAGAAGTGACCACTTCTTCAGTGGCCACTGTCACACTCTCCCCTCCCCCACACACACTACTGGGCCAGAGGGGACAGAGGTAACACTATTCGTTTTGTCCGGCATCTTCATGCTGGACACATTTTTAGCAGTCTTTCCAGCCTCCACCTGGCACTTGTCCAGTGCACTAGCAGAGGTGGTCGGAGCCACCTGACCACCAGCCATGTCTCCTTCGCCGCCCGGTCCTGAGAGCCTTCCTGTCTGACCCTCCTGCGCCTCCTCACCGCCCCTGTTACCGCAAACAGGGACGGCGCCCTGCGCCATCTTTGTCTCGCCTTTCTCCCCACTCCTACGCACCGGTCCCACAGCAGAGACCGGGCCAGGGAGGATGGTGGGGTTCGTGCCCTGAGCTGGCTTTTCAGTTTGCCCAGGGCACGCAGGGTGGGTCACATAAACATACCTCACCTCTGGCTTTACTGGCTTTTTCTTCCTCCTCTTTCCCATCGGCTCATCTTCAGGTAATTCATTACCAAAGCAGATGTCATCACGATTTTGGGGACTCCAGGTGGCGATTTCGGCCATAAGTTGCCCCCCCAACTCCGCTGCTCTCACCGAACTCCCTTCCTCATCAGAACTAGTGGGGGCAGGCATACCTGCTCTAGCGGGATACCTGTGGTGATAAATGTTTCCGCAGGCTGCCCCCATGTCCGACTCTTCCTCCTCACTTGTGGAGTCATCTTCTTGTTGTTTTTGGCTTTTAGCCATTTCATTGAACCTTGCGTCATTATTGAGCTTTTCCTTGAAGGGACCGCTGTTTTCCAGAATGGACGCCATTCTTCTTTCAGCTCCTTAATGATGGCTTTTAGGCCTTTTATTTTATTTGTTATTTCTGGCCTGTTTTTCCTCGCCGCTTTGTCCACCTTCGCCTCTCAAGCTTCAGGTTCTCCCTAATTTTCTTGAGGGTCCTGTTCGTCTCTCATACTCCCGGAGGTAGGCCGTGATCCGGGAGCTGTAAACGGTGATTAGTTCCTGGGACTTCATGGTGCCCCAGTCAGCCTCAACCGAGCCCGGCCCACCCCCAGGAGCACTCTGCGCACCTCTTGAGGGCTACCGTCCGCCCCTCCTGGAACTGCCGGCGATGGACACGGCTTCACCTCCGGGGGCTGCAGGGGCCGCTACACCACGACTCCTGGAAGATCTTCTGACCCCCGGGCGGAAGATGGAACTGAGGCCGGTAGCTCACCTCCCTACCTCCCGCCGGCCTACCCCGGGAAGTAGGATCCTGGGTCTTCAGTCGCTTCATTGCCCAGGACCCCACCACCTCCCTGGGGAGAGGCAGGGCCTGGGCTGGGAAAGGTGGAAAATCCCTGGTAGCTTGTCAGCAATCAGCAGCTCCTCCAAACACAACCACACCTGCCGACTGGCTCCAGCACACTGAGGATTACACCCAGTATACAGGACAGGAGAAGTGGTACTGTGCAGTGTATATATATACAGAATAAGAGCAGATACTGAGGATTACACCCAGTATACAGGACAGGAGAAGTGGTACTGTGCAGTGTATATATATACAGAATAAGAGCAGATACTGAGGATTACACCCAGTATACAGGACAGGAGAAGTGGTACTGTGCAGTGTATATATATACAGAATAAGAGCAGATACTGAGGATTACACCCAGTATACAGGACAGGAGAAGTGGTACTGTGCAGTGTATATATATACAGAATAAGAGCAGATACTGAGGATTACACCCAGTATACAGGACAGGAGAAGTGGTACTGTGCAGTGTATATATATACAGAATAAGAGCAGATACTGAGGATTACACCCAGTATACAGGACAGGAGAAGTGGTACTGTGCAGTGTATATATATACAGAATAAGAGCAGATACTGAGGATTACACCCAGTATACAGGACAGGAGAAGTGGTACTGTGCAGTGTATATATATACAGAATAAGAGCAGATACTGAGGATTACACCCAGTATACAGGACAGGAGAAGTGGTACTGTGCAGTGTATATATATACAGAATAAGAGCAGATACTGAGGATTACACCCAGTATACAGGACAGGAGAAGTGGTACTGTGCAGTGTATATATATACAGAATAAGAGCAGATACTGAGGATTACACCCAGTATACAGGACAGGAGAAGTGGTACTGTGCAGTGTATATATATACAGAATAAGAGCAGATACTGAGGATTACACCCAGTATACAGGACAGGAGAAGTGGTACTGTGCAGTGTATATATATACAGAATAAGAGCAGATACTGAGGATTACACCCAGTATACAGGACAGGAGAAGTGGTACTGTGCAGTGTATATATATACAGAATAAGAGCAGATACTGAGGATTACACCCAGTATACAGGACAGGAGAAGTGGTACTGTGCAGTGTATATATATACAGAATAAGAGCAGATACTGAGGATTACACCCAGTATACAGGACAGGAGAAGTGGTACTGTGCAGTGTATATATATACAGAATAAGAGCAGATACTGAGGATTACACCCAGTATACAGGACAGGAGAAGTGGTACTGTGCAGTGTATATATATACAGAATAAGAGCAGATACTGAGGATTACACCCAGTATACAGGACAGGAGAAGTGGTACTGTGCAGTGTATATATATACAGAATAAGAGCAGATACTGAGGATTACACCCAGTATACAGGACAGGAGAAGTGGTACTGTGCAGTGTATATATATCAGAATAAGAGCAGATACTGAGGATTACACCCAGTATACAGGACAGGAGAAGTGGTACTGTGCAGTGTATATATATACAGAATAAGAGCAGATACTGAGGATTACACCCAGTATACAGGACAGGAGAAGTGGTACTGTGCAGTGTATATATATACAGAATAAGAGCAGATACTGAGGATTACACCCAGTATACAGGACAGGAGAAGTGGTACTGTGCAGTGTATATATATACAGAATAAGAGCAGATACTGAGGATTACACCCGGTATACAGGACAGGAGAAGTGGTACTGTGCAGTGTATATATATACAGAATAAGAGCAGATACTGAGGATTACACCCAGTATACAGGACAGGAGAAGTGGTACTGTGCAGTGTATATATATACAGAATAAGAGCAGATACTGAGGATTACACCCAGTATACAGGACAGGAGAAGTGGTACTGTGCAGTGTATATATATACAGAATAAGAGCAGATACTGAGGATTACACCCAGTATACAGGACAGGAGAAGTGGTACTGTGCAGTGTATATATATACAGAATAAGAGCAGATACTGAGGATTACACCCAGTATACAGGACAGGAGAAGTGGTACTGTGCAGTGTATATATATACAGAATAAGAGCAGATACTGAGGATTACACCCAGTATACAGGACAGGAGAAGTGGTACTGTGCAGTGTATATATATACAGAATAAGAGCAGATACTGAGGAACTCTTTATTAATTTTATACAAAAATACAAAAACTTTGCCATAAAAATTTCCAAACAAGATATAAAACAAGGAATAAAGTATATCCACTCACCCTACTGGCCCAGCTACACGCAGACTCTCATTCATACCTACTACAAAAGAGAAAATGAAACCTAGCCGAACCTAAACATCCGATCCGGCTGAACCCCGACTATATACAAATTTATACAAATTGTTTCTAACAGAAAATAAATGACAACTTGTCACAATAAATAATAATAAACACAAATTAAATAATCATAATATAAATATGAGATAACAATACATTTTTTTTTTTTATTTAATTTAATTTATTTTTAATTTTTTTTTTTTTTTTTTATTATATATAATTTTTTTTTTTTTTTTAACACACACATATTATAAGAAATTACAAACCTATACTACCCCTACCAATCTATCTATCCCATCACCTTCACCCAGGGCCAACCTCCGCCTCTTGTCCCTCCATGAGGCCAGCCCTTCCTCCACCACCCACACCCAGCCCCTCGCCTCATGTCCTCCTATGTCCGCATAGTCCAGGGCTGGATGCAGGCCTCCCCACACAAAAATATGAACCCCCCCCACCCCATCCCACCCAACCTAACTACACCCACTTACCCTATCATACAATATATACAACCTATACAAACAAACATATCAATCGATACAAACCAATATCAAAATCCACCCGAAGGCCCAAGTTCAGTCATTTGCAAACCTTTCTTCAAAAACTCATCTTAAATACAAAACAAAAACCTAGTGTGAAAGCCTCAGCCCAACACCAGGAAAAGTGCTACTGAGGCTAAGGCACATCGAAGGTGAAGCCTCTCCAGAGGTAAGAGACCCCATCCGTACCCACCCTTTCGCACTCGAGAGAGCGAACCTTCACCAGGTCACCGAGAATGTTCCTACACACCTCTTCCACAGGGAGGACTTTCTGCTGGGTTGAAACTAAACACCGTGCGCTCCATGTGAAGTACCTGACCACTATGCTAACTATAAAAGCTGTGCATGGGTCCCTTCTTCCCAAACCTTTGAATGCTCCATAAGCCCACTCCGCATAGGAGAGGTTGGCTAGCCTAGGCCAGCCAATGGATGCACCCACCCGCTTGTATACCTCTGTATTAAAGGGACACTGAAGCAGGAAGTGCTCCATACTTTCCAGTATGTCGCCACACTCCTCCCGGGACAACCCCTTTCATCAGAGTTCCTATACCTCAAGTTGCCCTTACATACAGCTTCCCGTGAAAGCAGCGCCAAGCCAAGTCCCAAAACTTCAAGGGGATCCTTGCCGAATTTAACAACTGTAACCCCTTGTCTAGATCCCGGCTTGGGCAATCCTTAAGGGCCAGGGGCTTTTGGAAGTGGGTCAACAAGACCCTCTCGTCAAGGGATCTCCTTGACTGGGTCCTGATCTCCCTCACTCCCAAACCCCACCGGCGGATCACCTTCAGAATCGGGGTGACATAAGCCGGAAGATATCCATGAGGTGTACGCAAATCCTTCACTTGCCCTCCTGTCTCCCACTCCTGGAAGAAAGGCCGAAACCAACCCCTGCAAGAGACTACCCACGGAGGAGCCCTCTCTTTCCAGAGGTTTGCCAGGTTGATCTTAACAAAGGTGTTCACAAGGAACACCACGGGGCTGACCATACCCAACCCCCTAGTCTCCTCGCACGGTATGTCACCTCTCTCTTGACTAGGTTCAGCCTATTCCCCCATAACAGTTGGAAGAACAGACTGTAAACCCGAGTCCAGAGAGGTTCTGGCAAGACACATACACTGGCCAAATAGATAAGCAAAGGGAGAAGGTAAGTCTTGATCAGGCTCACCCTTTCCCTGAGGGTCAAAGACCAACCCTTCCACTGGTCAACCTTCTGAGCGGCGATCTTAAGCCTGCTATCCCAATTTTGGGTGGGATAATCCCCATGGCCGAATTGAACGCCTAGGACTTTGGCTGACGACTGGGGCTCTGGGAGGGTGTCCGGGAGACCGAAAGATGGATCACCCTCCCAGCCAGAGACTCTCACACTTATCCCGGTTAATCACGGACCCGAGACTTCCGAGTAGCTGTCTACCTCCGACATCACGTATTCCGCCTCCCTCCCGAGGACACGAAAACAGTGACGCCATCGGCATAAGCCACCACCCTCAGAGTGGCTTCTGGCTCCTCCAGACTCATCCTGACTCCCGCTAACGGCCCACGATCAATCCTCCTAATAAAAGGATCAATCGCAAACACGTATAAGAGCGGGCTCAATGGACAACCCTGGCGGACTCCAGACCCGACCTCAAAAGGGCTGCCAGACCAACCGCTCACCAGCGGGAAACTCTCTGCCCCTGAATACAAGATCTTTAACCAATCGACAAACCCCCCGGCAGGCCATATTTCAGAAGGACTGACCAGAGGTACTCGTGGTTAACCCGATCAAAAGCCTTTGCCTGATCTAAGGCCAGCATGTACCCCTTCCAGTTACCCGCCCTACCCTGCTCCACTGCCTCTCGGACACCGAGTACAGCACTAAACGTGCTTCGGCCTGGAACTGAGCAATGTTGGGTCTCCGAAGGAGCCGGGTGCAAACTGCACCAACCGATTAAACAGTATCTTGGCCAGGATCTTTCTGTCCGTACTGAGAAGCGCTATGGGACGCCAACTCTCAATACGGCTCGGATCTTTACCCTTTGATATAAGGATCAGAGCTGACCTCCTCATTGACCTCGGCAGAGCACCCGAGGATAGGCACTCATTTAATACCTTAGTCAAGAGGGGAACCAAGAAGTCCTTAAAGGTCTTATAAAACTCGGATGTTAAGTTATCCGGCCTGGCGACTTCTTTAGGGCAAGCCCTTCGATCGCCAGGCTGACTTCCTCTTCTCTGATTTCTTCTATCAAAACGCCAAGAGAAAGGTCTACTCTTGACTCAGGGATGGTTTCAGCCAGGAAAGCCGAAATCCTGTCCCGATTCAGATCCTTCTTCCTCAAGAGGCACGAGTAGAAGGACTTGACGATTTCCAAGATCCCTGATCTGGACCTATCCAGAGATCCCGTACCATCGACTCAGTCCCGTCACCAACTTACTTTTCACTGACATCTTACAGTTTCTGTAAGGGTCGGGCGAGCGGTACTTCCCGAAATCCCTCTCAAAAACCAAAGATGTGTGCCTATCGTACTGGCACCTCTTAAGCAAAGATTTCACCCTGAGATATCCTCTCGGCTACCTCCAGTCGAGACCAGTTGTTCGAGTTTCCTCCTCAGACCCTGATACAAGCGATACTTGTCCAGGGACCTGAGGCTCGAGAGCTGGCGGAAGAATTTTGCCACCCGATCTTTGAATATCTCCCACCACTCCGACTTAGTGTCACAAAGATCCAGCAACTCTACCTGAGTCTGAAGGAAGTCCTCAAAGGATTGTCTCACCTCTGCTTCCTCCAGGAGGGCCGAATTTAGCTTCCAATAGCCTCTTCCCATTTGGGGGATTCTGCAACATTCAAAGAGAACATAATCATACAGTGATCGGAGAATTCCACCTCTACCACCTTTAAAGGTGAAAAAGTAGTCTCCTCCTTTAAATAAAACCTGTCTATTCTAGACCTAATCTGACTACCTCTATAATAAGTGAAACCCCGTGGCCTGGGGTGTGCCTAATGTGGACATCCACCAGGCGAGCCTCGCTAGCTATGCTATTCAGGGATACACTATCATAAGCCAGCCGGTCTCTGGCGCTCCCCGGTCTTGGGACCTTGTGACTGTATTAAAGTCCCCGCCAAAGACCACCTGCCGACTCGTAAAAAGGAAAGGTTTGATCCTCAAAAAGAGATGCTTCCGATCCCGCTTGGTTTGGGGACCATAGATGTTTATCAGGCGAAGCTCTTGACCCTTCATGAGGACATCTAAAATCAAACACCTCCCCATTTCTAACTCAATCACTGTCGGCTTTCTACTGGTGCGGTAAAAGGACCGCCACTCCGCTATACGGCTCAGCCGCAAGAGACCAATATGATGGACCACACCTCCACTCCTTTTTGCTTTATATACAGCCGCTAAATCTGGCAGCCTGGTCTCTTGCAAAATAAAATATCAGCTTCAACCCGGCTGAGAAAATCAAAGGCTGCAAACCTAGCCGCATCCGATTTAATACTGGCGACATTAATGGTCGCCAGGGTCAACGGAGTGAGTGCCGCCATACAGAGTGATTAAGTTAGACGGCCTTCTTCCTTCCCCTTCCCATTCTTCTTCTTACCCCTCCCGGGCTACCCCCTAAGGTGGCACGATTTCTTTTGAGAGAGACAGTGGTGTCCATCTCATTAGTCACCACCGCCTCCCCTTCGCACCACCCTTGTCATTCCCATTCGCAGTGTCTGGACCCGCCCCACCTCCCGAGGACCTTGCATCCTCACTGGAGGGGGCGCGGGCCCTTCCAGAGGCTCCTTCTCTGCCCCTCCGGCTCCTCACCTTCGACCTCCTCCCCAGAAGAAGAGGAGGCGGAGATCTCATCCAAGATGAGGTACCGGTTGGAAAGATCCAGGGGAAGAGAGTCAGGATTAGAGAGGTCCAGGGGGAGCTGGCTTCGCCTTCCGCAGCCACTCTGGTCGGGCTAGATTTTTTTGGTCAGACGTTTCCTTCTTGTTCTTTTAGACTCTGTCACACTCCCTCTGTTGCACTCTCGTAGCAAGAGGACAGAGTCACCTCGGGACGGTCTAGTCTCCTGAGTTCCTCATTCACCTCGTTATCCCCCAGGGTCTCAGCTCTAGGAGAGGCATTCTCTTGGGAGGGCGCAGGCATCACCCCAGGACGGGGTTCCACCTGTCCCCTCTCCATTTGACGCCTCCCTCCGTCTCTGCTGGGACGGGCCGTCTTTCTCTTCATCGACCCCACTGCCCTGTCACCTTCGCCAGCACCCGCCTCGGCGGTGGGGGCCTCCCGGCTCACCTCCGCGCGTGCACGAGCCACGTTGGCGACAGAGCGTGGGCAACGACTGAACGGGTGCCCTAGCTCACCACACAGGTTGCATCTAATCTGCCCACAAGATGCAGCTAGATGACCTTCACCCCCGCACAACGCGCACCTCTGCACTTGGCAGCTGGCGCTGAAGTGCGAAGGGCTGCCGCACTTGTAACACAGCTTAGGCTGCCCCCTGTAGAACACCATGATCCTATCCCGACCAAGGAAAGCAGATGATGGTATGTGGGAAACCGACCCCCTGAATGTTTCAACTTAATCTGAAACGCCCAGGCACCCGACCAGATGCCAAACTCATCCAGGTTCTTGCTAGGAAGACCCTGGACGTCCCCGCACCTGCTCAACCAGGTCAAGATGTCAACACAAGAAAGTGACTCGTTACGGGTCAGAACGGTCACTTTCTTGACCTCATTCTGGCGGGTTATCGCTGCACGAAAAACCCCTGCCAGTCCGGCTGGTCTTTTGCCAGTTCATACCCAGACCAGAAAAGTTCAAGACCCTCTGGCCGGGCAAAACTGACATCAAACTCCCGGGTGCCATACGGATGTATCAGGGCAAAGATGTCACATGCCCTGATGCCCATCTGAAAGAGAAGCTCTGCCACCCTCTTCCTGGTAGGGCACGCTTCATTGCCTCTCCATTTCAGACAGACAACATTCCGTCTGGTTGACCCGGGCCGGTTGTGGGTGAGGACCAGGTGGTCTCGCCCCGCCTTGCTCTCGGAAGGCACGCACGCCATGCCTGTCTATCCAGAAGGATAGATCCACCTGCTGCCCCCCTACTGTAATGGAATTCTCCCCTCCTAAGAGCCTCAAGAAGTTGCCGCTGCAAGCTACCGTCACCAGACATTGGTAATGGGGAGGACAATGGGGACCGCCTCCCCTGCGCCGGCGACCACACCAGCATAACCTCTGCCAGGCGTAACCGACGCAGGAGGGGCAGCCGAACCGGGCCCACCCCCTCCCCCAGACCTATTCTACAGCAGGTGCCACTCCAGACCCCTAAAGGGCTACATGAGGCGCACCAGCCACTTGTACAGTGGCCGGCCGACCTCCAACATTCACCCCTCCATCAGGGCCCGGAGCAACACCACTAACAGAAACAGTATTTACACTACTAGAAGTGACCACTTCTTCAGTGGCCACTGTCACACTCTCCCTCCCCACACACACTACTGGGCCAGAGGGGACAGAGGTCACACTATTAGTTTTGTCCGGCATCTTCATGCTGGACACATTTTTAGCAGTCTTTCCAGCCTCCACCTGGCACTTGTCCAGTGCACTAGCAGAGGTGGTCGGAGCCACCTGACCACCAGCCATGTCCCCTTCGCCGCCCGGGTCCTGGGAGCCTTCCTGTCTGACCCCTCCTGCGTCTCCTCACCGCCCCTGTTACCGCAAACAGGGACGGCGTCCTGCGCCATCTTTGTCGCGTCTTTCTCCCCACTCCTACGCACCGGTCCCACAGCAGAGACCGGGCCAGGGAGGATGGTGGGGTTCGTGCCCTGAGCTGGCTTTTCACTTTGCCCAGGGCACGCAGGGTGGGTCACATAGACATACCTCACCTCTGGCTTCACTGGCTTTTTCTTCCTCCTCTTTCCCATCGGCTCATCTTCAGGTAATTCATTACCAAAGCAGATGTCATCACGTATTTTGGGGACTCCAGGTGGCGATTTCGGCCATAAGTTGCCCCCAACTCCGCTGCTCTCACCGAACTCCCTTCCTCATCAGAACTAGTGGGGGCAGGCATACCTGCTCTGGGCGGGATACCTGTGGTGATAAATGTTTCCGCAGGCTGCCCCCCATGTCCGACTCTTCCTCCTCACTTGTGGAGTCATCTTCTTGTTGTTTTTGGCTTTTAGCCATTTCTATTGAACCTTGCGTCATTCTTGAGCTTTTCCTTGAAGGGACCGCTGTTTTCCAGAATGGACGCCATTCGTTCTTTTCAGTTCCTTAATTATGGCTTTCAGGCCTTTATTTTATTTGTTATTTCTGGCCTGTTTTTCTCGCCGCTTTGTCCACCTTCGCCCCTCTCAAGCTTCAGGTTCTCCCTAATCTTCTTGAGGGTCCTGTTCGCTTCCTCATACTCCCGGAGGTAGGCCGTGATCCGGAGCTGTAAACGGTGATTAGTTCCTGGGACTTCATGGTGCCCCAGTCAGCCTCAACCGAGCCCGGCCCACCCCCAGGAGCACTCTGCGTACACTCTTGAGGGCTACCGCCCGCCTCCTGGAACTGCCGGCGATGGACACGGCTTCACCTCCGGGGCTGCAGGGCCGCTTACACCACGACTCCTGAAGATCTTCTGACCCCGGGCGGAAGATGGAACTGAGGTCGGTAGCTCACCTCCCCTACCTCCCGCCGGCCTACCCCGGGAAGTAGGATCCTGGGTCTTCAGTCGCTTCATTGCCCAGGACCCCACCACCTCCCTGGGGAGAGGCAGGGCCTGGGCTGGGAAAGGTGGAAAATCCCTGGTAGCTTGTCAGCAATCAGCAGCTCCTCCAAACACAACCACACCTGGCCGACTGGCTCCAGCACACTGAGGATTACACCCAGTATACAGGACAGGAGAAGTGGTACTGTGCAGTGTATATATACAGAATAAGAGCAGATACTGAGGATTACACCAGTATACAGGACAGGAGAAGTGGTACTGTGCAGTGTATATATATACAGAATAAGAGCAGATACTGAGGATTACACCCAGTATACAGGACAGGAGAAGTGGTACTGTGCAGTGTATATATACAGAATAAGAGCAGATACTGAGGATTACACCCAGTATACAGGACAGGAGAAGTGGTACTGTGCAGTGTATATATATATACAGAATAAGAGCAGATACTGAGGATTACACCCGGTATACAGGACAGGAGAAGTGGTACTGTGCAGTGTATATATACAGAATAAGAGCAGATACTGAGGATTACACCCAGTATACAGGACAGGAGAAGTGGTACTGTGCAGTGTATATATATACAGAATAAGAGCAGATACTGAGGATTACACCCAGTATACAGGACAGGAGAAGTGGTACTGTGCAGTGTATATATATACAGAATAAGAGCAGATACTGAGGATTACACCCAGTATACAGGACAGGAGAAGTGGTACTGTGCAGTGTATATATATACAGAATAAGAGCAGATACTGAGGATTACACCCAGTATACAGGACAGGAGAAGTGGTACTGTGCAGTGTATATATATACAGAATAAGAGCAGATACTGAGGATTACACCCAGTATACAGGACAGGAGAAGTGGTACTGTGCAGTGTATATATATACAGAATAAGAGCAGATACTGAGGATTACACCCAGTATACAGGACAGGAGAAGTGGTACTGTGCAGTGTATATATATACAGAATAAGAGCAGATACTGAGGATTACACCCAGTATACAGGACAGGAGAAGTGGTACTGTGCAGTGTATATATATACAGAATAAGAGCAGATACTGAGGATTACACCCAGTATACAGGACAGGAGAAGTGGTACTGTGCAGTGTATATATATACAGAATAAGAGCAGATACTGAGGATTACACCCAGTATACAGGACAGGAGAAGTGGTACTGTGCAGTGTATATATATACAGAATAAGAGCAGATACTGAGGATTACACCCGGTATACAGGACAGGAGAAGTGGTACTGTGCAGTGTATATATATACAGAATAAGAGCAGATACTGAGGATTACACCCAGTATACAGGACAGGAGAAGTGGTACTGTGCAGTGTATATATATACAGAATAAGAGCAGATACTGAGGATTACACCCAGTATACAGGACAGGAGAAGTGGTACTGTGCAGTGTATATATATACAGAATAAGAGCAGATACTGAGGATTACACCCAGTATACAGGACAGGAGAAGTGGTACTGTGCAGTGTATATACAGAATAAGAGCAGATACTGAGGATTACACCCAGTATACAGGACAGGAGAAGTGGTACTGTGCAGTGTCCATATATACAGAATAAGAGCAGATACTGAGGATTACACCCAGTATACAGGACAGGAGAAGTGGTACTGTGCAGTGTATATATATACAGAATAAGAGCAGATACTGAGGATTACACCCAGTATACAGGACAGGAGAAGTGGTACTGTGCAGTGTATATATATACAGAATAAGAGCAGATACTGAGGATTACACCCAGTATACAGGACAGGAGAAGTGGTACTGTGCAGTGTATATATACAGAATAAGAGCAGATACTGAGGATTACACCCAGTATACAGGACAGGAGAAGTGGTACTGTGCAGTGTATATATATATACAGAATAAGAGCAGATACTGAGGATTACACCCAGTATACAGGACAGGAGAAGTGGTACTGTGCAGTGTATATATATACAGAATAAGAGCAGATACTGAGGATTACACCCAGTATACAGGACAGGAGAAGTGGTACTGTGCAGTGTATATATATACAGAATAAGAGCAGATACTGAGGATTACACCCAGTATACAGGACAGGAGAAGTGGTACTGTGCAGTGTATATATATACAGAATAAGAGCAGATACTGAGGATTACACCCAGTATACAGGACAGGAGAAGTGGTACTGTGCAGTGTATATATATACAGAATAAGAGCAGATACTGAGGATTACACCCAGTATACAGGACAGGAGAAGTGGTACTGTGCAGTATTGGATGCAGTTCTGGTTACATGTGGGTATTCACTGCACAGTTCTGCCTCCTCCGCATTTTGTTCCATTTCCTATGATGCCTTTTTCTGCTGAGATTTAGAAACTAATACTAAGGAAAGTGTTTGGCATTTGGAATAGCCTCTTCTTGTCCGCAGCCGTCATGGATCCCGGGTGTCCAGTATCTACTTTGCAGGTAACTGGATCATTCAGGACATTCCTTCCCCAGTCCCAGGCTGCACTGCTGGGAATATCCTGTGTCCTATTAGGTCATGGATAGCAGTGTGGAAGGAGCAGAGCAGGGATATATATAATGTAATATCCGAAAGTTCTGTCATGTGTGCCATGGAGACAGTGCAGCCCGGCGACTCTGACATTAAAGGAACCTGTCACCATGAAATGCAATCTGCAGGCAGAAGGTTATAGAGCAGGAGGAGCTGAGCAGACTGATATATAGTTTTCCTAGAAAAAAAATCTGCAAAACTTGTTACTTATAAATGTCTTTGTCTGCTCTTTCTGAGTTTAGTTGTACATAGGGAACATTTTTTTAAATCAGTGATTGATGACATTACCTATGTAAGTGTGTATACAGAGATATCTGCCTTTCACTGATAGTTGTACACAGGGAGGTGTTATCAGTGATTAATAGCATTCTCTGTGTAAGTGTGTATACATAGATAACTGTCAGTCACTCCATAGTTGTACACAGGGAGGTGTTATCAGTGATTTATAGATTTCTGTGTGTAAGTGTATATACAGAGATAGCTTTCAGTCATTGATAGCTGTACACAGGGAGGTGTTATCAGTGATTGTTACCTTTCTCTGTCTAAGTGTGTATACTGGGATAGCTGTCAGTCACTGATAGTTGTACACGAGGAGGTGTTATCAGTGATTGATAGCATTCTCTGTGTGAGTGTGTATACAGAGATAGCTGTCAGTCACTGATAGTTGTACACAGGGAGGTGTTATCAGTGATTTATAGCATTCTCTGTGTAAGTGTGTATATAGACATAGCTGTCAGTCACTGATAGCTGTACATGGGGAGATGTTATCAGTGATTGATAGCGTTCTCTGTGTAAGTGTGTATACAGAGATAGCTGTCAGTCACTGATAGTTGTACACAGGGAGGTGTTATCAGTGATTGATAGCGTTCTCTGTGTAAGTGTGTATACAGGGATAGCTGTCAGTCACTGATAGTTGTACACAGCGAGGTGTTATCAGTGATTGATAGCTTTCTCTGTGTAAGTGTGTATACAGAGATAACTGTCAGTCACTGATAGTTGAACACAGGGAAATGTTATCAGTGATTGATAGCGTTCTCTGTGTAAGTGTGTATACAGAGATAGCTTTCAGTCATTGATAGTTGTACACAGGGAGGTGTTATCAGTGATTGTTACCTTTCTCTGTCTAAGTGTGTATACAAGGATTGCTGTCAGTCATTAATAGTTGTACACAAGGAGGTGTTATCAGTAATTGATAGTGTTCTCTGTGTAAGTGTGTATACAGGGATAGCTGTCAGCCACTGACAGTTGTACACAGGGAAGTGTTATCAGTGATTGATAGCGTTCTCTGTGTAAGTGTGTATACAGAGATAGCTGTCAGTCACTGATAGTTGTACACAGGGAGGTGTTATCAGTGATTGATAGCGTTCTCTGTGTAAGTGTGTATACAGAGATTGCTGTCAGTCATTGATAGTTGTACACAGGAGGTGTTATCAGTGATTGATAGTGTTCTCTGTGTAAGTGTGTATACAGGGATAGCTGTCAGTCATTAATAGTTGTACACAAGGAGGTGTTATCAGTAATTGATAGTGTTCTCTGTGTAAGTGTGTATACAGGGATAGCTGTCAGCCACTGACAGTTGTACACAGGGAGATGTTATCAGTGATTGATAGCGTTCTCTGTGTAACTGTGTATACAGAGATAGATTTAAGCCACTGATAGTTGTACATGGGGATGTGTTATCAGTGATTGATAGCGTTCTCTGTGTAAATGTGTATACAGAGATAACTGTCACTGATAGCTGTACATGGGGAAGCATTGTTATGACGGCCCCTATGTAGCCCAGAAAGAGCAGAAATATTTAAATTACAAGTTTTGCTGATTATTTTCTTAGAAAAACGATATATCGGTTAGCTCAGCCGCTCCTGCTTTATAACCTGCTGCCTGCAGATTGCTCTGCGTTTCATGGTGACAGGTTCCCTTTAAAGGGAATGTGTCCTTAGAAAATTGCCTATTGTTTAAAGTGCATCTGTCAGCAGATTTGTCCCTATGACACTGGCTGACCTGTTCCATGTGCGCTCGGCAGCTGAAGACATCTGTGTTGCTCCCATGTTCATATGTGCCCGCATTGCTGAGAAAAATGATGTTTTGATATATGCAAATGAGCCTCTAGGAGCAACGGGGCGTTACCATTAAGGGCTCTGGTTTCTATGTAACTGCCGCGCCCCTGCCCTTTGATTGGCAGCATCAGGTGTGATGATGTTTACCCTGCGTGGCCCTGTCAATCAGTGTGAGAGGGCACGGCAGTTACAGAGAGAGCTGATCCTCTAGGTGTAATGGTAACGCCCCGTTGCTCCTAGATGCTCATTTGCCTATATTAAAACTTCGTTTTTCTCAGCAAGGTGGACACACATGCGTTGAGCGGCCTCTCAAGCACGGAGGCTCTGCTTCCTTCCAGAGCAGCGACTGTTCATGCGCCACTATCCGGAAGTGCCACGTCCTCCTCCGCTCTTGAATCTTGGGGCTGTGCACACGTGTCGGCGTTCTATCTCAGCCGCCTTGCCCGCTGCATTTTCTCGTGAGCCTTAATCTCACATTTGATCTGGTCTTGATGCTGCTGATATTCCTAGGGCGACTCTGGCAGAGACAGAGTATCCAGTCTCCTGTCCAAGTAGGACGTACGTGCACTGCGCATGCGCCATCTCATTGTGCCAGATTACCGCCACTTGCTATTGCGAGTGAGAATGTTTTACTGCCGCCACCAGTGTGAATATCTGCCTAGCGGTGTCCGTAATTACGTAAATCAGAGACACAGCAAGGTATAACGCAGGCCATGCGCGTCCCTGCAGCGCCGTTGCTCTCCGATAAAGTGCAACTAAATTGCGAAACTTTCTGTCCAGTACGTTTTCTCCACTTATAACCGTCGAATAAAAGTTCCAGAATTTCCACGTTCGTTATTATTACCTAAAGCATAAAAAGTCTCCGATGAGACGGGAGCAGAGGTTCAGCGTGAAACTTCTGAGAGTCGCCTCTAAAGCCGACATCAATCCGGTGCGTCCTCCTGCCGCAGCCATTCAGGGGAACAGCTTGAAGGTTCCTGCGCAGGTAGCGGGATCTGTTAGAAGACGCCATTGTTCTCACCACCGCGGCTTTGATGAAGAGGTGGCTCAGCACTCACGTATCAGTACAGAGGGATTATGGGGTCATATAGAGAACGCAACGAAAGGCGATGTCCTCCAGATGAGCCCCAGTCCTCGCCACCGCTCTAGTAGTGAGAAATATTCAGCGTATATTTCCTGCAGCCGCAGCCAGAGTCCGCGGGCGAGCAGAGAACTAACACCCAACTGGACCCGTGGAAAAGGGGCCACTAAATAGTGCCTTGTGCGATACGTACCACACAATGTCTGAGCAGATATTACCATACAGTGCTCAAATAATACCGCCATACAGGGACTAAGAAAGAACTCCCTACGTCATCTGATTTACAGTCCCAACATGCATAATCTAATACTACCACTATACAGGGACCAGATATCAACTTCATACATAATTTAAAAATAGCACCATACAGTGACGAAATAACAGCCCCATACATAATCAAATACTACAGCCTTATAGTGACCATATTACAGCCCCATACGTAATCTAAAATACTGCCATGCAGTGACCAAACCGCTCCAAACACATAATATTCCCATACAGTGACCAAGTAACAGTCCCATATATAAAGTTCCTACTATAATAACACCGCTATACAGTGACCAAATAAAATCACAGTGAAACATATTCTAATACTGCTGCCATAGAAAGGCCAAATATCTACTTGATGCATACATAATTTCATAATCCTACCATACACTGACCAAATAACAGCCCCGTACATACATAATCTAATATTACTGCCATATAGTAACCAAATAATAGCCCCATACATACATGATTTAATAATACCACATACAGTGACCAAATAACAGTTCAATACATACATGATCTAATAATACCGCAATAAAGTGACCAAATAACAGCTTGATACATACATGATCTTATAATACTGCCATAGACTGACCAAATAACAGCTCCATGCCTACATAGTCTAATAATATCGCCATACAGTAACCAAATAACAGCTCCATACATAATCTAATACTTTCGCCATAGGGGGACCAAATAAAAGTTCCGTACATATATAGTCTAATAATACCGCCACAGAGTGACGAAATAACAGCTCCGTACCTAATCTAATAATACCGCCATAGAGTGACGAAATAACAGCTCCATACATATATAGTCTAATAATACCGCCACAGAGTGACGAAATAACAGCTCCATACATATATAGTCTAATAATACCGCCACAGAGTGACGAAATAACAGCTCCGTACATAATCTAATAATACCGCCACAGAGTGACGAAATAACAGCTCCGTACATAATCTAATAATACCGCCACAGAGTGACAAAATAACAGTCCCATACATAATCTAATAATCCCGCCACAGAGTGACGAAATAACAGTTCCGTACATAATCTAATAATACCGCCACAGAGTGACGAAATAACAGCTCCGTACATAATCTAATAATACCGCCACAGAGTGACGAAATAACAGCTCCATACATAATCTAATAATACCGCCACAGAGTGACGAAATAACAGTTCCGTACATAATCTAATAATACCGCCACAGAGTGACGAAATAACAGCTCCGTACATAATCTAATAATACCGCCACAGAGTGACGAAATAACAGCTCCATACATAATCTAATAATACCGCCACAGAGTGACGAAATAACAGTTCTGTACATAATCTAATAATACCGCCACAGAGTGACGAAATAACAGCTCCATACATAATCTAATAATACCGCCACAGAGTGACGAAATAACAGCTCCGTACCCACATAATCAACCTAATACTGTAATACAATTGATATTAGAGTGCATAGTGATCACAGATCCCGGGCCCCATGCCCTCCATCAGGGTTACCGGTGCGACCGTACATCGGTGAAATGCCGGATCGGGCTTAATATTGGGCGCCGGCCTTCGCCGCTGATCAGGGCAGGAGCTGACACTTTGTAGTAATTTGTGGTATTCGTGTCTATAGGACGTAGAGGTTTATGGGAAAGTCGCCTCCTTCCTCTTCGGATTATTATTATTAGGGATAGCGATCTCCCCTAATCCCGGATGGGGCGTCGCCCCCTCCTCGTTCCCCGCTCCTCATAATCTCTCCCAGGTTCAGTCAAACAAACCGTTTCCAGCATAAATAATGAGTGGAGATATGAAAGGCTTCCATACTGTGATGTGCGGCCATGACAGATGAGGCCGCTCGCCGCCAACGCCAGCACTTTGATGTCAGGAAGCTGCTTTAAATCCTCAGGTCAGGTCCCAGCGACCTTGACAAGGTCATGGGGCTAAGCATAGCCCGGGCGCCGCCTACGAGAGGTCGCTTTAATGTTTCTGAAAAATTCCCGAACTGCCAACGTGTGCGAGGACGCTAAATAATTCCAAAATTCTTATTTATTATTAGTTTCTTTTTATGTTGCAATTTTTTATATAAATAATCAAAAGCAACAAAGTAAACATTCCGTTTCACCGATATGTAATATTTGGGGATTTTTAATATTTTTGGACTTTCCACTCCTCGTTCACGTCCGGAACGCTCTGGATCTGTAATATTTCTATCCTGTAAGTGGATTTTGGGGAAGGCTTTATGAGAACTGGGCACATTTCCTCCGCCGGGGAGATTTATGGCCTACAGTAAGCGATAATTCCTTCTGGATTTTTTTTTTTCTCCGCAGTGACACTGTTCAATGACAGAGAATGTGAGATGAGGGAGGGCGTGACACATGTGGCGTCAGGGAGAGCGGGCTTGTGTGTACAGGGTTCTGGTAGTAAATAAAGGGTGAGCGGGGCGTGCTCCTAGGGAATCCATCATGATCCAGAGATATACTGTTCTATCTATATATATACCCTCAGATATACTGTGCCACACACGTGCGCCCTGAGATGTGGCATCTCCTATGTGGCCCTAGATACATACTATTCCACTATATGTGCCCTATACAGTGCATTGGGAAAGTCTTCACACCGTTCCAGTGTCCTCACATTTTATCTTGCTCCTTGTGCTATAAGTTCCCCATCATTCTGCCCCTGGTCATCCACAACGAGAAAGTGAGGAGAGAAGGGTAGAAATCTTCATTCATTTATAGATGAGGAAAAACTAAAATCTGGCATTGACATAAGTCTTCAGCCCCTTTACTCAGGACATAAGTCTTCAGCCCCTTTACTCAGGACATAAGTCTTCAGCCCCATTACTCAGGACATAAGTCTTCAGCTCCTTTACTCAGGACATAAGTCTTCAGCCCCATTACTCGGGACATAAGTCTTCAGCCCCTTTTTCGCGGGACATAAGTCTTCAGCCCCTTTGCTCAGGACATAAGTCTTTAGCTCCTTTTTCACGGGCGCAAGTCTTCACACCCTTTACTCGGGACTTAGATGAAGCCCCTCTGGCATAAGTCTTCAGCCCCTTTACCTGGGACATAAGTCTTCAGCCCCTGTATTCAGGACATAAGTCTTCAGCCCCTGTACTCAGGACATAATTCTTCAGCCCTTGTACTCGGGACGTAAGTCCTCAGCCCCTTTACTCGGGACGTAAGTCTTCAGCCCCTTTTCTCAGGACATAAGTCTTCAGCCCCTTTACTCGGGACATAAGTCTTCAGCCCCTTTACTCGGGACGTAATACTTCAGCCCCTTTACTCGGGACGTAAGTCTTCAGCCCCTTTACTCGGGACGTAAGTCTTCAGCCCCTTTATTCGGGACGTAAGTCTTCAGCCCCTTTACTCGGGACGTAAGTCTTCAGCCCCTTTACTCGGGACGTAAGTCTTCAGCCCCTTTGCTCAGGACATAAGTCTTTAGCTCCTTTTTCACGGGGCGCAAGTCTTTACACCCTTTACTCGGGACTTAGCTGAAGCCCCTCTGGCATAAGTCTTCAGCCCCTTTACCTGGGACATAAGTCTTCAGCCCCTGTATTCAGGACATAAGTCTTCAGCCCCTGTACTCGGGACATAAGTCTTCAGCCCCTTTACTCGGGATGTAAGTCTTCACACCCTTTATTTGGGACATAAGTCTTCAGCCCCTTTACTTGGGACATAAGTCTTCACACCCTTTACTCGGGACTTAGCTGAAGCCCCCCTGGCAGTGATTCCATCCTCCGTCTTCTTGGAGATGAGGCCACGAGGTTTACACCTGGATTTGGGGATTCTTCTTCTCTGCAGATCCTCTCCAGCTCTGTCAGGTCGGATGGGGTCTCCCTGGGGTGCACCTAGCCTTTCTGCTGCCTGAGGCGAAATCTAACACATCTCAGAGATGATCCAGAGAAATCGGAGACCCCAGAGCAAATGCCAAGAGTCATAGCAAAGGGTCTGAATACTTATGTCCAGGCGAAACTTCAGTTTTTGCTTTTTAATAAACTTGCTAATATTTCTACCATTCTCTCCTCACTTTCTTATTATGAGGAATGATGGAGGAACTGAAGGCACAAGGAGTGGAAGGGTCTGAAGACTTTCCCAATGCCCTGTATACTCTGCTGCTGTATGTGCACATTGTGCAGTAGAGACCCCAAAAATAATCTAGTAATGTGAACCGCCAGACCCCGAAGGAAAGATTCCAGACCCCGACATTCATTTACCCGACTTAGACCAGACCTCGTCCTTTGAGACGCTGACCACAGAATAAGGGGTCTGAAGTGAAGAGCAGTGAGGAGAGGACATGTGAGGGCCCATTGTGACGACACTCCTGCTCTCATGTGGTAACTGAGATAACAGGAATCACTGAGAGACATCTCCGAGTCTTGTCATCTCTCCGGCCTGCCTATCTCCTCAAGACCAAAGACTCTTCAAACCTCATCTTCCCAATAATAGGATCCAATTTCCGGCCGACGCCTCATCCTCCCCGGACTTCATTTGCATCAAAATAAGACTCTCTATCTTCATGGAAACATCCATCACTTCATTTGTGTCTCACTTTATCCGGATACTCTTGTTTATATCAATATCTCCATCGCCTTCCAGTTGTCCCAGCAGTCGGCTCTTCTCTATCAGAGCTCATTACCAGGGACACCGCAAGGAGACGACGTGTCCTACAGACCAGCGGCGTCCTTCATAGACCGGAGCAGCTTCACGGTGTCCTCACTGCTACGTATGAGAGATGGAGCCATGACATGAGGGCAACCAAAGGCCGGAGGAGCTACATCCTTCTGTGCAACAATGGAGAACATCTCATATCTATCCTCTATCTATCCTTCCATTTATCTTTCTCAGGTTTTCCTGGGACCCTCCCCCAGACCATTTTACTTATTAGGTGCGAGGTCATTATGGGGTCCCTAGCTTATATCTATTGTAAGGGATCGCCCTCTTTCAGGGGTCGCAATCACAGACCTCTCCTCTGACTACGGGGTTCAAGTCCAAAAGGTGCTTTATCTTGGCACTTCAGCACCATCACACATATAAACATCGGAAATAAACACCTGCCCGTCTGGGCTCTACCTAATACACCTGTTGTCTCTACCGCACCTATAGAGCGCCGTTTACACACGGATTAGATCCGGCTTCCTCAGCCATATACGGCCCAGCAGCATCCAGGCTGTGACCACACCAGCACCCTTGGGGACAGATGGTCCAGAAGTCCTCCCGACTCTGACCGTGCAACCCTCTTTCCGTAGGCGTCGCTGGGCCCCCCTGACTTTAGACTTTACAAAGCCTTGTGGCCCCTCAGACCTCCTGGCTGAGACCACACAGAGCCTCTAAAGTTTCCCTCTCTCTCTATCAGGCATCCTCAGACTTTCTCCCTCCAAGTCATACTCAGAGGGTTGATTATCAATCCTTGATTACAGCAGCAAACCTCACCTGCGATCACCTTCGGCAAAAGACAATACATCTAGTGGAAGATTGTGGACTGGCAGATCCCACCACCAAACCTATCGCCCAGTCCACATGAAATCCAGCCCAGAACAACATCTAGACTACACTTTGCTGAAACCACTGCAGCTTTCTGGATTTCAGTTCTCTCCCCCAGCTAAGGTATCTGGGTGGGATATACACGCCCGCCAGCACTTATACCGTACACATCACCACAATCTACATATATATATATATATATACACACACTACAGAGGACAGTATACTGTACACATCACCACACTATCTATGATATATTTCAATCTCTGACCACCTTCACCCTTCTTCACTGTTCGACCACATCTTTCTGCAGCATGCTGCGCCATTTTACCCAGTAAACCGCCAGTCAGCGTGGTGCGTCTAGCGTCCTCCGTTATTTGCGGGATCCCTCTCTTCCATCATTTCCGTTGTTCTGCTCCTATGAGAACGCAGTCTTACCTGTTCTCCGGGGAGATGATTGTTCCTCTGCACCCCAGTAATATTTGGCCATCTCCTGTGTAGACGATTGCGCTCCGTTAACCCTTCCCTGTCCGCCGGCTCTGTATCTCTGGGCCATGGCGGAGGCGCAGGGATCAGTATTGATGGGATTGAGATTTATTTTCAGGAGCTCTCAGGGACAATAATAAAGATTTAAGCCTCGACCCCTGGAGTCTCCAGCGTCTGCGGGTGATTTAAAGCGACAGCTCTGATCACTTCATCAGTAGATGGCGGGAGACAATCCTGATACCCCTCCCCCAGCAGGAAGGGGTTAAATACCTGGACCTGGGAAATCCTAAGGCTGTCCTCTCATGATAATAGAAAGACGAGATACATATTTAAGTAATTTCCCCCCATGGGGGGCTAAGTGTCTCTTCAAGGGGTTGTCAAAATTTTTTGAAAACCATGGCTCCCCTTTTCTGGAAACAGCGCCCCACCAGTTCGCAGGTTGTGTATGGTATTGCATCAAAGCTCCATTTACTTCAGGCACAGCAATTCCAAGGGTGTGGCGCTGTTTTGCACCTCATTTCTCCACGTCTTCGTTATTGGATGACTCCAGGGACCAGCGAATGTCCCAGCTCACTGATCTCCAACCTCTGGTTCTTAAGCGCTAGCAAAACAACAACTCCCAGCATGCACTTTTCCCTTTACTGAAGTAAGATTAGATTGATTTTTGGGGCATTTATAGAAGCCCACGTCCCTTATCGCATTTTCCCATGGTCCCTGCACCTCTTTCTTGTGCTCAGATGTCTGTGACCTTTGAGGGGTTCTGGACGGCCTGGGAAGGGGGGGGGGGTCTCAGAACACAGAGATGAATGGGGCTCAGAGGAGAAACGCTGCAGATTTATTTGTGGTAGATTTCTAAATGAGGCTATTTATAAACCCCTCACCCCGGGGCAAGACGCCCACCATTCCGGCTATTCCCTTCTTCTGGAATCCCAAAGCCTTCATTGTTGTTCTCCTCTTCATGGCGGAACTAGCAGCAGTCTGGTCTTATGCTCCAGTCACATTCAGAGCTGCAATCACAATTCTGCAAGCTGTCACTTAGGGCTCATGCACACGACCGTATGGCTTTTTCAGTATCTTGACGTCCGTGTGCATTCCGTTTTTTGTGGAACAGAACATCTGGCCCCTGATAGAACAGTACTATCCTTGTACTATCTTTGAACGGAACTGAAAAACGGAAGGCATACAGAGTTTTTTGCGTATCCATTAAAATGAATATTTCCATATATGGTCCGTATACGAAAGGCAAAAAAACGGAACGTAAATGGAAAATACATACAGTCATGTGCATGAGCCCTTAATTAGCAGCAGGTAGCAGCAGTCTTGTCCTATGCATTCATTGCATTCAGAGCTGCATTCATAATTTTGCAAGCTGTCACTTAATCCGTTAGCAGCAGTCTTGTCCTATGCTTTCATCACATTCAGAGCTGCAATCACAATTCTGCAAGCTCTCCCTTAATAAGCAGTAGGTAGCAGCAGTCTTGTCCTATGCATTCATTACACTCAGAACTGCAATCACAATTCTGCAAGCTGTCACTTAATCCGTTAGCAGCAGTCTTGTCCTATGCATTCATCACATTCAGAGCTGCAATCACAATTCTGTAAGCTCTCCCTTAATAAGCAGTAGGTAGCAGCAGTCTTGTCCTATGCATTCATCACATTCAGAACTGCAATCACAATTCTGCAAGGTCTCCCTTAATAAGCAGTAGGTAGCAGCAGTCTTGTCCTATGCATTCATTACATTCAGAGCTGCATTCACAATTCTGCAAGCTGTCACTTAATCCGTTAGCAGCAGTCTTGTCCTATGCATTCATCACATTCAGAGCTGCAATCACAATTCTGCAAGCTCTCCCTTAATTAGCAGTTGGTAGCAGCAGTCTTGTCCTATGCATTCATTACATTCAGAGCTGCAATCACAAGTCTGCAAGCTGTCACTTAATCCGTTAGCAGCAGTCTTGTCCTATGCATTCATCACATTCAGAGCTGCAATCACAATTCTGCAAGCTCTCCCTTAATAAGCAGTAGGTAGCAGCAGTCTTGTCCTATGCTTTCATTACATTCAGAGCTGCAATCACAATTCTGCAAGCTGTCACTTAATCCGTAGTAAGTGGTGGCAGTCTGGTCTTAAGCTTCAATCACATTCAGAGCTGCAATCACAGTTCTGCAAGCTGTCACTTAATCCATAGTAGGTAAAAGCAGTCTTGTGTTATGCATTAATCACATTCAGAGCTGCAATCACAAGTCTGCAAGCTGTCATTTAATCCGCAGTAGGTGGTGGCAGCAGTGAGATAGGCATGTGATGCTATGCATACTGGGAAATGTGCCGGCCTGGTACACATCACCCACAATGCCAAGGGGATGTAAATGGTAAGAAGAAGACTTGTCATTATGGGTGTCAGTGTTTCAGGGGCTCCTGAGATCTTGGCGTTTGTGTCACGCCCCCTCAATGCTGATTGGTGGAGAAGTAAACATTTAATATCGATACATTGTAACCCATCAATAGCGAGCGCGTTATCTGATACATTGTAACACGGACAGAAGTGAAACATCTCGTCTGAGATCCCAGAAAGGCCGCAGCCGACTCCTGATGGCTCCTGGAAGCCAGAGATGCTCAGCGATCCCTCGTCATCAGCTGAATACGTTTTTAGTGTCGCCTTCTGAGCGTGGAGTCGCCATTTGGGCCCCTGCACCAACACGGAGCCTGTTTCCACAAGCAGAAGGATAGCGTTCGATGTGTGGGGGGAGAAGACTCCTGATAGAAAACAGGAAGCCGGCCTAATGGCTGCTCTAATTACACCGCCTAAATTATTAATTTGCTGAAATTGTTGGAAAGCGGGCACCACAATGGGAGCAGATCACGAGGCCGGGTGCCAGCTTCCACGGATGGCGCTCCATGTAATGTTATTAAATACACGAATCCCTGGACGCAAGAAGCACTCAGCAGCTTAACCAGGGTGGTGTTAAGGGTGACTGAAGGGGTTAAACGAACATCTCCCAATGTAGACAGCAGAATGGCGGGCGTTATCTGTGCCAGTCCTGGAGAATGATCATGAGTGTACGAAATTATCATTAGAGCAGCAGAAGACACTTACCAAGGAGTGCCCAGATCACCACCCGCTGCCAGCTATACTGCACCCACCATCTACAGCCCAGATCACCACCTGCTGCCAGCTATACTGTACCCACCATCTACAGCCCAGATCACCACCTGCTGCCAGCTATACTGCACCCACCATCTACAGCCCAGATCACCACCTGCTGCCAGCTATACTGTACCCACCATCTACAGCCCAGATCACCACCTGCTGCCAGCTATACCGCACCCACCATCTACAGCTCAGATCACCACCCGCTGCCAGCTATACTGCACCCACCATCTACAGCCCAGATCACCACCCACTACCAGCTATACTGTACCCACCATCTACAGCCCAGATCACCACCCGCTGCCAGCTATACTGTACCCACCATCTACAGCCCAGATCACCACCCGCTACCAGCTATACTGCACTCACCATCTACAGCCCCGATCACCACCCGCTGCCAGCTATACTGTACCCACCATCTACAGCCCAGATCACCACCCGCTGCCAGCTATACTGCACCCACCATCTACAGCCCAGATCACCACCCACTACCAGCTATACTGTACCCACCATCTACAGCCCAGATCACCACCCGCTACCAGCTATACTGCACCCACCATCTACAGCCCAGATCACCACCCGCTGCCAGCTATACTGCACCCACCATCTACAGCCCCGATCACCACCCGCTGCCAGCTATACTGCACCCACCATCTACAGCCCAGATCACCACCTGCTGCCAGCTATACTGCACCCACCATCTACAGCCCAGATCACCACCCGCTGCCAGCTATACTGTGCCCACCATCTACAGCCCAGATCACCACCCGCCGCCAGCTATACTGTACCCACCATCTACAGCCCAGATCACCACCTGCTGCCAGCTATACTGTACCCACCATCTACAGCCCAGTTCACCACCCGCTGCCAGCTATACTGCACCCACCATCTACAGCCCAGTTCACCACCTGCTGCCAGCTATACTGCACTCACCATCTACAGCCCAGATCACCACCCGCTGCCAGCTATACTGTACCCACCATCTACAGCCCAGATCACCACCTGCTGCCAGCTATACTGCACCTACCATCTACAGCCCAGATTACCACTCGCTGCCAGCTATACTGCACCCACCATCTACAGCCCAGATCACCACCTGCTGCCAGCTATACTGCACCTACCATCTACAGCCCAGATTACCACTCGCTGCCAGTTATACTGCACCCACCATCTACAGCCCAGTTCACCACCTGCTGCCAGCTATACTGCACCCACCATCTACAGCCCAGATCACCACCTGCTGCCAGCTATACTGCACCCACCATCTACAGCCCAGATCACCACCTGCTGCCAGCTATACTGCACCCACCATCTACAGCCCAGATCACCACCCGCTGCCAGCTATACTGTACCCACCATCTACAGCCCAGATCACCACCCGCTACCAGCTATACTGCACTCACCATCTACAGCCCAGATCACCACCCGCTGCCAGCTATACTGTACCCACCATCTACAGCCCAGATCACCACCCGCTGCCAGCTATACTGCACCCACCATCTACAGCCCAGATCACCACCTGCTGTCAGCTATACTGCACTCACCATCTACAGCCCAGATCACCACCTGCTGCCAGCTATACTGCACCCACCATCTACAGCCCAGATCACCACCCGCTGCCAGCTATACTGCACCCACCATCTACAGCCCAGATCACCACCTGCTGCCAGCTATACTGCACCCACCATCTAAAGCCCATTTCACCACCTGCTACCAGCTATACTGCACCCACCATCTACAGCCCAGATCACCACCTGCTGCCAGCTATACTGCACCCACCATCTAAAGCCCATTTCACCACCTGCTACCAGCTATACTGCACCCACCATCTACAGCCCAGATCACCACCTGCTGCCAGCTATACTGCACCCACCATCTAAAGCCCATTTCACCACCTGCTACCAGCTATACTGCACCCACCATCTACAGCCCAGATCACCACCTGCTGCCAGCTATACTGCACCCACCATCTACAGCCCAGTTCACCACCCGCTGCCAGCTATACTGTACCCACCATCTACGGCCCAGATCACCACCCGCTGCCAGCTATACTGTACCCACCATCTACAGCCCAGATCACCACCTGCTGCCAGCTATACTGTACCCACCATCTACAGCCCAGATCACCACCTGCTGCCAACTATACTGTACCCACCATCTACAGCCCAGATCACCACCTGCTGCCAGCTATACTGTACCCACCATCTACAGCCCAGATCACCACCTGCTGCCAGCTATACTGTACCCACCATCTACAGACCAGATCACCACCTGCTGCCAGCTATACTGCACCCACCATCTACAGCCCAGATCACCACCTGCTGCCAGCTATACTGTACCCACCATCTACAGCCCAGATCACCACCCGCTGCCAGCTATACTGTGCCCACCATCTACAGCCCAGATCACCACCCGCTGCCAGCTATACTGCACCCACCATCTACAGCCCAGATCACCACCCGCTGCCAGCTATACTGCACCCACCATCTACAGCCCAGATCACCACCCGCTGCCAGCTATACTGCAGCCACCATCTACAGCCCAGATCACCACCCGCTGCCAGCTATACTGTACCCACCATCTACAGCCCAGATCACCACCTGCTGCCAGCTATACTGTACCCACCATCTACAGCCCAGATCACCACCCGCTGCCAGCTATACTGTGCCCACCATCTACAGCCCAGATCACCACCTGCTGCCAGCTATACTGTACCCACCATCTACAGCCCAGATCACCACCCGCTGCCAGCTATACTGTGCCCACCATCTACAGCCCAGATCACCACCTGCTGCCAGCTATACTGTACCCACCATCTACAGCCCAGATCACCACCCGCTGCCAGCTATACTGTGCCCACCATCTACAGCCCAGATCACCACCCGCTGCCAGCTATACTGTACCCACCATCTACAGCCCAGATCACCACCCGCTGCCAGCTATACTGTGCCCACCATCTACAGCCCAGATCACCACCTGCTGCCAGTTATACTGTACCCACCATCTACAGCCCAGATCACCACCCGCTGCCAGCTATACTGTACCCACCATCTACAGCCCAGATCACCACCCGCTGCCAGCTATACTGCACCCACCATCTACAGCCCAGATCACCACCCGCTGCCAGCTATACTGTGCCCACCATCTACAGCCCAGTTCACCACCTGCTGCCAGCAAGCCACTACTCACTAGCTAAAACCTAGTTTCCACCAGTTTCCATCAGTTACTATCTATATCCCATTGCTCAGGCTTTAGTAAGGACATTGTCTTTGATCAAATTTGCAGAAACTTTTCTTTTTTGTAACTTCAGCTCTTGACTTTCTGATGGTTTCCTTTCATCCATATGTACTTTTGTGTTTTCTGTCGGAGGCCGTCATCTCCTCGCTCCTTCCTTCTGTCTCTGATGTGTAGTTGAAAAGCAGAAGACACTGTTATGTTGTCACCTCAGAAGATCTTACACATGAGGAACCTCTCAGAGAAGCCGCTGAGGTTCTTTACATTAATTGTAGACTTCTCCAGGAGTCCGCATGTACCGCAGCCCAGAGCCCGTCTACAAGGAGGCGTTCAGGTCTCAGGGGCGCCGTAACTTCTCCTGAACCATGGCGGACAGGTTGTTTTTATTCTGCGTTGTGGAAAACATTTCTTATGTGAAATGGAAACCATTAACAATCAGGCCGGGGGTATGTTATATTTACAGTATACAGGGGAAAGAACTTTACTCAGGACATAAGTCTTCAGCCCCTTTACTCAGGACATAAGTCTTCAGCCCCTTTACTCAGGACATGAGTCTTCAGCCCCTTTACTCGGGACATAAGTCTTCAGCCCCTGTACTCAGGACAAAAGTCTTCAGCCCCTTTACTCAGGACATAAGTCTTCACACCCTTTACTCAGGACGTAAGTCTTCAGCCCCTTTACTCCAGGACATAAGTGTTCAGCCCCTTTACTCAGGACATAAGTCTTCAGCCCCTTTACTCAGGAAAATAAGTCTTCAGCCCCTTTACTCAGGACGTAAGTCTTCAGCCCCTTTACTCAGGACGTAAGTCTTAAGCCCCTTTACTCAGGACATAAGTCTTCAGCCCCTTTACTCAGGACATAAGTCTTCAGCCCCTTTACTCAGGACATAAGTCTTCAGCCCCTTTACTCAGGACATAAGTCTTCACATCCTTTACTCAGGACAGCTGAAGCCCCCCTGGCAGTGATTGCAGCCTCCGTCTTCTTGGAGATGAGGCCACGAGGTTTACACCTGGATTTGGGGATTTTCTCCTTCTCTGCAGATCCTCTCCAGCTCTGTCAGGTCGGATGGGGGCCATCGGTGGACGGCCATTTTTAGGTCTCTCCAGAGATGTTCCATTGGGTTCAGGGCTCTGGGCCACTCAATGACATTCACAGGGTTGTCCCTAAGTTGCTCCTGTGTTGTCCTAGAAGATGCTCCTATGTTGGAAGGAGAACCTTCGGCCCAGTACGAGGTCCAGAGCTCAGGATCAGGTTTCCCTCTTCCCTGACCAGTCTCCCGGTCCCCCCAGGATGATGCTGCCATCACCATGCTTCACTGTAGTGATGGTATTGGGCGGGTGGTTTCCTCCAGACATGATGCTTCGAATTGAGGCCCTTCTCCCGCGATGACTTAGTTTGGTGGGGGGCCAGCTCTAGGAAGAGTCCTTATTGTTATAACCACCAGTTTTGTAGTATTATGTGGACAGTATAGGATTGTGGTTCAGTAAGGAGCCATTGTATCGTAGGGTTATTTAGGCAATGAATGGCGGTTTATGGGGTTAGCCTGAGCTGGGCTCCGCAAACTCTGGGGGCTGCCCTGTGGTATGGACACCGTCCTTGGGCTCAGAGCACACAGTGGAGTTGTTGCTTCCATACCAGGGACCACCAGACCACCCCGGCCTTGGGTAAGCTCAGCATTCCCAAGGCGTCTTAGATGTTTTTTATATGTTTTTTTAGTTTTATGTTGCTTTTATACTCAGATGTTGCTTGTTTCTAGGACTGTATTTTATGCACTTGGCTCCAGAGCTGTATTTCCCCTACAGCGGGTCATTCCTCATTATGCAAGGTTGGAGCTGCAGGCAGGGGTGGGGGCAGGGCACTTAGGAGGACATGCTGCACCGTGCTGGAGGCATTGGGGGCTCTTGGCAGGTGTGTGATGTGATTGACACTATGACAGTCTCTCAGGAGACATCCGCCAGTCATCAGATGCCCCCGGTGTCCTCGCTGCCTTATAACTTGAGGTTACGGGGTGGAGCGCCCTCTCTTTCCTGCAGGAACCATGGAAGAACTGCAGCTGCAATCAGGAGAGTTAGCAAAAAAAAATGTAAATGCAGAATGTTACGGAGGAGATACATTTCTGTTTTCTCTGTTGTCGTGTTGCAAAAAATAAAAATAAAAATTTACAAATTCCTGTCCCACAAATGCTGCCCGATGTGTGACCGCTGCCCGATGTGTGACCACTGCCCGATGTGTGACCGCTGCCCGATGTGTGACTGCTGCTCGATGTGTGACCGCTGCCCGATGTGTGACTGCTGCTCGATGTGTGACTGCTGCCCGATGTGTGACTGCTGCCCGATGTGTGACCGCTGCCCGATGTGTGACCGCTGCCCGATGTGTGACCGCTGCCCGATGTGTGACTGCTGCTCGATGTGTGACTGCTGCCCGATGTGTGACCGCTGCCCGATGTGTGACCGCTGCCCGATGTGTGACCGCTGCCCGATGTGTGACCGCTGCCGATGTAAATCCTGACCTCTCGTCCTATGGGCTTCATGGGATTTGACTGTTGTGTTTCACATTCATAAGAAGGCAGAGCATGCAACTGATGTGGGGCCCTTAAAAAGAGGGGGCCCTGACCTTTTTGGTCCCATCCCTTTGCTGTTGTGTAGTGACAGAGAAGATGGAGATTTGGGCATTCGTCCGAGCGTCATGGAAAGCGGGTGGAGGGGGAAACAAATGTCCTAGGGATTAATATGGATGGTCACTATGAGAGGGATAGATGAGGGATTCCCAACTTGCGGCCCTCCAGTTGTTGCCAAACTACAACTCCCAGCTTGCCCTAATAGCTGTAGGCTGCCCGGGCATGACGGGAGTTGTAGTTTTGCAACAGCTGGAGGGCCACAGGTTGGGCATCCCTGCCGTAGATGATGGACACATTGGGGGTCATTTACTAACGGCAGTAGGCTCCTTTTTTGGCGATTTTTCTAATGCCCGCTTGACAGTAGCACCGGTCTTTGATAAATGACCCCCAATCAAGAATCACCCAAGAGCTCGTTTCCTGAAGGTTCTCCGTCCTACCATGCGGACATCTGATAATCCAGAATATAGCAATACCAGATTCAAGGAATTTTGTGGTATTATGCAGTTTAAAAAATGAGAGGGAGTGAAAATTAGAAAAAAAATTTAAAACATACAGATTTTTTTGTCATTTAGTTTTTTTTTATTTGAGGGGAAAAGTTCCCTGTAACTTGTGTATGGCATATAAAAACACTTGTAAACCTTATGGCTCTTGCACACGACCGCGCTGTGTCCGGGAAACACGGCTCGTGTGTTGGCTGCGTCTCCCAGACCGACCGTGGATCCTCGACTCAAAGCCGCTGGATCAGAGTGATGGTTCAGGAGAGGCAGGCGACACATTGGCCGCGTTTTCCGGTCGTGTGCATGAGCCCTTACATCAGATTATATTTATTGTTCATTTATGTGTGTTTATTTATTTACCATATATTTATATTTATTTATGTTTGTATATTTTTACTAGACTCGCTCTCTCCTGGGGGTCTTCTTCAGCTAAGTGGTGCTCGCCCCTCTAATCCCCTCTGCACCTAATTAGAGAGTTTTATTGACGCCACGACCCAGATGTTTACCAGAGTCACATTAGTCGCACCAAACCCACAGCCATCAGCGCAGTCTCCGTGTAAGGGACTGTTTATATCTTGCTTTTGCTGTACGTCAAGCGAATACGTTTAGACATACAGTAAAAAAAACAGAACATACACAAACGTATGCTTTTTCGCTTAACTTATACGTTTTTGCAAAACTTTTCTTTTTTAAATAAAGATTTGAAGTGTATCAAAGAAAGTAAAAGGTATCTGGATAAAATCGGATACATGTAACGTATGGAAACGTATTGTCTTACATCTACCATTCATTGCAATGTAAAAAAAAGTATGTATACGTTTCTATCCGTTTTTTTTTTGTAGGGCAAAAAAGTGTGGTGTGCTACATTATTCTACCCTGCATAAAAACGTACAAAAACGTAAACAGTGACAAAAAATCAGAAGTACTTTTGAACTACGTTTGCTCAAATATAGTCTATGGCTACATCAAGTAATACGTTTCTGTACGTTTTTTCTGTTTTCGAACGTATCCACTTGACGAACAACAAAAACGAGATGTGAACAGCCCCTTAGGCCGTCCTCCCGTCCGTACTGGATCTTTAGCGTAAATCCTGCAGAGCGCTGCTCTAGCAAAACCTGATCCACGCTGCGGTAATGGCGACTATTACTAGAGAGGAAGATCTGTCAGATGGAGGAGGTTTCCATCAGAAAAGACATTTTCTTCACTGTCGCCATAAAACGTCCTCTTCTATCAGGCTACTTTCACACTTGCATTGATAATTACGATCCGGAGAGATCCGCAGAGAATCTTAATACCGGAATTAAACGCATCCGTTTAGTTAGGATGCAGTTGTGTGAAATCAAAACGGAAAAAAAACGGATCCGTCACTAAATACATTGAAAGTCAATGGGAGACAGATTTTTTTTTAGGCTAGTAAAAAAAACTGATCATCACCATAGACTTGCATTGTTTTCAGTGCCGGATCCCTCTTTTTTTTTTTAAGTTTTCAGAGCCGGACACAAAACCGCAGCTTGTAGCAGTTTTGTGTCCGGTCACAAAACGCAATGCCGCCAGAACGGAAGATATCCTGATGCATCCCGAACAGATCTCTTTCCATTCAAAATGCATAAGGACCAAACGGAAACGTTTTTTTTCCGATATTGAGATCCTCAGCCGCAAATGTGAAAGTAGCCTTAGTTTTAGGGCTCATGCACACCACCGTATTTTGTTTCCTTGTCCGTTCCGTTTTTTTGCGGATAGGATGCAGACCCATTCATTTCAATGGGTCCGCATAAAATGCGGACAGCACACCAGTATGCCATATCAGTATGTCCGTTACGTAGCCCCGCAAAAAAAGCTAAAAACATGTCCTATTTTTTTCTAGTTGCGGACAAGGATAGGCATTATTACAATGGATCCGCAAAAAAAACGGATGCCATACGGACGTCAGACGGATCAACTGCAAACTGAAAATAATCAAAAAGTTACATAGTAACGCTACGTAGTTACGCTACCGATGACCCCACAAAAACTAAAGCTTACAGATACTTGCGCTGAATTAGTATGAAATATTTTTCTGCAACGTTTTACGTCTTCATTTATTTTTTATTTTATGTTTTACTTTGTGTCTTTTTCGGGGGTTTTCAGGGATTTGTCTGAATGTTTCAAATCAAGCTGAAAACAGAGGAAGAATTGATTGAATTCCAAGATAACTTAGTCTCCATTACGAAGGAATTCTTTATCTGTGGTCGGGGGGGTTCACTTATTTTTGCAGACCAGAGGCCATTATTAAGCTGCAGGGGATTGGCCAGGTCCGCACTTGGGTCTCCGGTGGGACGGCTGCGTCCCTTCATGTAAGAGGTAATGAGCTGTGCAGTTATTGAGCCACTTAAGCTCTTTACACGCAGGCTACATGGGTTTAGGGTTACCTGGGCGCACACTATCTGCTCGCTCAGGTTTCCCTCTCTCATCCAGATGTGGCTTTAACCTTTTAAGCGACAGATGGTCACAGGGTGTCGATGAGGCTGCTGGCTGGCAGGGGGCGCTGTGCTGCAGGGAAGCAGTGATACAATGTTGCTGTGATGCTTAGAAAATTATGTAACAATGTTCAGAGCCTTAGGAAATGTAACAGGCTGGATGTGATGCTCGTAGAGGGTCTTACCAGCGGGGGGCGCAACGCTATGACCTCCATACGCCCTAATAGGAAAATTATTGTCACTTATTGTCACATCCCTCAGAGTATGGCAGTGGTGGTGAGCACCTCCTGTGACGGTATGACATCCCTCAGATCACGGTGGAGGTCGTGAGTGTCTACTGTGACAGTATGACATCGCTCAGAACATACTGGCGGTGGCAATGAGCGTCTCCGTGACGGTATGACATCCCTCAGAGCACAGTGGCAATGGTAGGCATCTCCTGTGACGGTATGACATCCCTCAGAGCACAGTGGCAATGGTAGGCATCTCCTGTGACGGTATGACATCCCTCAGAACATAGTGGCGGCGCCGGTGAGCGTCTTTTGTTATGGTATGACATCCCCCAGAATGTGGTGGCGGCAGTGAGCATCTCCTCTGATGGTATGACATTCCTCAGAGTATGGCAGCAGTGGTGAGAATCACCTGTGATGGTATGATATCCCTCAGAACACAGTGGCGGCGGCGGTGAGCATCTCCGTGACAATATGACATCCCTCAGAACACAGTGGCGGCGGCGGTGAGCATCTCCGTGACGGTATGACATCCCTCAGAACACAGTGGCGGCGGCGGTGAGCATCTCCGTGACAATATGACATCCCTCAGAACACAGTGGCAGCGGCGGTGAGCATCTCCGTGACAATATGATATCCCTCAGAACACAGTGGCGGCGGCGGTGAGCATCTCTGTGACGGTATGACATCCCTCAGAACACAGTGGCGGCGGCGGTGAGCACCCTGTGACAATATGATATCCCTCAGAACGCAGTGGCGGCGGCGGTGAGCATCTCCGTAACAATATGACATCCCTCAGAACATAGTGGCAGTGGCGGTGAGCATCTCTGTGATGGTATGACGTCCCTCAGAGCACAGCGGCAGCAGTGAGCGTCTCCGTGACGGTGTTTCGAACGGTCCATTTTTTTACATTGGAAATAAATTAATTTGTGAGATTTGTATCTTTCTGAGAGTCCAGTTCCCCAGGTAAGTGGTTTGCATTATTGGAGCAGGTGCTCGGAGGGAATTATTGGATTTTCCGAGAGCTTTATCTCCGGCTTTGAGGCCGCTCTGCAGGAGGTTAAGAGTTAAACTCCCGGAAATACAAAAAAAATCCTCTTCTTCTTATTAATAATTGTTTATTGCGCTCGGTGCCGTCTGTGCCAGGAATGATTTAAGAAATAATTTTTCTGCCCGCTTTTGCTGTCTGCTCCACGTATAAACTTAATTGGTAAATAGGTTATATAATTGGATTGCGTCCACCTGCCGGGGCCAGTCCGGGGCCCGTCCGCCGCCCCCCTGATGTAACAGGCTAGATCTGCTCCTTCCAATTAATGCCGGATTCTCACATATAAGTTTATTATAAACGGAGAATTGCGTCCAGATGTTCCGACAATCCGACTGCAAATTATACGAATCTGAAGGCTACGCGTAGGACTCCAGACCTGCCGGCTTATTGCCCCCTTAAGCTGTTCTTGTCTGCCCCGATGCTGGAGGGCTAAGCGGCGCCACCACCTGCCATCTGTAGGGTCCCAAATTACCGCTGCCAGTCAGTTCCTTCTAGAATGATGCCGTTAAATTCTGTTAATTGGCCCTTAATCGTCTGGTTTTAACATTTATGTAAAAATAGTCCCTCGGGACGCCAGTCTGGAATTGGTTAATAGTCCGGGCGAAGTACAGTATGTCAGGTTATAACTGGTCTGGCACTGCCATGGGTCCTGGGCTGGGGCTGGTGCCCATGGCGGTGTCCTTTTCTAATGTGGGACTGCAGTGTTATTGGCTGTGATTGGTCACTGCTGCCTGGTGGGTAAGTGGTTGTATGAGGAGATGTAATGGTAAGTCGGGGAAATAGATGAGTGTACCCCTAATATCAACACCTCTGCAAACCACAGAGTGGACACCCCAGCATACATTTACAGGGTGCAGGACCCTAGAGCATCCAGCGAGAGCCCAGCTTACCCCTCAGGACCAGCACTGGACCAGCACACTCCTCAGGACCAGCACTGCACCAGCACACTCCTTAGGACGAGCACTGGACCAGCACACTCCTCAGGACCAGCACTGGACCAGCACACTCCTCAGGACCAGCACTAGACCAGCACACTCCTCAGGACCAGCACTGGACCGGCACACTCCGCAGGACCATCACTGGACCAGCACACTCCTCACGACCAGCACTGGACCAGCACACTCCTCAGGACCAGCACTGGACCGGCACACTCCTCAGGACCAGCACTGGACCAGCACACTCCTCAGGACCAGCACTGCACCAGCACACTCCTCAGGACCAGCACTGGACCGGCACACTCCTCAGGACCAGCACTGGACCAGCACACTCCTCAGGACCAGCACTGGACCGGCACACTCCGCAGGACCAGCACTGGACCAGCACACTCCTCACGACCAGCACTGGACCGGCACACTCCTCAGGACCAGCACTGGACCAGCAAACTCCTCAGGACCAGCACTGGACCGGCACACTCCTCAGGACCAGCACTGGACCGGCACACTCCTCAGGACCAGCACTGGACCAGCACACTGCTCAGGACCAGCACTGGACCAGCACACTCCTTAGGGCCAGCACTGGAAGGTCCAGCTCTGGTAGGGGAGGTTTAGGGTTGGCCCCTCCCAATGGGGGCGATCAACACAAGGAACAGGGATGGGGCCAACCCTAGCTAGGCTTCCTTCTTCACAGAACCCATAGCAGCCAGTAATTTAAAATCCAGTCAGGGCTGGCATCTCTTTTCATAAATCTCGCCAGAAATGAAGCCCACCTCTTCAGGGAGTCCAGGGCGCTGAGGCTGCATCTTAAAGGGCCGGTGGCCAGTTGTGTGTTATCAAGGCTTAACTGTTAAATAATGAAAGGTTCTGCTGCTTTCTCATAGACTCTCTATGCTTACGTTTCTTACTGTTGACAAGATCTCAGCTTGCTGTCAGTGAACCTGAAAATACTGCAACAAATTCCAGTCTAGGCAGTCCTCTGTGAGTTAAACATATCAACAAACCAAATCTCTCTCCTGTTCTGACAGTTTGTTACAATGTATCAGTTTCTTGAGCCTGAGTGCTGAGAAAGAATGGGAGCAAAGATGTGGCTGCAGCTCTGGATGTGAGCGGAGCATAAGCTGTAACTGTAATGTTCAGTGCAGCAGCAGATTGGTGGTTGTAGTACCAGAGTCAGGCTCTGTGCCGGATTAGTACTCCTAATTTCCATAATGGAACTCATTCTTCTCTCTCGGGTTCTGTCTGTCTCCGCGGATGTCCCATTCACTACGGTGCGGATGACTGATGGTTCTGGGTCCTCCACCTGGGACCGCTCATGATAAATCTCTCATCCCTCCCCATCTGTATGTTCTCTGGTACCAAACACTACAGAACCGTCAGATAATGTTCTGCATGTGAGTTCCGCCATCTCCGCCATCTAAGTCTCTGCATCTTCTTTGGTCTTTAGGATATAAGGAGCCTGAAGGAAGCTGAGAAATATCTCCCACCTCGTCTATGACATCCCAGGAACATCACAGATAAAGGTAAGAACATGTCAACTCTGGATGGAAGGATGGGACCGTGGATGGGAGGATGGATAGACAGACAGACAGATAGATAGATGGATAGATAGATAGATGATAGGAGATAGATAGATAGATAGATAGATAGATAGATAGATAGATATGAGATAGATAGATAGATAGATAGATAGATAGATAGATAGATAGATAGATATGAGATAGATAGAAAGATATGAGATAGATAGATAGATAGATAGATAGACATATTCTCCTTTGTAGACTTTAGCTGAACTCTCTGGTGAGAAGTCAATAAGTAATTTAGTAAATGTCTCTGGTGTCTTTAATCATCCTTATGGGTCAGGTTTTCCTGGGACTCTGGATGGTGACTCCCCAACCATTATACTGATTAGGTGGGAGATCATTATGCGGTCCCTATCTCATATCTATCTATCTATTTATCTATCTATAAATCATATATCTATCTATCTATCTATCTATCTATCTATCTATCTATCTATCTATTATCTATCTATCTATCTATCTATCTATTATCTATATATCTATCTATCTCCTATCATCTATCTATCTATCTATCTATCTATCTTTCTTTCTATCTCATATCTATCTATCTATCTATTATCTATCTATCTATCTATCTATCTATTATCTATATATCTATCATCTATCTATCTATCTATCTATCTATCTATTATCTATATATCTATCTATCTCCTATCATCTATCTATCTATCTATCTATCTATCTATCTATCTATCTATCTATCTTTCTTTCTATCTCTAATATCTATCTATCTATCTATCTATCTATTATCGATCTATCGATCTATCTATTATCTATCTATCTATCTATCTATCTATCTATTATCTATCTATTATCTATATATCTATCTATCTCCTATCATCTATCTATCTATCTATCTTTCTTTCTATCTCAAATCTATCTACTATCTATCTATCTATCTATCTATCTATCTATCTATCTATCTATCTCCTATCTATCTATCTATCATCTGTCTGTCTGTCTTCCGTGCTGTGTCCATGGTTTTCGGATCCTTCTTCCCATGCCGCTCCTCTGGCAGAGTCGTATTTTCCGGGCCGGGAGATCTGTTTTGAATTGGTTTGTTTGAAGCTGAAATCTTGTGTGGTAGCAAATCCTTCTATTTGTTTGGCTTGTGCGTGGAGCTGTCAGGACGCGTTACCGTCACTTTCGGATGGAGCGCTGGCTCCGCTTACACAGCTGCTTACAGACTCCAATCCCTCCTGATCGTGTCCACCGCTCCACGTTACCATCGTCTTTACATCCACGCCCGATTGTAACGGGGGGATTCCGCGGTCACACAGGATCGCCTGGCAGAAATCCACGCTCCGTGCGGTAATGATCCGATAATGACCCCCGGCAGATAGTACTTGTATTATACAGGAGTTGTGATGTCATCGCTCTTGTCTCCAGCTTCGCTTGCAACGCAGAACACTCCACCTGCGGAGGCGGCAACTGTTGCACCCGCAGGATGTGATTCCAGGTTACACAAATGGCGCCATATATATATATATGCGATATCGTAATGTAAAGGAACAGGCGACACGTGAAAGGCGTGAATCTAATGTGCGCCAGTGATTTTCGCCCCTGTGTATCCGTAGCTTTAAGGCTCGTTCCTGCAGACTTGCATCCTTCCAGCGCCTCCTCAGTTGCGCTCTCTCTGTGACGGTTTTACAAGTGAAGCCTGGAGGCAGCGCTCCGCTCCCCGGTGATTTGAGGGGGTCCGGGGCCGAGGTGTGAAATTGTAAAGAAACCGTATTTGCTTCCTTCTCCTTGAAGGCGGCGAACGTTCCGCTCTGCCGACATCTGAAAGCCATTAAAGGGCCAGAGGAACCAGCGCTCTCTCCTCAGGCTTCTGGAAGTTCACGGTCGGCAGGTCCCGGCCTCTGGGGGACGTCATGTGGTCGCACAAGGTCTGCGGTTAACTCTTTGCCGCCAGTTTATCTGCCAAAACAGCATCAAGATGTCAAAAACCATGGCGTCCGAGTCAGTATTACTGTCAGCAGCTCGTTACAAACAGAAATGGCGCCCACTGACCACACCTTTATTCTCTTTTTTAAAATGGGCGTGGCCAGACAATGGCAGCAATGTGTCAGGTCATGACCCCCGTCATGGGCACCAAACAAAGTGCATGCTGGGAAATAGAGGCATAGCCAGACCACATGGCAACATTGTAACTAATGTATATGCAGGCAGGCGCTCAGTATGGCGGGTGTACAAGGTCACGTGACCTCTGAGGTGATTACATCATCGTAACTCTGTTTATTTTTTATATATAAGGCGAAGCAGCCAGGGTGTGCTCGGTCTGATTTCTGTGATCGATGTGATCGCTGTGCTCGGTCTGATTTCTGTGATCGATGTGATCGCTGTGATCGGTCTGATTTCTGTGATCGCTGGGATCCGTCTGATTTCTGTGATCGGTCTGATTTCTGTGATCGCTGTGCTCGGTTTGATTTCTGTGATCGATGTGATCGCTGTGCTCGGTCTGATTTCTGTGATCGATGTGATCTGTCTGATTTCTGTGATCGATATGATCGCTGTGATCGGTCTGATTTCTGTGATCGCTGGGATCAGTCTGATTTCTGGGATCGGTCTGATTTCTGTGATCGCTGTGCTCGGTTTGATTTCTGTGATCGATGTGATCGCTGTGCTCGGTCTGATTTCTGTGATCGATGTGATCTGTCTGATTTCTGTGATCGATGTGATCTGTCTGATTTCTGAGATCGCTGTGATAGGTCTGATTTCTTTGATCGCTGTGATCGCAGTATTTTACATTATTAACGCAGTATTTGTTTTGCACTTAAATAAGAGATTTTCACACAGCAACTGAATTAATTGCAGCCTTAGGGCTCATGGACACGACCGTATGTAATTTGTGGAGCGCAAGACATGAATCCGCAAAAGAAAAAATTGTTGATATCTGTGTGACGTCCGCATTACGTCCAATAGACAAGAATAGGAGATGTTCTATTTTCTTGCGGGACAGACATGTGGACATACGGACATGGAATGCACACAGAGTCCTTTCCGTTTTCTCCAGCCTCATTGAAATGAATGGTTACGCATACGGATCTGTAAAACAGCGGAGCGGGAACAGAAGAAAATTACGTTCATGTTCATTATTCTGATAATCTGGCAATTATTCCAATACAACAGCATTCCTAATTCTGATAGACCGGCATTAGGCTTGTGCCGTGGACTCTGATGGTTAGGAATTTGCTGGTCCAGCCTGTGGCACGGGGATTCCGGACTGTGGGATTTTAGAAGTTTATTGAGCGTCTCAGCCATGTCTTAGTTCTGCCTGTGTCCAGGAAATTGGGTGCCAGGTGACAGTGTGGTCGCCCGGTCAGAGGCTCAGGAGGCCGAAGACGCTGGGTGACATCCCCTGTGGGAGCCATACAGCAGACCCCCCCCCCCCCCCCCCATAGAGCAGCGGGCACTGCGCACACAGCTGTGGTGTGGAAATCGGTTTAAACACCAGGATTACGGCCGTGGCTCAGTTACACTTCTTGGCGTCATAAATCTCTCTGGGATAATTAGCTGAAATTTCCATAAGGAAGAGGTCATGTGACCTGATGGCAGGACGAAGGGCAGCAGCCTGGCATTGTTCCCTGTGCCCTCTACTGAGCTGGTGGCAGGACGTCAGAGAGTAATCAGTATCCAGTATTATAATTGTAGAAGTTATGATAACGAAACTGGAGAAATGTATAACGTCTGCTCCACCCAACTCCAACCAGATCCAACTACTCCAAACATACAAGACCTGCTCCACCTGACTCCAACCAGGTCCATCAACACCAAACATACAGGACCCGCTCCACCTGATTTCAACCAGGTCTATCAACACCAAACATACAGGACCTGCTCCACCTGACTCCAACCAGGTCCACCAACACCAAACATATAGGACCTGCTCCACCTGACTCCAACCAGGTCCACCAACACCAAACATACAGGACCTGCTCCATCTGACTCCAACCAGGTCCACCAACACCAAACATACAGGACCTGCTCCACCTGACTCCAACCAGGTCCACCAACACCAAACATACAGGACCTGCTCCACCTGAATCCAACCAGGTCCACCAACACCAAACATACAGGACCTGCTCCACCTGACTCCAACCAGGTCCACCAACACCAAACATGCAGAACCTGCCCCACCTGACTCCAACCAGGTCCTCCAACACCAAACATACAAGACCTGCTCCACCTGATTTCAACCAGGTCCATCAACACCAAACATACAGGACCTGCTCCACCTGACTCCAACCAGGTCCACCAACACCAAACATACAGAACCTTCTCCACCTGACTCCAACCAAATCCACCAACACCAAACATACAGTACCTGGGGTGACTGGTATTTCAGTGGTTGTACAGTATCTGGGGTGACTGGTATCTCAGTGGTTATACTGTACCTGGGGTGACTGGTATCTCAGTGGTTGTACCGTACCTGGGGTGACTGGTATCTCAGTGGTTGTACAGTATCTGGGGTGACTGGTATCTCAGTGGTTGTACTGTACCTGGGGTGACTGGTATCTCTGTGGTTGTACTGTACCTGGCGTGACTGGTATCTCTGTGGTTGTACAGTACCTTGGGTGACTGGTATCTCAGTGATTGTACCGTACCTGGGGTAACTGGTATCTCAGTGATTGTACCGTACCTGGGGTGACTGGTATCTCAGTGGTTGTACCGTACCTGGGGTGACTGGTATCTCAGTGGTTGTACCGTACCTGGGGTGACTGGTATCTCAGTGGTTGTACAGTACCTGGGGTGACTGGTATCTCAGTGGTTGTACAGTACCTGGGGTGACATGGTATCTCAGTGGTTGTACCGTACCTGGGGTGACTGGTATCTCAGTGGTTGTACCGTACCTGGGGTGACTGGTATCTCAGTGATTGTACAGTACCTGGGGTGACTGATATCTCAGTGGTTGTACAGTACCTGGGGTGACTGGTATCTCTGTGGTTGTACCGTACCTGGGGTGACTGGTATCTCAGTGGTTGTACCGTACCTGGGGTGACTGGTATCTCAGTGGTTGTACCGTACCTGGGGTGACTGGTATCTCAGTGTTTGTACAGTGCCTGGGGTGACTGGTATCTCAGTGGTTGTACCGTACCTGGGGTGACTGGTATCTCAGTGGTTGTACAGTACCTGGAGTGACTGGTATCTCTGTGGTTGTACAGTACCTGGAGTGACTGGTATCTCAGTGGTTGTACCGTACCTGGGGTGACTGGTATCTCAGTGGTTATACCGTACCTGGGGTGACTGGTATCTCAGTGGTTGTACAGTACCTGGGGTGACTGGTATCTCAGTGGTTGTACCGTACCTGGAGTGACTGGTATCTCTGTGGTTGTACCGTACCTGGGGTGACTGGTATCTCAGTGGTTGTACCGTACCTGGGGTGACTGGTATCTCAGTGGTTGTACAGTACCTGGGGTGACTGGTATCTCAGTGGTTGTACAGTACCTGGAGTGACTGGTATCTCAGTGGTTGTACAGTACCTGGGGTGACTGGTATCTCAGTGGTTGTACAGTACCTGGGGTGTCTGGTATCTCAGTGGTTGTACCGTACCTGGGGTGACTGGTATCTCAGTGATTGTACAGTACCTGGGGTGACTGGTATCTCAGTGGTTGTACAGTACCTGGGGTGACTGGTATCTCAGTGGTTGTACCGTACCTGGGGTGACTGGTATCTCAGTGGTTGTACAGTACCTGGGGTGACTGGTATCTCAGTGGTTGTACTGTACCTGGGGTGACTGGTATCTCTGTGGTTGTACAGTACCTGGAGTGACTGGTATCTCAGTGGTTGTACCGTACCTGGGGTGACTGGTATCTCAGTGGTTGTACCGTACCTAGGGTGACTGGTATCTCAGTGGTTGTACAGTACTTGGGGTGACTGGTATCTCAGTGGTTGTACAGTACCTGGGGTGACTGGTATCTCAGTGGTTGTACAGTACCTGGGGTGACTGGTATCTCAGTGGTTGTACTGTACCTGGGGTGACTGGTATCTCTGTGGTTGTACTGTACCTGGGGTGACTGGTATCTCAGTGGTTGTACCGTACCTGGGGTGACTGGTATCTCAGTGATTGTACAGTACCTGTGGTGACTGGTATCTCAGTGGTTGTACAGTACCTGGGGTGACTGGTATCTCTGTGGTTGTACTGTACCTGGCGTGACTGGTATCTCTGTGGTTGTACTGTACCTGGCGTGACTGGTATCTCTGTGGTTGTACAGTACCTGGGGTGACTGGTATCTCAGTGATTGTACCGTACCTGGGGTGACTGGTATCTCAGTGATTATACTGTACCTGGGGTGACTGGCATCTCAGTGGTTGTACATTACCTGGGGTGACTGTTATCTCAGTGATTGTACCGTACCTGGGGTGACTGGTATCTCAGTGGTTGTACCGTACCTGGGGTGACTAGTATCTCAGTGGTTGTACCGTACCTGGGGTGACTGGTATCTCAGTGGTTGTACAGTACCTGGGGTGACTGGTATCTCAGTGGTTGTACAGTACCTGGGGTGACTGGTATCTCAGTGGTTGTACCGTACCTGGGGTGACTGGTATCTCAGTGGTTGTACCGTACCTGGGGTGACTGGTATCTCAGTGATTGTACAGTACCTGGGGTGACTGGTATCTCAGTGGTTGTACCGTACCTGGGGTGACTAGTATCTCAGTGGTTGTACCGTACCTGGGGTGACTGGTATCTCAGTGGTTGTACAGTACCTGGGGTGACTGGTATCTCAGTGGTTGTACAGTACCTGGGGTGACTGGTATCTCAGTGGTTGTACCGTCACCTGGGGTGACTGGTATCTCAGTGGTTGTACCGTACCTGGGGTGACTGGTATCTCAGTGATTGTACAGTACCTGGGGTGACTGGTATCTCAGTGGTTGTACAGTACCTGGGGTGACTGGTATCTCTGTGGTTGTACCGTACCTGGTGTGACTGGTATCTCAGTGGTTGTACCGTACCTGGGGTGACTGGTATCTCAGTGATTGTACAGTACCTGTGGTAACTGGTATCTCAGTGGTTGTACAGTACCTGGGGTGACTGGTATCTTAGTGGTTGTACTGCACCTGGGGTGACTGGCATCTCAGTGGTTGTACCGTACCTGGGGTGACTGGTATCTCTGTGGTTGTACCGTACCTGGGGTGACTGGTATCTCAGTGGTTGTACAGTACCTGGGGTGACTGGTATCTCAGTCATTATACAGTACCTGGGGTGACTGGTATCTCAGTGGTTGTACAGTTCCTAGGGTGACTGGTATCTCAGTGGTTGTACAGTACCTGGGGTGACTGGTATCTCAGTGGTTGTACGGTACCTGGGGTGACTGGTATCTCAGTGGTTGTACCGTACCTGGGGTGACTGGTATCTCAGTGGTTGTACAGTACCTGGAGTGACTGGTATCTCTGTGGTTGTACAGTACCTGGAGTGACTGGTATCTCAGTGGTTGTACCGTACCTGGGGTGACTGGTATCTCAGTGGTTGTACAGTACCTGGAGTGACTGGTATCTCCGTGGTTGTACCGTACCTGGGGTGACTGGTATCTCAGTGGTTGTACAGTACCTGGAGTGACTGGTATCTCTGTGGTTGTACCGTACCTGGGGTGACTGGTATCTCAGTGGTTGTACCGTACCTGGGGTGACTGGTATCTCTGTGGTTGTACAGTACCTGGAGTAACTGGTATCTCTGTGGTTGTACAGTACCTGGGGTGACTGGTATCTTAGTGGTTGTACTGCACCTGGGGTGACTGGCATCTCAGTGGTTGTACCGAACCTGGGGTGACTGGTATCTCTGTGGTTGTACCGTACCTGGGGTGACTGGTATCTCAGTGGTTGTACAGTACCTGGGGTGACTGGTATCTCAGTCATTATACAGTACCTGGGGTGACTGGTATCTCTGTGGTTGTACAGTACCTGGGGTGACTGGTATCTCAGTGGTTGTACAGTTCCTAGGGTGACTGGTATCTCAGTGGTTGTACTGTACCTGGGGTGACTGGTATCTCAGTGGTTGTACTGTACCTGGTGTGACTGGTATCTCAGTGGTTGTACCGTACCTGGGGTGACTGGTATCTCAGTGGTTGTACAGTACCTGGGGTTACTGGTATCTCAGTGATTGTACAGTTCCTGGAGTGACTGGTATCTCTGTGATTGTACAGTACCTGGAGTGACTGGTATCTCAGTGGTTGTACCGTACCTGGGGTGACTGGTATCTCAGTGGTTGTACAGTACCTGGGGTTACTGTTATCTCAGTGATTGTACAGTACCTGGGGTTACTGGTATCTCAGTGGTTGTACCGTACCTGGGATGACTGGTATCTCAGTGATTGTACAGTACCTGGGGTGATTGGTATCTCAGTGGTTGTAACGTACCTGGGGTGACTGGTATCTCAGTGGTTGTACCGTACCTGGGGTGACTGGTATCTCCGTGGTTGTACCGTACCTGGGGTGACTGGTATCTCAGTGGTTGTACAGTACCTGGGGTGACTGGTATGTTAGTGGTTTTACTTAGCTGTATGTGACAGGTTTCTCTCCGACGATACCCGGGTCATGTCTACTGAGACATTTATTTGATTGAGATTTCGTGAAGCCTCATTCTTCTAAACGCTCACTGATGACATCACAGAACGGGTCTCCTTACTGCAGGCAGAGCTTTCAAAGCCGAATCCGTAAAGGGGCATTCATGACTTGTAGACACGTGTTCAGACAGATCATGGAGAGGGCAGGACTCTAGTGCGGTACATCCAATCTCAGAACAGATTCAACAGACTCAACACTGCCACATTGTACCAGATCTTGCAGACACCTGCCGTGGGCAACGCCGTGGTCCCGAGGTCATCCTTGCATCCAGTCTGCGTGGAGTTTGTCTGTTCTTCTCATTGATCTTGTTCTCCTCTATGGCGACAATTTCTTGGATCACCACTTGCAGTATTAATAATATTACAGGGTCGTCTCCTTTTCATTAGATTTTGAGCACATAAATTGGGGATCTGACCTGTGGGTCACAAGCGGTGAGCCCCAGGAGGGGCCACATACTAATCTTCTTAGGAGCCCCAGCCTTCATCTTTATATGGACTACTCCCATCGTCTCTCCCCCATTAATCATGGCCCCTCTGCGGTGACCGACTGATGCGACCGCGTTCTGAGGTCTTCCCAACTAAAAGCCGGTTAAATATTTATCACAGGCATTAACCGCGTCTCCAAGGACTACAGTGAGCCGAGCCGGGAGACTAGACCGAGGGGCAACAGTTGTTACGGACGCATCGTACAGTCACCGTCATTGGGCCGGGACGGCTGAGGTATGTCCCACTTTCAACTGTATCTACATCCTGAGGACGCAGAGAGGGTTGAGTCCTATCAGCGTCCTGCTGCAACATTTACCCTTGATGACATCACCGCACTGGACCTGCTGCTGGGTAGGGAAGGATATGCTCTGTTCACAGGGGGAATGGGGATAGGTGAGTGTTTTATGTAGTAGATGCCACCTGCCGTCCTATGTAACACCACAGATAACGGAGTGATATCTCTCTGAGTACAGATAATGTAGTAGATGTCACCTGCAGTCCTATGTAACATCACAGATAACACAGTGATAACTCTCTGAGTACAGATGATGTAGTAGATGTCACCTGCAGTCCTATGTAACACCACAGATAACACAGTGATACCTCTCTGAGTACAGATAATGTAGTAGATGTCACCTCCAGTCCTATGTAACACCACAGATAACACAGTGATACCTCTCTGAGTACAGATAAGGTAGCAGATGTCACCTCCAGTCCTATGTAACACCACAGATAATGCAGTGATAACTCTCTGAGTACAGATAATGTAGTAGATGTCACCTGCAGTCCTATGTAACACCACAGATAACACAGTGATAACTCTCTGAGTACAGATAATGTAGTAGATGTCACCTGCAGTCCTATGTAGCACCACAGATAACACAGTGATATCTCTCTGAATACAGATAATGTAGTAGATGTCACCTGCAGTCCTATGTAGCACCACAGATAACACAGTGATAACTCTCTGAGTACAGATAGTGTAGTAGATGTCACCTGCAGTCCTATGTAACACCACAGATAACACAGTGATAACTCTCTGAGTACAGATAATGTAGTAGATGTCACTTGCAGTCCTATGTAACGCCACAGATAACACAGTGATATCACTGTGCGTACAGATAATGTAGTAGATGTTACTTGCAGTCCTATGTAACACCACAGATAACACAGTGATATCACTGTGCGTACAGATAATGTAGTAGATGTTACTTGCAGTCCTATGTAACTCTACATAATTATGATTCCCTTTGTTGAGCCAGATAGCATGCTCAGCTCTGCTACATGTGCTGTTGTTCTCAGGAATGTTGTCTGCCCTATTCATGGTGAGGAGCTGTCACCCGGGTACATTCCTCGCCCCTCCAGGAGGGTCACATGCCTCTAATCTCCTTACACACTCATTTCCATTCAGATGGCCTATGAAAGAATTCATCAATCATGTTCGGGGAGCGGGGGGATTAAAGGAGCGCACTCTCCCATTTGCCTCCTCAGTCTCAGGCTTCCAGCTCGGGCACTGGGGCTGCTGCGGGGGGCACGCACCCTCACACTCCTCCTGGCATCACACGACCGCGCTGCGCTGATTCGTAAGTACGGATTTTTAGGTTATGATTTTATTGCAGCACTACCACTCCCAGCGTGCTCTGACAGACCCGGGGTTTGCTATATTGTAGTTACTGAGCAGTGGTAGAAAGAGGCTACTACTCCCAGCATCTGGGATATCTTGTAGTAAATTGTCATAGAGGTACTTGTCCCAGTTTGGGGGACATAGACTGCAAGCCCTGGCATGCCATGGTAAAAGGACTACAAACCCCAACATGCCATTGGAAAGGAAATCCAAACCCCAATATGCCATGGTAGAGAATAGAAACCTCAACATGCCAGGGTAGAGACTACAAGTCCCAGCATGCTATTGTAACAACTTATCAGCATCGGGAAGGTTCACTGAAGTCTGCTCCACCTGCACTGCCCCATGAACTCCACCAGCCTCCGGGGCAGACTGCTATACCCTGGAGGTGACATCATCGCACCGCCTGCTCAGGGACCTGCTCTCCCATCAGGCGCCATCGTCAGGTTTAGCCGGTGGTGGCGATGGGGGCGGTTTTGTCGAGCCAGCACATCATGTGGGGGGAGGGGGGATCATATCCGTCATCTGATAAGTGTATCACATTAATTATTGATACAATGTAACCGATTCAGCATGAGACCCGCATAAAGGGTTAATCCGGGAGAAGGTTTCAATGTAGCACTCGACCCCATCCAAAGACCATGTGGATTTCTGTAAGTACCCCCAGACTGAGGATGAGCACTCAGATACCTACCATAGGGGCAGACGAAGGTTAGGGGAGTCCGAGTAGAGCTCCTCTGATTTGAGGAGTTGTCAGACAGTTCAGAAGATGCACAGGGAGGGTTGTCAGCCACACGGTGGGCCCCACATTATCTTTACAGGAACCTCTATTACTTGGACCCTGTGGTGAACAAGAGTCAAGCTAAGATATAAAAGTGTTGCACATAGTGCTGATAGCGGCATCCTCCTCCTCACCACCTGACCGTGTCCATAAATTTATGGGTCATGAGATCCTGGATAGAGATGAGGGATCCACCCAGGGTGATCCAGGATCCCAAAGCCTTGAGGATACATTTGGGGAGAGGGCTTGTTCTGTTCACTTGTATCCGTGCAGCGATGGTTTTCTGGTGCATCAGGGATTGCTTTGTTGGGAGATGACTCCTCGTGGGTGGTATTATCCTGATCCAGACTCCGCCCCCGCACAAATCCTGCACTGTGAGCAAGAAAGTGGAGCGAGGATCGTTCTAGTGGTGGTGAAGGTTGGAGAGCACTGGGATGGACTGCTTTTTTTAATTTCAGGACTGAGGCTCCTTCTCTGTCATTCTCTGTTTCTGGGAGAGCTGGGTGATGACCAGTGTTTTGCTTTCACTGGACATGAATTCAGACTCCCGAATGGCAGACATCCCAAATAATGCAGCGAGATGTCTTCACTGGAGGGGCTGTGGTGGAAGTATGAGGAGGGCGGTATGAGACCCCCCCAGTGACTGCTCCTAGAAGGCCACCTGCTGCCCCTCCTCCTCCATCTTCTGTTTGCGATAAGTATGTGACCCCTTCTAATTAGTGGCCATTGCTGAGAGGTCGTCCACTAAGGAATACAGATTGTACAGAGAGAAGTTTGGACATTTTGTAATGGACTTTGTATTTCACTTCCTCGCCAAGATCTCTGCTTCTTGACAGTGAATGAGAACATTTATGATTTGCATTCAGTGTATCAGTGTAGACAATCCTCTGTGAGCTGGACACAGCAGTAGCACAGTCCCCTCCTTCTGTGGACTCCGGGGTGACTGGTGGTTCCTGGTCTGTATATCTAGCAGTGGTATTATGTTTGCCTTAATGTGGTGGTCTTGTGGCAGTGTTAATGAGGTGGTGGATCTCTGGCAGTGGTAATATGTTGGTCCTGCAGCAGTGGTAATGTAGTGGTGGTCCTGTGATAGTGGTAATGTGGTGGCGGTCCTGTGGCAGTGGTAATATGGTTGTGGCTCTGTGATAGTGGAAATGTGGTGGTGGCCCTTTGGTAATAGTAATATGGTGGTGGTCCTGTGGCAGTAGTATTGGGGTGGTGGTCCTGTGGCATTGGTAAAGTGGTGGTGGTCCTGTAACAGTGGTAACGTGGTGGTGGTCCTGTAACAGTGGTAATGTGGTGGTGTTCTCTGTTAGTGGTAATGTGGTGACAGTCCTGCGATAGTGGTAATGGTCCTGTGGTAGTGGTAATGTGGTAGTGTTCCTCTGTTAGTGGTAATGTGGTGGTGGTCCTGTGATAGTGGTAATGTGGTAGTGGTCCTGTGATAGTGGTAATATGGTAGTGGTCCTGTGGCATTGGTAAAGTGGTGGTGGTCCTGTAACAGTGGTACACTCCTGTGATAGTGGTAATGTGGTGGGGGTCCTGTGGTAGTGGTAATGTGGTGGGGGTCCTGTGGTAGTGGTCCTGTGATAGTGGTAATGTGGTGGTAAACCTGTGATAGTGGTAATGTGGTGGTGGTCCTGTGATAGTGGTAATGTGGTGGTGGTCCTGTGGTCGTGGTAATGTGGTGGTGGTCCTGTGATAGTGGTAATGTAGTGGTGGTCCTGTGGCAGTGGTAATGTGGTTGTGGTCCTGTGATAGTGGTAATGTGGTGGTGGTCCTGTGGCAGTGGTAATGTGGTGGAGGTCCTGTGATAGTGGTAATGTGGTGGTGATCCTGTGGCAGTGGTAATGTGTTGGTGGTCCTGTGGTAGTGGTAATGTGGTGGGGGTCCTGTGGTAGTGGTCCTGTGATAGTGGTAATGTGGTGGTGATCCTGTGATAGTGGTAATGTGGTGGTGGTCCTGTGGCAGTGGTAATGTGGCAGTGGTCCTGTGATAGTGGTAATGTGGTGGTGGTCCTGTGGCAGTGGTAATGTGGTGGAGGTCCTGTGGTAGTGGTAATGTGGTGGTGGTCCTGTGATAGTGGTAATGTGGTGGTGATCCTGTGGCAGTGGTAATGTGTTGGTGGTCCTGTGGCAGTGGTAATGTGGTGGTGATCCTGTGATAGTGGTAATGTGGTGGTGATCCTGTGGTAGTGGTAATGTGGTGGTGGTCCTGTGATAGTGGTAATGTAGTGGTGATCCTGTGGTAGTGGTAATGTGGTGGTGGTCCTGTGATAGTGGTAATGTAGTGGTGATCCTGTGGTAGTGGTAATGTAGTGGTGGTCCTGTGATAGTGGTAATGTGGTGGTGGTCCTGTGGTAGTGGTAATGTGGTGGTGGTCCTGTAATAGTGGTAATGTGGTGATGGTCCTGTGATAGTGGAAATGTGGTTGTGGTCCTGTGGCAGTGGTAATGTGGTGGTGATCCTGTGATAGTGGTAATGTGGTGGTGATCCTGTGGTAGTGGTAATGTGGTGGTGGTCCTGTGATAGTGGTAATGTAGTGGTGATCCTGTGGTAGTGGTAATGTGGTGGTGGTCCTGTGATAGTGGTAATGTAGTGGTGATCCTGTGGTAGTGGTAATGTAGTGGTGGTCCTGTGATAGTGGTAATGTGGTGGTGGTCCTGTGGTAGTGGTAATGTGGTGGTGGTCCTGTGATAGTGGTAATGTGGTGATGGTCCGTGGTATGGAAATGTGGTGTGGTCCTGTGATAGTGGAAATGTGGTTGTGGTCCTGTGGCAGTGGTAATGTGGTGGTGGTCCTGTGATAGTGGTAATGTGGTGGTGGTCTTGTGATAGTGGAAATGTGGTTGTGGTCCTGTGGCAGTGGTAATGTGGTGGTGGTCCTGTGATAGTAGTAATGTGGTGGTGGTCCTGTGGCAGGGGTAGTGTTGGTGGTCCCTGGAGTATCCGACATGATCTGGTTCTAGCTCCTGTTCCTGCCTTGGATCCTAAGCGTTGGACACTAGGACATTGTGGAGATGTGGCACCTCGCAGCGAGGACACGGGATAAGCAGCAGGAGCGTGTGATGTGGAGGCTAAATTAATTGAAATCTTTAAAAATTTGTTTGTAGTAATCAGCCAGCGTCTCCCCCGGTGCGTCCCGCCGAGCAGATTAATTAGTGATTTGAAGCGTGGAAATAATATCATCTAAGAGAAGAGAATTAATAGGGAAGCTCATGAGGAAGCGGCGGAGTGTGTCCTCTGTCAGCAACCACCACCTGAGGACACAAAGCTGTAGAACGAGGCGCCATCACCACCAGCATGGTCATCATCACGCCCGTGTAATGTTCCCACAGGTCAGATATAGGCATCCATTAATCCACCACCTGGTGGTCCGTATTCCTGCTCCTCTGGCACCTGCCTCAGGTAGTTCAAAACTAGGATCGGCCTGTGGCGCTGTATTCTTCTGGCCTCCATAAGAGGACCTGAAGATGAAGAAAACATCGGGTTTGCCCCAAAATATAAAAGGTTTTAGCTAAAAACCATCAGAAAACAAAAACAGCACTTGGCAGCCGCAAAACGCGTTAGAACAAAGTATTATAAACAGAATGCGGAGGCCAAAGGCTGTCAAGATAAGCAGAGGCGTCTATACCGGGGATGACCAACATTGTGTGCATGCTCTGTGCCCGCGGTTGTATGGGGATCTATCGAGCAACGCGTTTCAGATCCTGAAATCTCTAAGTTACAGTCTGCAAGCACCCACTGTATAGGCCAAAGATTTGCCTAGCAAAAAGGCAGGTATGGTCCATGTTATGGAGCCTATGGAGAGGATGGCACCCCAGGTCACCACAACCACTGGAATATAGCACCCAAGTCACCCCAGGTCACCTCAGTCATTGCAGGATGGCTCCCCAAGTCATCCCTACCAATGGAGTATGACACCCCCAAATCACTCCTTGAGGATGGAGCCCCAAGTCACTCCAACCAGTGGAAGATGGCACCCCACCTAATATAGGGTGGCACTTCAAGTGAGACAATGGCACCCCAAGTCACCCAAACCAATGGTTGATGGCACCCCAAGTCACCTCAAACAAGGGAGGATGGAACCCCAGCTCAGCTCCACCAATGGAGGTTGGCCTACCTCACCGAAGCCAATGGAGGTTGGAACCACAATTTACCCGAATGTAACCCCAGCTCAGCTCTACCAATGGATGATGGCCCCCTAGCTCACCCCTTCGAATGGAGGTTGGCCACCCTAGCTCAACGAAGCTAATAAAGGTTGAAAGCCCAATTTAACAGCAACCAATGGAGAATGTAACCCCAGCTCAACTCTACCAATGGATGATGGAACCTCAGCTCACCCCTTCCAATGGATGATGGCCCCCTAACTTACCCCTACCAATGGAGGCTGGCACCCCAATTCACTCCAATGGAGGATTGCACCCCAAATCACCCCAACCAATAGGGATCATTCATCTGTGCGGGCATCCACATTTTCAAAAGCGCTAAATGGTGGTCTCCAGATACTTCTCTAGCACATGGGATCAGATGAGTTCTGGACCAAATCAGGAGTGACGTATAGCAGGATAGAGGCCCCTTTGGCATATGTCTGTGGCCCTTCTACACACCTCACAATGTACTTTGGGGGTCAGGGGGTCATACATACATACAAATTATTGGGCACCATAGTATCATGGCCTGCGCTGCCTTACCAGAGGGTCCTTACACAGCACTGGCCTCTGTGGGGGTCACCGTCCCCATCTGTCTCTCCTAATGTGTCCTTGTGTTTTCACCTTTGTGATGTTAATGGTCAGTGGACGGGGCCTGGAGGAAAATGAGGGCGAGTAGTCCCTGCGTGAAGATCTGCGGAGTCCACTGTGACTGCTGGAGATGAGACCCCAGCAACCTCCCCCAAACCACTGCCACTTACCCAGAACACAGGCATCACTTGCTGCAATGTACACAGTATATAGTGCAGAGCACACAGCAGAGCACACAGTATATAGTGCAAAGCACAAAGTATATAGAGCAGAGCACACAGTATATAGAGCAGAGCACACAGCAGAGAATACAGTATATAGAACAGAGCACACAGTGTATAGTGCAGAGCACACAGTATATAGAGCAGACACACAGTGTAGAGCAGAGCACAGTGTATAGTGCAGAGCACACAGTATATAGAGCAGAGCACACAGTATATAGTAGAGCACATAGCAGAGCACACAGTATATAGAGCAGAGCACACAGTATATAGTGCAGAGCACACAGTATACTAGAGCAGAGCACAGTATATAGAGCAGAGCACACAGTATATAGTGCAGAGCACACAGCAGACACAGTATATAGAGCAGAGCATACAGTATATAGAGCAGAGCACACAGTGTATAGTGGAGAGCACACAGTATATAGAGCAGAGCACACAGTATATAGAGCAGAGCACACGTATCAGTTACATGTGATGAGGATTGGGGGGGTCAGTTACATGTGATGAGGATTGGGGGGGTCAGTTACATGTGATAAGGATTGGGGGGGTCAGTTACATCTGATGATGATTGGGGGGATCAGTTACATGTGATGATGATTGGGGGGATCAGTTACATGTGATGCGGATTGTGGGGGTCAGTCACATTTGATGATTGGGGGGATCAGTTACATGTGATGAGGATTAGTAGGGGTCAGTTACATGTGATGAGGATTGGGAGGGTCAGTTACATTATATACACAGTATATAGTGCATAGCACACAGTATATAGAGCAGAGCATACAGTATATAGAGCAGAGCACACAGTATATAGAGCAGAGCGCACAGTATTTTGAGCAGAGCACATAATATATAGAGCAGAGCACACAGCAGAGCACACAGTATATAGTGCAAAGCACAAAGTATATAGAGCAGAGCACACAGTATATAGAGCAGAGCACATAATATATAGAGCAGAGCACATAATATATAGAGCAGAGCACACAGTATATAGTGCAGAGCACACAGTATATAGAGCAGAGCACACAGTATATAGAGCAGAGCACACAGTATATAGAGCAGAGAACACAGCAGAGCACACAGTATATAGAGCAGAGCACACAGTATATAGTGCAGAGCACACAGTATATAAGGCAGAGCACACAGTATATAGTGCAGAACACACAGTATATAGAGCAGAGCACACAGTATATAGAGCAGAACACATAATATATAGAGCTGAACACACAGTATATAGAGCAGAGCACACAGTATATAGAGCAGAGCACATAATATATAGAGCAGAGCACACAGTATATAGAGCAGAACACACAGTACATAGAGCAGAGCACATCATATATAGAGCAGAGCACACAGTATATAGAGCAGAGCACACAGCAGAGCACACAGTATATAGAGCAGAGCACACAGTCTATAGTGCAGAGCACACAACAGAGCACACAGTATATAGTGCATAGCACACAGTATAGCGCAGAGCACATAATATAAAGAGCAGAGCACACAGTATATAAAGCAGAGCACACAGTATATAGAGCAGAGCACACAGTATATAGAGCAGAGCACACAGTATATAGAGCAGAGCACACAGTATATAAAGCAGAGCACACAGTATATAGAGCAGAGCACACAGTATATAAAGCAGAGCACACAGTATATAGAGCAGAGCACACAGTATGTAGAGCAGAGCACACAGTATATGGAGCAGAGCACATAATATATAGGGCAAAGCACACAGTATTTAGAGCAGAGCACACAGTATGTAGAGCAGAGCACACAGTATGTAGAGCAGAGCACACAGCAGAGCACACAGTATATAGAGCAGAGCACACAGTATATAGTGCAGAGCACACAGTATGTAGAGCAGAGCACACAGCAGAGCACACAGTATATAGAGCAGAGCACACAGTATATAGTGCAGAGCACACAGTATGTAGAGCAGAGCACACAGTGTATAGAGCAGAGCATACAGTATATAGTGCAGAGCACACAGCAGAGCACACAGTATATAGGGCAGTGCACATAATATATAGGTCTGGATGAGGATTAGCGGGGGTCAGTTACATGTGATGAGGATTGGGGGTCAGTTACATGTGATGAGGATTGGGGGTCAGTTACATGTGATGAGGATTGGGGGTCAGTTACATGTGATGAGAATTAGGGGTGTCAGTTATATGTGATGAGGATTGGGAGGGTCAGTTACATGTGATGAGGATTAGGGGTCAGTCACATGTGATGAGGGTTGGGGGTCAGTTACATGTGATGAGGATTGGGGGTCAGTTACATGTGATAAGGATTGGGGGTCAGTTACATGTGATAAGGATTGGGGGTCAGTTACATGTGATAAGGATTGGGGGTCAGTTACATGTGATGAGGATTAGCGGGGTCAGTTACTTGTGAGGAGGATTGGGGGTCAGTTACATGTGATGAGGATTGGGAGGGTCAGTTACATGTGATAAGGATTGGGGGGGGTCAGTTACATGTGATGAGGATTGGGAGGGTCAGTTACATGTGATGAGGATTGTGGGGGTCAGTCACATGTGATGATGATTGGGGGGATCAGTTACATGTGATGAGGATTAGTGGGGGTCAGTTACATGTGATGAGGATTGGGAGGGTCAGTTACATGTGATGAGGATTGGGAGGGTCAGTTACATGTGATGAGGATTGGGTGGGTCAGTTACATGTGATGAGGATTGGGTGGGTCAGTTACATGTGATGAGGATTGGGAGGGTCAGTTACATGTGATGAGGATTGGGAGGGTCAGTTACATGTGATGAGGATTGGGAGGGTCAGGTACATGTGATGAGGATTGGGGGTCAGTTACATGTGATGAGGATTGGGAGGGTCAGTTACATGTGATGAGGATTGTGGGGGTCAGTCTCTGTTACATGTGATGAGCGGGGGGGGGGGCACCTCTTGTACCGCAGCTCTGATACGTTTCCCTCAGGTGTGAATGGCGGCAGATCCACTGCCTGTCCATTATATTATCTCGGTGGGGATGGTCAGTGAGGGGAGTCCGGTCACAGTGGGGGTTCATTGACTTCAGGCCCCCGGGTGAGGGGCTGGTCTGCTGCTGGTATCTGTGGGGCACAAAGCCTCTGTGTGTGGGCATTGTCCTCCAGGAATGCTTTCACCTCACATGGTAAGGAGCGGGGCAGGAGGGTCCGCTGCTCACATCCGAGCTTGTGTTGATATGTAAACGATCCCGAGCAGGACCCCCCCCATAGACCACAGAGGCAGCAGGGTTACTGGTAATAATCACAGGGTTAATTATTTATCACATCAGGCTGATGAATAGAATGCCAGGGCTGCAGTAAAGACTGACACTTGTAGGATGAATAGAGGAGGCGTCACGTGCAGCTCGGGGAGCAGATTTTCCAGGATTTTTTGGGCCGTTCCTCTCATTTCCGTCCAGACACAGATAAGACTCGGGCGTCTTGGTGATGTCAGCGCAGCTTCTCGGAAACCTTATTACTGCGCAGTCACGTCTCCCTGGCCAGAATATATTAGCATACATTTGGTGGCGATGGCGAGCGGCCCGGCTCGTTTACATATCGCACTTGTCCCTCCTGGACATCGTGTGATTAGGACGGGGAAGCTGGAGAGGTGACAGCGAGGGGATGAGCGGATCTGGGGGGGGGGGCCTTCCTCGTGAGCAGCGGCCGTCACACTCCACCAAGTACCAAGACTTGGTTAACCCTTCAGAGGAGCCGATCCCGGCGGACACGTCACCACCGATGTGTCGCCCGCATAGAGCCACCCGATGGTCCATTGCTGAGGATGCCGCGTCATGTCCAAGCCCAGATCCTGATGGTCTGCTCCTCCGGCGCAGGCCTAGACACCGAGCTCGGGTGGATAGGTGGCTGGTAGACCTCACGGCGCAGGCGGGTCACACTTAGCGGTGGCCCGGGGTCTTCACAGTCACTGCCCGGTGTGAATATGTCCAGAAATCGGACGATCGGCGATAATTTGTCCATTTGTCATTGATCGCATCTTCATGTCATAAATCTATTGGCGGCTCATCAGCGCATCCCTCGTGTAAACCATTACTGGATGATATCAATGCAAGTTACCGGGCGCCAATCCACCGCGCTCCGCCATCGGCCTGCAGCAGCGTATCCGCCGGGTGTAAGGACCCCGAGGGTTAGGGTTAGAGGGAACAGGTGGTACAATTTCCTCCTCTACAACCAACTTCCAGACCCGGAGACTGCTACTAGTATGGAACTAGGAACTAGTGTACAATGCAGATCCCAGTGCTGTGACTAGTATAGAATGTAGACACGGTCCTATGACTAGTATACGAAGCAGACTCCAGTCAAAGGAGTAGTATACAATGCAGATGCCAGTCCTACAACTAGTATACAATGCATTCTGTCCTTTCAATAGTATACAATGTCGATCCCAGTCCTATTGACAAGTATACAATAAAGACCCCAGGCCTATCACTACTATAAAATGTAGATCACAGTCCTATGACTAGTATACAATGCAGATCCTAGTCTTGTGACAAGTATACAGATCTGAGACTTGTGGCAAGTATACAATGCACAGCCCAGTCCTATAACTATTATACAATTCAAACCCCAGTCCTGTTATTAGTGTATAATGCAGACTTCAGTCCTATGACTAGTATACAATGCAGATGCCAGGCCTATTACTACTATAAAATTCAGACCCCAGTCCTGTGACAAGTATACAGATCCCAGTCTTGGCTCAAGTATACAATGCTGACCCCAGCACTATGACTACTTTACAGTGCAAACCCCAGCACTTTGACTAGTATACAATTCAAACCCCAGTCCTATCACTACTATAAATTGAAGACCCCAGTCCTATGAATAGTATACAATGCAGACCCCAGACCTGTAACAATTATACAATGCAGACCCCAATTCTATGACTAGTATACAATGCAGATCCCAGTCCTGTGACAAATATACAATGCACACCAGTCCTATGAATAGTATACAATTCAAACCCCAGTCCTATGACTAGTACACAGTTCTGACCTCTGTCCTATCATTAGTACACAATGCGGACGGAAGTCTTATGAACACTATACAATGCAGATCCTAGTCCAATGAAAAGTATACAATGCAGATTCTGGTCCTTTAACTAGTATACAATGCAGATTTATTCCCGACAGTATACAATACAGAGTCAGTCCTATGAGTAGTATACTCTACAGATTCCAGTCCTTTGACAAGTATACAATGCAGATCCTAGTACTATGAATAGTATACAATGCAGACTCTGGTCCTATGACTCCTCTCTTTATGGCTTCTCAGGCCGTCCTCGGACAGATCTATTTCCTGGGTAAACCCTTCATATCTCTTCCACAGAGATTCAAACCCTGCGCACAGCCATTGAGTTACATGATAACATTCTGACTACCTGCGGCCACCACTGGGGAGCTCACGAGATTATTGTATGCTGTACCAGTATACACTGTGTACTCAGGAATAGAATCTGTAACTCTGTGTAGATAATGGATTTCAAGTATTATAGTAGTTATATTCTTGTACATAGGAGGCAGTATTATAGTAGTTATATTCTTGATACATAGGAGGCAGTATTATAGTAGTTATATTCTTGTACATAGGAGCAGTATTATAGTAGTTATATTCTTGTACATAGGAGGCAGTATTATAGTAGTTATATTCTTGTACATAGGAGCAGTATTATAGTAGTTATATTCTTGTACATAGGAGGCAGTATTATAGTAGTTATATTCCTATACATAGGAGGCAGTATTATAGTAGTTATATTCTTGTACATAGGAGCAGTATTATAGTAGTTATATTCTTGTACATAGGAGCAGTATTATAGTAGTTATATTCTTGTACATAGAAGCAGTATTATAGTAGTTATATTCCTATACATAGGAGGCAGTATTATAGTAGTTATATTCTTGTACATAGAGAGCAGTATTATAGTAGTTATATTCTTGTACATAGGAGGCAGTATTATAGTAGTTATATTCCTATACATAGGAGGCAGTATTATAGTAGTTATATTCTTGTACATAGGAGCAGTATTATAGTAGTTATATTCTTGTACATAGGAGCAGTATTATAGTAGTTATATTCTTGTACATAGGAGGCAGTATTATAGTCTTTGTGTTACTGTATGATGTACTTGTGTCTTTATCGTATATTTGCATTGTATATGCAGCAGTAGGAGGTTTGTCAGTAGGTACTCTGCGGGGCGGGATGCTGCAGGTAGTTTATTTATCGTGCTGAGCTGCAGTCCTCCTATTTATCACGTCTCTGTCCGTGTTGCCCTGACATGCCTCATGTATCAGAGAAAACACAACACGATGAAAGCTGGAGATTGTTTGTCTGTGATAAATCTTTTTTTCTATTATTTTTACACCGGTTTTGTATCTGCTGATAAATCATTGCAATTATTTATGTTTTTCTGTTCGGAATAGGGCATGGTTCCAGAACTGAGGCAGATATGACTGGATAAGCGTCAGAATCGGACTATCACATATAGACTCTCACCATATTATTCTGCATACCGCCATATCGAAAAAGGAACTGTAGATTATATTGTTTGAGGGCTGAGCTGACTGGTAAGCCTATCAGATCATGAATCTAATGTTCAGGCACACGCTCTGATTTTTTTTATATGTTTTAGACATCTGGCCTGTGAAGGTTTTTGTAGGTTTCTGCATTTTAAGGAATTGTCCTTTCCTGATACAATTGTATCCAAGGCAGATCCAGAGACAATGCAATCAGGTATCTCATGTATTCTGCGGTATTATATGGGAGATAATATCTTTTCACTATCCTGAAAATTATACTGATTTTCACCTTATAATACCTGGGGGCCCCCAGGGGCCAGCCTCTGGTCTGTTCCGGGTGTGTAGACTTAACCCAGCTTACAGGATCTATACATCCTTCCCTTACATTTCTAGTTACAATGTCTTGGCACAGAAATCTCGTCCTGGCGTGCAGACAGATAGACGGGAGGAGTCTATGGCCGGTTAAACATTCCCCGTTAGGTGAGATGTGTCTCCATATGGTTTCACTGTACACGTATCCCCCTGTGCACCCTCTTACAATGAGCTCATTTTATGCTTTTCTTCCTCCTCCTCGTACATTTTTGCTATCTCCATTGGACACGAAAAAAAATTGGACATGTTGCAACTTTTTGCACCTTTTATTGGACTGACATGAAACTCACACCAGGATGATGTTCCGTGAAATTTCCAGGCCTTCCAGAAGACTTCTTCAGAAATTCTAAAGCATTTAGCAGCTCAGGCTACGAGTCCTTGATTCCTCTTCCAGCCGTTGGCCCTAAACTGGGAAAGACACCCCCACCCAATCTGGAAACATGAGCCAAGCCTCCGGGATCAGTGGCCTCACAACGGCCAAGTTTGAAGGTTCTCATAATTGATCACAAATTACTTAAAGAAGCCTTGGCCGGGGCTGTTGGTACTTTGTCTTATTCAGGATATTGGTTGTAAATTTTTGGACTCTCTTGAACACGATGAAGTGTTTAGTGCTCTTGGTGAATGATACTGTGCTTATTAAGGGGCTAGATCCGGGATTATATGGAATTTCTAATGTATTCTGAGAATGTTTGGGGCTATCACACTGGGACGACCATCAGAGGTGGAGATGTCAACAAATGATCTTCGAGACTTCACGTTGTGCCACATGTTGCCTTCTCCATATTCAGGGTCAGGGTAAATAGCAAAGGACCCTTAGATTCCAACACAAAAATGGGCCAAAATGATGGAGGTAGCCTTCAAACAACCTTCTCTACTGGACCCAAGGAACCCAGTAACCACCTCTCCCAACAACTCAACACCTAGGTCAGGATGGTCTACATCAGGGCTGGCCAACCTGAGGCTCTCCAGCTGTTGCAAAACTACAACTCCCAGCATGCCCAGACTGCCTACAGCTATCAGCCTACAGCAGGGCATGGTGGGAGTTGTAGTTTTACAACAGCTGGAGAGCCGCAGGTTGGCCATGCCTGGTCTACATCGTGGGCAATTCATCGAAACAGCCATCCTGCTTCTCTCAGTCCAGTGATGCAACCCCTCTCAAACTCTGTCATCTGAGCAAAATGTCATACAGGCATGTCTAGCAGTCAAAGATCTCTCACCAAGAGGTACACTACCCAAAAGTAGCTTCTGAGAGTTTTTTTTATAAGGCAGCAGGGGAAGCAGTTTTACGCATTCTTGTGTCTAATCTGACATTTACATATCTGCCTGGGACAGAACTGCAGGACAAGTTTTGCAGCAATCCGACATTTCTATCTGGGTCCGGATTCTTGATGAGCGTATTTGCACCAGTGATGGGGTGGCAGTTTTATCCTGATCTCCGACACCTCCTTCCCGCATAAAACTCATCACCGATCTCCCCCATTTTTTTTTTTTTTTATAAATAAATCCCTCTTTCCTTTCCACTTTTTTATTTGTTCCATTTTTTCTCCTGCTTGGTCCGTAAAGCCGACCAAACACTTTTGCTTCAGGGAGGTAAACCCTCCCGTAATGTTCATGAGGTGGAAAAATAGAAAAATTATGGAGCAGGGTCCTGGAAAAACGTCCCTCGTTACACGGTCTGATAATATTAATGATGCAGCTGAAAATGTGTATTTCGGATCAGCGGGAATTTGATGACCGTTTAATCCTGTTCTCCTTGCAGTAGGTGGACGACTGGCCCCGTAAAGCGGTATTGTGCAGAGCAGGAATTTCCACCCTGATGGATTATCGTATGGGTGAGACTCCTATTAACCCCGCTCAGACCCCTGGTGACATTATCAGAATGAAGCTGTGACCTGCTGTGGATGGCTGGATGCTCCACTATGAGCGGTGACATAATTTCAGGCTTTGTGACCCTACTCCGATGATTTAGAATGAGTTGGCTCAGTGAGTAGAATCGCTGACGGTGGGGCAGGTGACAGCGGGACATCGGGCTAAGGACTATTTATCAAATCCCGGCTGGTTCTTCCCTCTGACCTTGGATTAGTCATTTCGTTTTCTACTTGGGAGTAAGAAATAATTTGTAACCTGGGCAATCAAGACATCTTGAAGGATGAAGTCTGGACTAAGAACAGAGAGTTTTTTTTGCTTAAAACTTACCATTTTAGTTGATTTTCGCCAAGATCATTGGTGGAAGCCATAATAAAAGCCCTGTATGGGGTCACTTCTGAGGAATCTCAAAGCTCAGGAGCCTCGGGGGTAAAGCCTTCTGTAATTCTTTCCCTTTATCCTGACCTATATTTCTTGACCACTTTTCTAAGCTTAAGAGGTTGAAATGAGTTAATCTCTGCTGTAAAAGAGAAAAGTCTTCCTCCTGCTGTCTTTTGAGGAATCAAGGAACTTCAAGGAATCCTGGTTAGGAAATACTGATCTATATAAATATGTCCAAGTCAATACTGAGATCATTCTTATGATCTTCTTATACCGTAGCCTGTATCCAGAACACGGTGGCCTTCACTATGGAGAAAACAAAGGTTCCAGCATTTTGGGTCAAAAACTTGGCGTTCACTTTATTCGTAATGGTCACAATTCACAGACATGGACAACATCTCCCTCCACCGCTAGGTTGACATGTTTTGGACTTGCTAGTCTTTACTCTTAACAGGTTACGAGATGTTGTCCATGTCTGTGAATTGTGACCATTACGAATAAAGTGAACGCCAAGTTTTTTACCCGAAATGCTGGAACCTTTGTTTTCTCCATATTTCAAGTAAGGACTGGTCTGGTCTGTTCCGCGCATGGGAAGAATATGGTGAGCTGGAAAAACTTCTTTCTTACATGATTATTATATTGGCCTTCACTATGTCTAGAAGAAAGAAGGTTTCACCAGTATCGTAGGGAAGGTTCTTCACTGCAGTCACTCTATGAAACTCAAATATATATTCAAGATCAATACTAAATGCCAACTTTTTATCTTCTCATACTCCAGGTGAAGTCCACTAGGTCTAGAGGAGAGAAGGTTTGAGTATGGGAAGGCTTCTCTTCTGTAAATGTTTCCAGATACCATGTGAGGCAGACACTAACCACCATGTCATCTTCTTTTCTTAACCTGACTGGTGACTAGATGACAGTGGGATCAGTAGGTCTAGAGGAAAAATGGCTTTGCCGTCATGAAAAGAAAGGTTCTTTACTGTAAGAGTAGTCACGCTATGGAAGTTTATAATGAAATATTATGTATTCAAGGTCAATACTAAGTGTCACCTTTGAGCTTTTCATACCACAGCCAAGTCGGAAACCACTAGGTCTAGAGAAGAAATTGTTTTGTCTTCAGTAAAGGAAGGGATTCTTTGCTGTAAGACCAATCACGCTAGGGAAGTTAATAATGAAATACTTTGTTTTCAAGATCAATACTAAGTACCACCTTTGAGCTTTTCATAACTCAGTCAAGGTGGAAGGTGAAAACCACTCGGTCCTTGATTAACTCCTGGGTGTCTGATGCGTAAACTGTAAGTGGAGAATGTCTGATTCAACAAGTCACCTCCATGCGCATAGAGGCTGCTCTCTCCCAGATGCGTGATTGTATAAAGCTGACATTTTGAAACGCATACAGTAAAAGAATGTTCTGTTTCAGTATCTTGCATTGTGTATTGGTATGCTACTCTCTTCTCCTCCCCTCTCTGTTTCAGCTTCTAGTTAGTTCAGCCTAGCCACTCCCTGTTTTCCCAGTCATGCATTGCTGTTAGTGTGTGTTCAGCTTTCTGAGGAGAATCTCCATCTTCTTAGTTTGGAGTTTATTGTTGGCCTAATTATTTTACCATCTAGATTCCCTGCAACATCTTGTAATACAATCTCCAGATTAAAAAGCTACTTGATTAACTCCTGGGTGTCTGATGTGTAAACTGTAAGTGGAAAATGTCTAATTCAACAAGTCACCTCCGTGCACATAGAAGCTGCTCTGTCACAGATGCGTGATTGTATAAAGCTGACATTTCAAAATCTTCAGCAAAGGAAGGGATTCTTCTCTGCTCGAGCAGTCACACTATGGAAGTTTATAATGAAATATCGTGTTTCCAAGCACCATCTTTGATCTTTTTATACCACAGTCAAGGTGGAAGTCTGGAGAAGACATGGTTTTGCCTTCAGTAAAGGAAGGGATTCTTCGCTGTAAGAGCAGTCACACAATTGGATGTGATATTGTATAATTTGTATTACTATATGGGCGTAGCTAACGGCTCATGGGCCCTGGTGCAAGAGTTTAGCTTGGGCCCCCCTTTCCTCAGTGCTTTGTGTGTCTTCTTATGCAGCACAAGGGTCTTTGGGCCCCCTCAGGCTCCTGGGCCCGGTAGCGACTGCTACCTCTGCACCCCCTATAGCTACGCCCATGTATAAATAGGAAATAATAGGCTGTCCCAAAGGACAGAACGCTGTATCTACAAGGCATAAAATACAAGGAGTGCTCCCGCAGTGGTCTCTAACCTGATGCCTCTCCCCCCCCCCATATTTACGGATAATTGACAGCCGGTCATCCTGGTTGGAATCCCGTGGATGGTTCTTGTTGTCATTGAAAAGGTCAAGTTGTCTCTTCAGTGTCAAAGTCATCAAATATTGATTTAGAGTTTGACTGAACGGGAAATGCGCTCAGAATATTTCACATAAGACAATTCTCCGAGGTTTATATTCGGGGATGTTAGAGTTCCTTACTCTCTTGGTGTGCACCTCGTACAAAGCGCTGCAGTCTGAAGGGAAACTCAAGGAACCTAAAGTACGTGCAGAATAGATAAGAAGTCCTGGAATCACACATGAACTGCAGATCATTGCACTTCCTCACCAGCATTATGAAGACTAGAATATCTGTGGATGGATACCGTCCGCGGCCTCCTCCGCTCCTAGAACATTCTAGAAGTGATTCGTATTTTGGAGAATTGCTAAATTATCTTTAAACTTCCCGGACGCCTCCTGTTCTGCTTCATACTTACAAATACAGAATCCAGTCTCCTCAGATCCCGGGTGATTGGGGGATAAAGGATATTATACAGAGCACAGAGAGAATGTAAAATGGCGCTGATGCCCAGAACTCAGCACAGAGGCGTAAATTATTCATCCTGCTCAAAGCACAAAGACTGCCGAAACCATGCACAGTAACAATGAAATAATGCAACCAGTACAATAGATACATTCTTCTACATGAGGAGAGGTATAGCAGTTATATTCTTCTACATAGGAGCAGTATTATAGTAGTTATATTCTTGTACATAGGAGGCAGTATTATAGTAGTTATATTCTTGTACATAGGAGCAGTATTATAGTAGTTATATTCTTGTACATAGGAGCAGTATTATAGTAGTTATATTCCTGTACATAGGAGCAGTATTATAGCAGTTATATTCTTGTACATAGGAGCAGTATTATAGTAGTTATATTCTTGTACATAGGAGCAGTATTATAATAGTTATATTCTTGTACATAGGAGGCAGTATTATAGTAGTTATATTCTTGTGCATAGGAGCAGTATTATAGTAGTTATATTCTTGTACATAGGAGCAGTATTACAGTAGTTATATTCTTGTACATAGGAGGCAGTATTATAGTAGTTATATTCTTGTACATAGGAGGCAGTATTATAGTAGTTATATTCTTGTACATAGGAGGCAGTATTATAGTAGTTATATTCTTGTACATAGGAGCAGTATTATAGTAGTTATATTCTTGTACATAGGAGCAGTATTATAGTAGTTATATTCTTGTACATAGGAGCAGTATTATAGTAGTTATATTCTTGTACATAGGAGACAGTATTATAGTAGTTATATTCTTGTACATAGGAGCAGTATTATAGTCAGTTATATTCTTGTACATAGGAGGCAGTATTATAGTAGTTATATTCTTGTACATAGGAGCAGTATTATAGTAGTTATATTCTTGTACATAGGAGCAGTATTATAGTAGTTATATTCTTGTACATAGGAGCAGTATTATAGTAGTTATATTCTTGTACATAGGAGGCAGTATTATAGTAGTTATATTCTTGTACATAGAAGCAGTATTATAGTAGTTATATTCTTGTACATAGGAGGCAGTATTATAGTAGTTATATTCTTGTACATAGGAGCAGTATTATAGTAGTTATATTCCTGTACATAGGAGGCAGTATTATAGTAGTTATATTCTTGTACATAGGAGCAGTATTATAGTAGTTATATTCTTGTACATAGGAGGCAGTATTATAGTAGTTATATTCTTGTACATAGGAAGCAGTATTATAGTAGTTATATTCTTGTACATAGGAGCAGTATTATAGTAGTTATATTCTTGTACATAGGAGCAGTATTATAGTAGTTATATTCTTGTACATAGGAGCAGTATTATAGTAGTTATATTCTTGTACATAGGAGCAGTATTATAGTAGTTATATTCTTGTACATAGGAGGCAGTATTATAGTAGTTATATTCTTGTACATAGGAGGCAGTATTATAGTAGTTATATTCTTGTACATAGGAGCAGTATTATAGTAGTTATATTCTTGTACATAGGAGGCAGTATTATAGTAGTTATATTCTTGTACATAGGAGCAGTATTATAGTAGTTATATTCTTGTACATAGGAGCAGTATTATAGTAGTTATATTCTTGTACATAGGAGGCAGTATTATAGTAGTTATATTCTTGTACATAGGAGCAGTATTATAGTAGTTATATTCCTGTACATAGGAGCAGTATTATAGTAGTTATATTCTTGTACATAGGAGGCAGTATTATAGTAGTTATATTCTTGTACATAGGAGCAGTATTATAGTAGTTATATTCTTGTACATAGGAGGCAGTATTATAGTAGTTATATTCTTGTACATAGGAGCAGTATTATAGTAGTTATATTCTTGTACATAGGAGGCAGTATTATAGTAGTTATATTCTTGTACATAGGAGGCAGTATTATAGTAGTTATATTCTTGTACATAGGAGCAGTATTATAGTAGTTATATTCTTGTACATAGGAGCAGTATTATAGTAGTTATATTCTTGTACATAGGAGCAGTATTATAGTAGTTATATTCTTGTACATAGGAGCAGTATTATAGTAGTTATATTCTTGTACATAGGAGCAGTATTATAGTAGTTATATTCTTGTACATAGGAGCAGTATTATAGTAGTTATATTCTTGTACATAGGAGGCAATTTTTATTAGTATAAACAAACATAACAATACATTCAATCAGAATGAACAGAAACAATGGTCATTTACCAGAAATCATACATATCCAACAGTATAAATAATAATTATAGTAACTTTAACTTAACAATAGTCCATCGCTGTTAAAGGGAAAGAAAGTAAATAAATCAGCAATACTTTGCATTATGAAGATAAGCCCACATCCACCAGATGTACATTCCTCCATAACCTCCTGTTTCTCTCCTTTTTCCTACATTCTAAGTTCTTTATCCACCTCAGTTCTGACAGGATCAGGTTCACCGCTTGCCTGTGATGGAACGGTTCGCTATGTACTGACACTTTTGTTCTCGTATGCCACTGGTAATATTTGATGATGGTGATGATCAGGTACATGGTTCCCCGGTCAATGTCGGGTATACTGGCTGGTACCCCATAGATGACATCTGGGTATGTAAGACACTGCAGTCTTGGGATTTTTAATCTGGAGGATACTTCCCGCCATATTTTCCGACCTTCCTCACACTCAGAAATGAAATGCGCCATGGTCTCCTCCTGTTGACATCCTAAGGGACAGTGACGCTCTGACACACTCAGATGTTTTAGATTCCCCTTAACATAAAGCTTTCCATGCAAGGACAGCCAGGCTATATTGAAAAATTTAGCGGGAGCCTCACTCCATTAAGAAACCTCAGACTTTCTTTTAAGGTTACCGTGGTACAATCTTTTAGTACTGGCTGTATGTAAAAGAAAGTCCTACATATGGTCAGGTACAGTTCTTTCCTGGTCTTACTCCCAATAAACACTTTAGCGATGTTCCACTTTCTCAAGCACCTAAGACCATACTCCAGGTACTGGGGAGGAAGCCACGAGTAAACCGACCCCTCTTGAGACTGCCGCCTTGCACCCAAGACTCTGCAAAAGGCAATATCCAGTCCCTGACACTGTTCACCCACAGGGAGCTGTTGTCCGAGTCCAAGCAACCAAAATTAACTTTTAGGAACAAGGAATCGAAGAACACCCTTGGATTTATCATATCCAGCCCACCCTCTCTCCTCTGTAGGTAGGTGATCCCTCTTTTTACTGGGTTCAACCTGTTCCCCAAAGAAGCTGGAAGAACAGGCTAAAGAGCCTAGCCGAGAAAGATTCTGGCAAAGGAAAGACAACGGACACATATAAGAAGACAGGGACCAGGTAAGTCTTCAACATTTTAACCCTTTCTCTATAGGTCAGCCTCCAGTTTTTCCAACGCTGAACCTTTGCATTTCCGGCATCCAACTTCTCCTCCCAATTTAGACTGCCATTATCATCCCTCCCAAATTTAACCCCTAAGATCTTAATATAGGTGGAGGCCTTTGCAAATTGTGGCAGATCAAAGTCTGGATCAGTACTTAAAGTCCAGAGAGCTTGACTCTTCTCAAGGTTGACCAGAGACCCTGAGGCCTCCGAGTAGCTTCTGATGGCTGCAGACAACATCTCCACCTCACGAGGCTCAGATATCACCACAGTCACATCATCCGCGTGAGGCAACAACACTCAGGGGCAGGCAATGGGGACCGGCACCCCTGAAAATCACACTCCTGCAGTGACCTCAGGAACGGGTCCAAGGCAAACACATACAGCAGTGGACTCAACGGGCAGCCCTGTCTCACCCCCGCCTCAACCCTGAACGTGTCACCCTGCCAACCATTGATTAGAGGAAAGCTCTTCGCCTCACAATATAAAGTTTTCAGCCAATCGATGAATTGTCCCGGAATACCGTACTTTGACAAAGTGGCCCATAGATACTCGTGGTCTACTCTGTCAAAGGCTTTAGCCTGGTCCAGACCTACAACATATCTCCCACACCTCAGAGCTTTACATCTCTCAAACATCTCCCTTATCGAGATGACTGCTCCAGAGATGTTCCGCCCTTTACTGTGCCGAACTGACAGCCTGCCAACAGTGCCCGGGACAAACAGACTAACCTAGAGAACAGGATTTTTGCCAGAATCTTCCTGTCGACATTCAAGAGGGCAATCGGCCTCCAGTTCTTGATGTCACTAGGCTCCTTACCTTTAGACAGCAGAATTAACGAGGACACCCTCATGGACGGAGGCATCAGGTGACTTTCTAGACAATTTTTGTACACGTCCATGAGGATTGGAGCTAAGTGGTCTCTGAACTTCTTGTAGAATTCTGCTGTTATACCATCTGGACCTGGTGCCTTCTTCAGATGTAACTGGTCAATGGCCACTTTAACCTCCTCCACCGTTAATTCTGCTGTTAAAGGAGAAAAGTCCACATCGTTAGTATCAGGGCCTGGAGTTGCCTCCAAGAATTGGGTCACTTTTTCCTTATCCAAAACCTTCCTCTGAAATAAGTCAGTATAGTAAGATCTCACCACCCCCAGGATACCCTCCGAGATTCCTGCAAAACACCCTGGGAGTCAGTGAGACCTGCGACCACTTTGTTTGCCACACGCTCCCGACAGTTCTCAAAGGGATCAGGAGCCCCTAAGGTCCCATAATCCCGTTCCAGAACCAGGGAGGTGTACCTGCTGTACTGATACTGCCTTATCTCAGATTTCAGTCGGTTTATCTTTTGTTGATCCCCCATCTGCCGAATACAGTGACTCCAATTCTTTCCGCAGCTTGAGATACTGGCTATACTTACTCTTCCCTTTTCTAAATGACAGTCTCCTTAAGAGAGATCTGATCTCCTCCTTGACATCCTCCCACCAGTCAGCCATGCTATCATAAAAGTCCACTCTGTCAAGTTGTTGCTGAAAAAGAGAGTGGACACAATCCTGGACATGAGGATCCTCCAGAAGGCTGGAGTTAAGTCTCCATAGCCCCCTACCAACATCAGGGCGCTTAGTGGCTCCTAAGCAGAAAGACAAGGCCAAGTGATCAGAGAAAGGGACGACCTTCTCACACATCCCACTAACCACTTCTGTTGGGTTCACAAAAACCATATCAATGCGACTACTTCTGTCAGCGCATGAGTATGTAAATTTTGGTTTCCTACCACCCTGTGTGAACACATCGCTGAGGCCTGCCTGCTGGATCATGCTATTAAGGACCTTGGAGTCCCTGGTCACTGCTCGGCCGGAGGATCTGTCACCGGATGTCCTAGTGACATTAAAATCTCCAGCCAACACCACTGGGACTGAGGTAAAAGATATTGCTTAACCTCGGTAAATAACTGGATCCTTTCCGCCACTGACTGTGGGCCATAGATATTAATGAGCCGGAGTCTTCTGCCATGGATTGTGACCTCCAGGACCAGACACCGACCCATAATAACTTCTGTCAGTCTGTGTATGATGACGTCATTGGTGGAGAACAATATCGCAACCCCGGCATAAGGCTCCACAGCCAGCGACCAGAAAGAAGGACCAGACCTCCATTCCCTCTCAGCCTCACGTAGAAGTCCTGATGTGGTCAGGCGCGTCTCCTGCAAGAAGATGACATCTGCATCAAGAGATCGCAGGTGGTCATACACTATGTGCCTTGTCTTTCTTACTTTAATACTGTTCACGTTGCTGGACAGCAATTTTAAAGAGAACCCAGCCATCATCACACAACATAAAAGATAGAGCAGCGATGTCATACCCATCATCATAGGTCGGAGTCGCCCTGCTGACCACCCGTCTCCATGTCTGACTCTACCTGGGACTCTGCAGTATGGGGTTTCCTTTTGGTCGGGGGATCCTCAGTGTCCCTTTCACATTCGTCATCTATTTTCTGCAGTTCTCGCTCATAATCTCCCTCAGACTCTGACAGGACCTCGTACCTGTTGGATACGACCATCACCTCCTGACTCCTTATGGACTTTCTTCCTGACACTATCGGCCGTGCTGTACTCTCCCTCAGGCTTACGGGAGGACTTGTCTTTTTCCTCCTCTTGTTGCTCCTAATTTCCTCAAATACTGCTAGTGATGAAGAAGAAGAGGCCACCTCTGACTGTTGCTGGCCCTCAGGGACAACCTCCATACTGCCCTGTGCAGTATCTGGGCCCTCATGTTCTGGAGCTGCAGTACCTGATCCCTGCTGGACTTCTTGTCTGGTCAGAATGGACCCTGACATTAAGGCCTCCTCCTCTACAGCATCTGCCTCCAACAATTCCTCATCAGGAAGCTCCTTACATATATTGTGCCATGCGTCCGGACAATCCCTGTGAGGGTGACCCATCGTGCCACATAGATTACATCTGATGTTCTGACAGTTTGCACTTATGTGGCCGACCTCACCGCACAGGTTGCACTTGACCACAGTGCACACACTCGCGACATGACCGGCTCTGCCACACTTGAAACACTTCCTGGGCTGACCTGGGTAGAAGCAGGCGCCTTTCTCTCTCCCAATGAAGAAAGAGTTTGGTAGATGCCACGTGACATTATTATGCTGGCGCAGCTTCACCAAAACCTTCCACCCTCCAGTCCAGATACCGTCATCATCTCTGTTCTTGGTGAGATCAGACATCATGTCACAGTGCCTCCTGAGCCACACCACAATATCCTGGGGAGGGACGGCTTCATTCCAGAAGATGATATTTACTGTGACGGTATCTGGCCTGGATATTGGAATAAAAATAAATTTATTCCAATCGGCAGTGTCTCTGAACCTGGGAAATTGGCCCAGAATCTATCCAGATTAGACATAAGCTTGAAGCTGACGTCATAGCCTTGTCTATCTGGTAGATTAATGACTGCCAAGATGTCCGCTGGCACAAACCCCATCTGGCGACACAGGAGTTCCCGGACCACAAGCCTCCGATCTGGGAGGTCTTCTTTGGCACCACGATGTTTGAATCGCACTACATTCCTCCTTTTAAAGGCCTGACCAGTATAGTGAGCGCCGGAGGAAAGAGATGGAGCGCCGCGGCTCCAGGCATTACTGGGGGAACCTGGCGGGGTTCAGGGCCCTGACTTATTGGGGGTGTCTGCACTAGGGGGCCACTCACACCTTCTGTGCTTGAGGGTAAAGGTGGAAAATCACCCTCATTACTCTGCGGAGACTCCTCCAGCCCGTCCACCTCTATGCCATCCTCAGATATCTCCCATACAGACTGTGCATTCCCCCAGACACTGACCCCTCAGGTACATGCCCACCATCACCCCCAGTCTCTGCCCCAGCAGTAGAGCTCTGCTCTGCCACCCCATCACCTGGATGTACAGATAGATGTCCATTGTCCTGCTGCTGCTGCGCTGTGCCTCCTGGGACTTGTAGTGCTGGTGTCTGAGGTCCATGCATCTCCTCAGGGACAGCTACAGATTCTTGTGGCCGCTGTTGCACACTGTCCTGTTTATGGATCTCTCCTTTTTGAAAAGAAAACTTTGCAGCTTGCAGCACAGGTCTTGTCACCGGCTGGGCCTCTTCAGGGATAACGCTGGAGTCCAGTTCAGCATCAGAAAATCCAGATTCAAGGTTCAGGCCTTGGCTGGCAAAACGCTCCTGGTTCCTATAGGACTCAGCAAGTGGTCCCATCCTGTCCAGGACAGTGTCCATCTGCTTCACCAGGTCACCAAGTTCCAGGCTGAGTGCATGTAGCTTACGGTTGTATATGGCTGCACAGGTCGGGTTCGCAGTCTTCAGCTTATACACACAGTCAATCTCCATTTGCAGCATCTGTTTGTGTCCCTTCAGCTCCTCCATTTTCCTCACCAGGGCAGGGATCTCCTCTGCTAGCTGCAGCTCAGGTGCACAGGTCTCTCTCGTTTGGTCTCCAGTCTTGGGCAGCTTCTCAGGCTGTTTGAACTCTGCAGACCTGGAGCCTCCAGGAGATTTCTCTGCTGGTCTCTCTTGCACCAAAGCCACAGATCTTTCAGCATTATTGGTGCTGGCACTTCCAGACTGAGACCTGGTGCGGCCCAAGCGTGCCACGCTGCTCGCCACCTCACACTGCTGCAGGTTCTGCTGTAATGTCAGCCTCTCCAGAGATGTTCTCCGCTGCCTGTGTGCTGGAGGGTGAGCGGCACACCTGATGCATGTGCTGCGCCCGTCTCACCTCCTGTGCACCCTGCAGGTTTGGATTGCCACTTTTCACAGAGGATACTTTTTGGGAGTCACTGTACTGTACTGGACGCTGCATGCCTGGGCTGGAGGACTGCTTCACCTCACAGGTCTTAGAGGTACTCACTGCTGCTGAATCTTTCTTCCCTGCTGGAGCCACAACCGTTACTCCATCTTTCTTACTTGCACTGGTGTTTCTTCCATTCTGGTCATTCCTTGTCACAGGATTCACTTTTAGACTTGTATCCATACTGGAAAGAGCCTGGGAGTTTCCCCCAGTGGAGGCCTGGAAGCCTGGGCCTTGCTTGGGAAGTTCCCCGCCCAGGAGGCTGGTCCCTGGGCTGGATAGAGACATCAGGAGAACCACCAACACACGTCCTCACAGCTAGGAGGCAGTATTATAGTAGTTATATTCTTGTACATAGGAGCAGTATTATAGTAGTTATATTCTTGTACATAGGAGGCAGTATTATAGTAGTTATATTCTTGTACATAGGAGCAGTATTATAGTAGTTATATTCTTGTACATAGGAGCAGTATTATAGTAGTTATATTCTTGTACATAGGAGCAGTATTATAGTAGTTATATTCTTGTACATAGAGAGCAGTATTATAGTAGTTATATTCTTGTACATAGGAGCAGTATTATAGTAGTTATATTCTTGTACATAGGAGACAGTATTATAGTAGTTATATTCTTGTACATAGGAGCAGTATTATAGTAGTTATATTCTTGTACATAGGAGCAGTATTATAGTAGTTATATTCTTGTACATAGGAGCAGTATTATAGTAGTTATATTCTTGTACATAGGAGCAGTATTATAGTAGTTATATTCTTGTACATAGGAGCAGTATTATAGTAGTTATATTCTTGTACATAGGAGCAGTATTATAGTAGTTATATTCTTGTACATAGGAGGCAGTATTATAGTAGTTATATTCTTGTACATAGGAGCAGTATTATAGTAGTTATATTCTTGTACATAGGAGCAGTATTATAGTAGTTATATTCTTGTACATAGGAGGCAGTATTATAGTAGTTATATTCTTGTACATAGGAGACAGTATTATAGTAGTTATATTCTTGTACATAGGAGCAGTATTATAGTAGTTATATTCCTAGTACATAGGAGGCAGTATTATAGTAGTTATATTCTTGTACATAGGAGGCAGTATTATAGTAGTTATATTCTTGTACATAGGAGCAGTATTATAGTAGTTATATTCTTGTACATAGGAGGCAGTATTATAGTAGTTATATTCTTGTACATAGGAGGCAGTATTATAGTAGTTATATTCTTGTACATAGGAGCAGTATTATAGTAGTTATATTCTTGTACATAGGAGCAGTATTATAGTAGTTATATTCTTGTACATAGGAGCAGTATTATAGTAGTTATATTCTTGTACATAGGAGGCAGTATTATAGTAGTTATATTCTTGTACATAGGAGGCAGTATTATAGTAGTTATATTCTTGTACATAGGAGCAGTATTATAGTAGTTATATTCTTGTACATAGGAGCAGTATTATAGTAGTTATATTCCTGTACATAGGAGGCAGTATTATAGTAGTTATATTCTTGTACATAGGAGCAGTATTATAGTAGTTATATTCTTGTACATAGGAGCAGTATTATAGTAGTTATATTCTTGTACATAGGAGGCAGTATTATAGTAGTTATATTCTTGTACATAGGAGCAGTATTATAGTAGTTATATTCTTGTACATAGGAGGCAGTATTATAGTAGTTATATTCCTGTACATAGGAGCAGTATTATAGTAGTTATATTCTTGTACATAGGAGCAGTATTATAGTAGTTATATTCTTGTACATAGGAGGCAGTATTATAGTAGTTATATTCTTGTACATAGGAGGCAGTATTATAGTAGTTATATTCTTGTACATAGGAGCAGTATTATAGTAGTTATATTCCTGTACATAGGAGGCAGTATTATAGCAGTTATATTCTTGTACATAGGAGCAGTATTATAGTAGTTATATTCTTGTACATAGGAGCAGTATTATAGTAGTTATATTCTTGTACATAGGAGGCAGTATTATAGTAGTTATATTCTTTGTACATAGGAGCAGTATTATAGTAGTTATATTCTTGTACATAGGAGCAGTATTATAGTAGTTATATTCTTGTACATAGGAGCAGTATTATAGTAGTTATATTCTTGTACATAGGAGCAGTATTATAGTAGTTATATTCTTGTACATAGGAGGCAGTATTATAGTAGTTATATTCTTGTACATAGGAGGCAGTATTATAGTAGTTATATTCTTGTACATAGGAGCAGTATTATAGTAGTTATATTCCTGTACATAGGAGGCAGTATTATAGCAGTTATATTTTTGTACATAGGAGCAGTATTATAGTAGTTATATTCTTTGTACATAGGAGCAGTATTATAATAGTTATATTCTTGTACATAGGAGGCAGTATTATAGTAGTTATATTCTTGTACATAGGAGGCAGTATTATAGTAGTTATATTCTTGTACATAGGAGCAGTATTATAGTAGTTATATTCTTGTACATAGGAGGCAGTATTATAGTAGTTATATTCTTGTACATAGGAGCAGTATTATAGTAGTTATATTCTTGTACATAGGAGCAGTATTATAGTAGTTATATTCTTGTACATAGGAGCAGTATTATAGTAGTTATATTCTTGTATATTAGGAGGCAGTATTACAGTAGTTATATTCCTGTACATAGGAGCAGTATTATAGCAGTTATATTCTTGTACATATGAGGCAGTATTATAGTAGTTATATTCTTGTACATAGGAGGCAGTATTATAGTAGTTATATTCTTGTGCAATTAGGAGGCAGTATTATAGTAGTTATTATTCTTGTACATAGAAGCAGTATTATAGTAGTTATATTCTTGTACATAGGAGGCAGTATTATAGCAGTTATATTCTTGTACATAGGAGCCGTATTATAGTAGTTATATTCCTGTACATAGGAGCAGTATTATAGTGGTTATATTCTTGTACATAGGAGGCAGTATTATAGTAGTTATATTCTTGTACATAGGAGCAGTATTATAGTAGTTATATTCTTGTACATAGGAGGCAGTATTATAGTAGTTATATTCCTGTACATAGGAGGCAGTATTATAGCAGTTATATTCTTGTACATAGGAGCAGTATTATAGTAGTTATATTCTTGTACATAGGAGCAGTATTATAATAGTTATATTCTTGTACATAGGAGGCAGTATTATAGTAGTTATGTTCTTGTGCATAGGAGCAGTATTATAGTAGTTATATTCTTGTATATAGGAGGCAGTATTACAGTATTTATATTCCTGTACATAGGAGCAGTATTATAGCAGTTATATTCTTGTACATATGAGGCAGTATTATAGTAGTTATATTATTTTACATAACAGGCAGTATTGTAATCGTGTTTTTATACATGTGTTATATTTGCCATATGAAACCTATATTCCATGGTGAGGCCTGTTGGATTTTTTTTTACATAGATGGGAATAATTACAGATTTTTCTACTGTATATAGTGTCCATACCTTGTGACCCGTTTCTTTTTTCAGTTGGGATGTTGATATCAGTCCTTTGTGGTATTCATAAATAATGGTGCGGCCACTCGTTCAGTAGAAGTAGGACTGCATGCGTGGCGGTACCTTTAGTGCAGGTTATGAAATGCACTCTTCCTTATTACGGGTTCTGTACATCGCATATTGAGTGCTGTGAGATAAATCAGAGGAAACTGATATTTTGGGTCATAGCTGCGGAGCTTCAGTCTGTCACTCACCCAGACACTTTCTAAGCAATGCACTAAGAGCCCCTGCCATTACCTGGCACGGACTGGATATAGCGGAGACAGCTGATGCTATAGAGCAGTTGTTCGTCTGCAGCCCCGTTGTTTAAAACCCACAATCTTCAGTGAATTAGAGGATCTGGGGAATTGGTGATGTCCGAACTGCGATTCTTTAATGAAAGCGTTCACATGTAAAAGATGTGATTACCCCTGCAGCCGGCTGCTACAGAGGACGCCCGCTGATGCTTAATAGCTCCAGCAGCCCTAAATGTGAAACAGCCAAGTATTGTACATATGGTGGCGGTATAAATCAGAGCCGGCGCTGGGCGGCCATTGTGGAGCTATACGGGAAATAATTTACATTTCTGTTAGAATAGGGTCAGTGTTATCAGTCTGATAACTGAGTGATATTTGGAATACATTTCACGTTACATACGTGCACACATGCACGCACTCACATCAGACGGGCACACATACAGTACACATGATCGCCAGCTTTGCACAGGCGTGCTCACTTATCACGCTCACTACGGCATACTGTGCACACACGCATGGGACATACATTTTACTGCCACTCATTGCATGTAGACGTGCACGCGTGTTTACTCCCTGTATATAGTCATACACACACTAGGAATACACACATAAGCTTCATACACCCAAATAATATCCGTCTGGAAGACGCCGACTAGAGACAGCAGAGGTCCAATGAATTGGGAACCATCAAAGCCTTGAGCAGGAGCAATGGAAACCAATACAGACCGGATCAGACCAGGGAGTCTAGGACATTATTCAGCCACATGCCCCCTATATACAGTGCAGCCACATGCCCCTTATATACAGTGCAGCCACATACTCCCTATATACAGGGCAGCCACATACTCCTTATATACAGTGCAGCCACATACTCCTTATATACAGTGCAGCCACATACTCCTTATATACAGGGCAGCCACATACTCCTTATATACAGTGCAGCCACATACTCCTTATATACAGTGCAGCCACATACTCCTTATATACAGGGCAGCCACATACTCCTTATATACAGTGCAGCCACATACTCCTTATATACAGTGCAGCCACATACTCCTTATATACAGGACAGCCACATACTCCTTATATACAGGGCAGCCACATACTCCTTATATACAGGGCAGCCACATACTCCCTATATACAGGGCAGCCACATACCTCCTATATACAGTGCAGCCACATACTCCTTATATACAGTGCAGCCACATACTCCTTATATACAGTGCAGCCACATGCCCCTTATATACAGGGCAGCCACATACTCCTTATATACAGGGCAGCCACATACTCCTTATATACAGGGCAGCCACGTACTCCTTATATACAGTGCAGCCACATACTCATTATATACAGTGCAGCCACATGCCCCTTATATACAGTGCAGCCACATACTCCCTATATACAGGGCAGCCACATACTCCTTATATACAGTGCAGCCACATACTCCTTATATACAGTGCAGCCACATACTCCTTATATACAGTGCAGCCACATTCTCCTTATATACAGTGCAGCCACATACTCCTTATATACAGTGCAGCCACATACTCCCTATATACAGGGCAGCCACATTCTCCTTATATACAGTGCAGCCACATACTCCTTATATACAGTGCAGCCACATACTCCTTATATACAGTGCAGCCACATACTCCTTATATACAGGGCAGCCACATACTCCTTATATACAGGGCAGCCACATACTCCTTATATACAGTGCAGCCACATACTCCTTATATACAGGACAGCCACATACTCCTTATATACAGGGCAGCCACATACTCCTTATATACAGGGCAGCCACATACTCCCTATATACAGGGCAGCCACATACCTCCTATATACAGTGCAGCCACATACTCCTTATATACAGTGCAGCCACATGCCCCTTATATACAGGGCAGCCACATACTCCTTATATACAGGGCAGCCACATACTCCTTATATACAGGGCAGCCACGTACTCCTTATATACAGTGCAGCCACATACTCCTTATATACAGTGCAGCCACATACTCCTTATATACAGTGCAGCCACATACCCCTTATATACAGGGCAGCCACATACTCCCTATATACAGTGCAGCCACATACTCCTTATATACAGGGCAGCCACATGTCCCTTATATACAGTGCAGCCACATACTCCTTATATACAGTGCAGCCACATACTCCTTATATACAGGGCAGCCACATACTCCCTATATACAGGGCAGCCACATACTCCTTATATACAGGGCAGCCACATACTCATTATATACAGGGCAGCCACATACTCTCTATATACAGTGCAGCCACATACTCCCTATATACAGTGCAGCCACATACTCCTTATATACAGTGCAGCCACATACCCCCTATATACAGTGCAGCCACATACCCCTATATACAGTGCAGCCACATGCCCCTTATATATAGTGCAGCCACATACTCCTTATATACAGTGCAGCCACATACTCCTTATATACAGTGCAGCCACATACTTCCTATATACAGTGCAGCCACATACTCCTTATATACAGTGCAGCCACGTGCCCCTTATATACAGTGCAGTCACATGCCCCTTATATACAGTGCAGCCACATTCTCCTTATATACAGTGCAGCCACATACTCCTTATATACAGTGCAGCCACATACTCCCTATATACAGGGCAGCCACGTGCCCCTTATATATAGTGCAGCCACATACCCCCTATATACAGTGCAGCCACATTCTCCTTATATACAGTGCAGCCACGTGCCCCTTATATACAGTGCAGCCACATACCCCTATATACACGGCAGCCACGTGCCCCTTATATACAGTGCAGCCACATGCCCCTTATATACAGTGCAGCCACATTCTCCTTATATACAGTGCAGCCACGTGCCCCTTATATACAGTGCAGCCACGTGCCCCTTATATACAGTGCAGCAACATACTCCTTATATACAGTGCAGCCACATGCCCCTATATACAGTGCAGCCACATACTCGTTATATACAGTGAAGCCACATACCCCCTATATACAGTGCAGCCACATTCTCCTTATATACAGGGCAGCCTCATGCCCCTTATATACAGTGCAGCCACATACTCCTTATATACAGTGCAGCCACATGCCCTCTTATATACAGTGCAACCACATACTCCTTATATACAGTGCAGCCACATGCCCCCTATATACAGTGCAGCCACATGCCCCTATATACATGGCAGCCACATACTCCCTATATACAGTGCAGCCACATACTCCTTATATACAGCCACATACTCCCTATATACAGGGCAGCCACATACTCCTTATATACAGGGCAGCCACATTCTCCTTATATACAGTGCAGCCACATACTCCCTATATACAGTGCAGCCACATACTCCTTATATACAGTGCAGCCACATACTCCCTATATACAGGGCAGCCACGTGCCCCTTATATATAGTGCAGCCACATACCCCCTATATACAGTGCAGCCACATTCTCCTTATATACAGTGCAGCCACGTGCCCCTTATATACAGTGCAGCCACATACCCCCTATATACACGGCAGCCACGTGCCCCTTATATACAGTGCAGCCACATGCCCTTATATACAGTGCAGCCACATTCTCCTTATATACAGTGCAGCCACGTGCCCCTTATATACAGTGCAGCCACGTGCCCTTATATACAGTGCAGCAACATACTCCTTATATACAGTGCAGCCACATACTCCTGTATACAGTGCAGCCACATACTCCCTATATACAGTGCAGCCACATACTCCCTATATACAGTGCAGCCACATGCCCCCTATATACAGTGCAGCCACATGCCCCCTATATACAGTGCAGACACATGCCCCCAATATACAGTGCAGCCACATACTCCTTATATACAGGGCAGCCACATACTCCTTATATACAGTGCAGCCACATACTCCCTATATACAGTACAGCCACATACTCCTTATATACAGTGCAGCCACATACTCCTTATATACAGTGCAGCCACATACTCCTTATATACAGGGCAGCCATATGCCCCCGATATACAGTGAAGCCATATGCCCCCTATATACAGTGCAGCCATATGCCCCCTATATACAGTGCAGCCACATGCCGCCTTTATACAGTGCAGCCACATACTCCTATATACAGGGCAGCCACATTCTCCTTATATACAGTGCAGCCACATTCTCCTTATATACAGTGCAGCCACATTCTCCTTATATACAGTGCAGCCACATTCTCCTTATATACAGGGCAGCCACATACTCCTTATATACAGTGCAGCCACATACTCCTTATATACAGTGCAGCAACATGCCCCTTATATACAGGGCAGCCACATACTCCTTATATACAGGGCAGCCACATACTCCCTATATACAGTGCAGCCACATTCTCCTTATATACAGTGCAGCCACATACTCCCTATATACAGGGCAGCCACATGCCCCTTATATATAGTGCAGCCACATACTCCTTATATACAGTGCAGCCACATACTCCTTATATACAGTGCAGCCACATACTCCCTATATACAGTGCAGCCACATACTCCTTATATACAGTGCAGCCACGTGCCCCTTATATACAGTGCAGCCACATGCCCCTTATATACAGTGCAGCCACATTCTCCTTATATACAGTGCAGCCACATACTCCTTATATACAGTGCAGCCACATACTCCCTATATACAGGGCAGCCACATGCCCCTTATATATAGTGCAGCCACATACCCCTATATACAGTGCAGCCACATTCTCCTTATATACAGTGCAGCCACGTGCCCCTTATATACAGTGCAGCCACATACCCCCTATATACACGGCAGCCACGTGCCCCTTATATACAGTGCAGCCACATGCCCCTTATATACAGTGCAGCCACATTCTCCTTATATACAGTGCAGCCACGTGCCCTTATATACAGTGCAGCCACGTGTCCCTTATATACAGTGCAGCCACATACTCCTTATATACAGTGCAGCCACATGCCCCCTATATACAGTGCAGCCACATACTCCTTATATACAGTGAAGCCACATACCCCCTATATACAGTGCAGCCACATTCTCCTTATATACAGTGCAGCCACATGCCCTCTTATATACAGTGCAACCACATACTCCTTATATACAGTGCAGCCACATGCCCCCTATATACAGTGCAGCCACATGCCCCCTATATACACGGCAGCCACATACTCCCTATATACAGTGCAGCCACATACTCCTTATATACAGCCACATACTCCCTATATACAGGGCAGCCACATACTCCTTATATACAGGGCAGCCACATTCTCCTTATATACAGTGCAGCCACATACTCCTTATATACAGTGCAGCCACATACTCCTTATATACAGTGCAGCCACATACTCCCTATATACAGTGCAGCCACATACTCCCTATATACAGTGCAGCCACATGCCCCCTATATACAGTGCAGCCACATGCCCCCTATATACAGTGCAGCCACATACTCCTTATATACAGGGCAGCCACATACTCCTTATATACAGTGCAGCCACATACTCCCTATATACAGTGCAGCCACATACTCCCTATATACAGTGCAGCCACATGCCCCCTATATACAGTGCAGCCACATGCCCCCTATATACAGTGCAGACACATGCCCCCTATATACAGTGCAGCCACATACTCCTTATATATAGTGCAGCCACATACTCCTTATATACAGTGCAGCCACATACTCCTTATATACAGTGCAGCCACGTGCCCCTTATATACAGTGCAGCCACATACTCCTTATATACAGTGCAGCCACATACTCCCTATATACAGTGCAGCCACATACTCCCTATATACAGTACAGCCACATACTCCTTATATACAGTGCAGCCACATACTCCTTATATACAGTGCAGCCACATACTCCTTATATACAGGGCAGCCATATGCCCCCTATATACAGTGCAGCCATATGCCCCCTATATACAGTGCAGCCACATGCCGCCTTTATACAGTGCAGCCACATACTCCTTATATACAGGGCAGCCACATTCTCCTTATATACAGTGCAGCCACATTCTCCTTATATACAGTGCAGCCACATTCTCCTTATATACAGGGCAGCCACATTCTCCTTATATACAGTGCAGCCACATACTCCTTATATACAGTGCAGCCACATACTCCTTATATACAGTGCAGCAACATGCCCCTTATATACAGGGCAGCCACATACTCCTTATATACAGGGCAGCCACATACTCCCTATATACAGTGCAGCCACATTCTCCTTATATACAGTGCAGCCACATACTCCCTATATACAGGGCAGCCACATGCCCTTATATATAGTGCAGCCACATACTCCTTATATACAGTGCAGCCACATACTCCTTATATACAGTGCAGCCACATACTCCTATATACAGTGCAGCCACATACTCCCTATATACAGTGCAGCCACATACTCCCTATATACAGTGCAGCCACATACTCCTTATATACAGTGCAGCCACGTGCCCCTTATATACAGTGCAGCCACATGCCCCTTATATACAGTGCAGCCACATTCTCCTTATATACAGTGCAGCCACATACTCCTTATATACAGTGCAGCCACATACTCCTTATATACAGGGCAGCCACATACTCCCTATATACAGGGCAGCCACATGCCCCTTATATATAGTGCAGCCACATACCCCCTATATACAGTGCAGCCACATTCTCCTTATATACAGTGCAGCCACGTGCCCCTTATATACAGTGCAGCCACATACCCCCTATATACACGGCAGCCACGTGCCCCTTATATACAGTGCAGCCACATGCCCCTTATATACAGTGCAGCCACATTCTCCTTATATACAGTGCAGCCACGTGCCCCTTATATACAGTGCAGCCACGTGCCCCTTATATACAGTGCAGCCACATGCCCCCCTCCTCCATTTAGCATATACTGTCCTCTTCCAGGCTCCAGTCTCTGTCCTCTGCATCTCCTGTTGATAAGTGCTGGCCGGATATAATTGCTAACTTATGGGTATGATGAGGGGCGGCACTTGGGATGATGAGGGTATTCCTCCTCTGCTGATCTCCTTGCACACATCATGGGATCAGTTGTCTGATTTATCTGCAGCTTTTGGAGCCAAAATCAGACGTGAATCCTAAAAAGAGAAAAAGTATAAAGGTCGGGTACTGCTTCCGAACTGCAGAAGACAAAGCCTGCAAATGTGAATATACCTGTGTAAACCAGTAACCCCATCATCCCCGGGCGGTCCCTTCCTCTCCCTGTCCTCGTGCGCCCCTGTTGTCCCAGGACACCATTATGTCTTGGCAGAGCGTGGTGCAGCGCTCCGTTCAGGCGCCGCGTTCTCTGCTTGTGTCGCTGTTGCTGGGGTCATTACGGGATGCGACCCCCTCAGTCGTGGCCGCTCTGGTGGTCACGGGGCTCCTGGTGGAGCTCGGCTCAGAAGCCTTCAGTAGTCGTTTATGAGCCGGGGTCTGATTGATGTTGAGACGTGGAGGTTCTTGAGCTCGCCGTTGCCGCCGCCGAAGGTCTCCGATGGTGTGATAAAGCGCGCGGGAGGCTGGCATCTGCCGGCGATTAATAACGATGATGACTGGTGTCACTACAGGAGACGTTCGCCTGGCGGGTGATGTATTGGCCGCACGTGAAGGGGAGATCATCGTCCTTCCGCGGTAACACAAGGCGTTTTATCGTCACTTATCGCTGCCCCTGGCAGGACGCTTTATCATTGACTCTTCCCGTGATCCCTCACCTGCCGGAGCGACAGCCGGGGTCGGGACAGGCACATTCCTCTGCGGCTCGTCCATCACGTCCTGTCACCTTCTTTCTGCGGGATCCATTAGCGTTTGGTGGCCCCTATCTGATCTCGCCGCTCCATCGCCTTCTTCTTCATCATCTTTTGTGTTTTTGCATTTTTTTCCGGTTGAGAAATTTGACTAGAGAGAGAATCGTTGCTGATTACATAGGTGTCTATAGGGGAAGAAGCCCCGCCCACTGTCAATTATAAGAATATTAAGAGTTACCCGGGAGAATGAGGGTGACAGAGCTCTGTTCACACTGGCGCCTTTCATAGGATCTGACATCTGCACCCCGCTGATATATAAGGGGTCAGAGCAATGTTCTGCAGATCTCTAGACAGGTCCGTGGTGTAATAATCTGCAGAGGGAGCTGTGTGGGTCTGTAAAGGCTGTACTTGCTGTCACCCAGCTTTCCCAGAGTCCTAAATGGCGGGTCTGTGTACGGATGCAGTGCCCCGTTGGCGAGGACGAGCTCCGCCGCGCTCAGGTTGCCGCCATCAGTCTGGGGATTGACCTCCGGGTATAAACTTCTTTCTCTTCTCTCTGCAGATTTTCTCGGTTGCGGAGCGGCAGAAGTGTCTCCCCCGGTACTGAGCGCGGTTCATGAGCTGACAGGCGGCGCTGAGGAACGCTCACAAGGTAAGTAGTGTGGGGGCTGCAGGAGGGGGGGGAGGGGGGGCTGCAGTTTCTCCTGCTCGTCCTGTTGTGCCCCCCGCTCTCTGTTCACCGGAGGGCGTAGTAGAGGTGTCCATGTCATGTAAGGTTCCTGTCTAATGCCAAATTCATCACTCCCATCATCCCTGACTCCAGGAGCTCACAATCTACTCCCCTTCTCACACACAATGTATCACTCTCATCATCCCTGACCCCAAGAGCTCACAATCTTCTCCCCTTCTCACACACAGTGTATCACTCTCATCATCCCTGATCCCATGAGCTCACAATCTACTCCCCTTCTCACACACAGTGTATCACTCTCATCATCCCTGATCCCAGGAGCTCACAATCTACTCCCCTTCTCACATGCAGTGTATCACTCTCATCATCCCTTACCCCAGGAGCTCACAATCTACTCCCCTTTTCGCACACAATGTATCACTCTCATCATCCCTGACCCCAGGAGCTCACAATCTACTCCCCTTCTCGCACACAGTGTATCACTCTCATCATCCCTGACCCCAGGAGCTCACAATCTACTCCCCTTCTCACACACGGTGTATCACTCTCATCATCCCTGACCCCAAGAGCTCACAATCTACTCCCCTTCTCACACACGGTGTATCACTCTCATCATCCCTGACCCTAGGAGCGCACATTTCCTAATGGACTTGCGACACTTTTTGCGGCAGCGCAGAGGGGGAGACTAAGACTGGCGTAAAAAGCCGTTCTTAGTAAATGTGCCCCACTGTATCACTGGTACGTGGCCGGGACGTGCTGATCTCCCGTACACTGGTGCCAGTATAGGACTATACTGGAATATAATTCTGATAACTGGGGGCTGCAGGTACTGACACGGCATCAGGAACCTCATGCCTCAGCTCGGTGCCCCCACTTCCTCATACTGGGGGCATGGGATGAGACCCCGGAGATGTAGCGCACGCTCAGCACCACGGCTCTGCTGCGCGGCGGCTGCGCCCAGTAATGAAGCCGTTTACTGCATTCTCTCAGCCTCACACCAGCTCAATAAAAGTCGTGTGTCTGCCCCGCGCTAATTCCCACTCCCAGTATAAAGTGTTTTATGAGACCCGGACGGGGAGCGGCGGGCAGACTGCTCGGACTGCGCCGCTGCATGGGTTGTAGATATACGCTGCCGCCAGCACACCCTTAACCTCTTCACTGCCAGCAACCCTTCCTCGTGGTCCATCCCCTGGTCCTCCGACCGAACTGATGGGCACCCAGAGAACGGCGGCCGGCGAGCAGACTTGGCGGCGATCAGATTTTATGTAAATCACAAGTTCTGCATCTTTCTAATATACTTTGTGTTTTATTCTTCACTATTTTTCAAGATCTCTGCTTGCTGTCAGTGGAAATGTTTACATCCAGAGGTTAAAACCCTGTACAAACCTGTATGTTACATTTGTATTCAGTGAAGGTGATCTTCTGTGGTGTAAACATCCTGGACTGCAACCTGATACATTGGAACCAGCACTGATACATTGTAACGGCGCTGATACATTGTAACCGGCGCTGATACATTGTAACCAGCACTGATACATGGTCACGGCACTGATACATAGTAACCAGCACCGATACATTGTAAACGACACTGATACAAAGTAACCGGCACTGATATATTGTAACCAGCACTGATATATTGTAACCGGAATCAATACATGGTCACCGCCACTGATACATTGTAACTGGCACTGATACATTGTAACCGGCACTAATACATTGTAACCGGAATCAATACATGGTCACCGCCACTGATACATTGTAACCTGCACCGATACATTGTAACCGACACTGATACATTGTAACCGGCACTGATACATGGTCACCGGCACCGATACATACATTGTAACCGGCACTGATACATTGTAACCGGCACTGATACATTGTAACCTGCACCGATACATTGTAACCGACACTGATACATTGTAACCGGCACTGATACATTGTAACCGGCACTGATACATGGTCACCGGCACTGATACATTGTAACCGGCACTGATACATTGTAACCGGCACTGATACATTGTAACCGGCACTGATATATTGTAACTGGAATCAATACATGGTCACCGCCACTGATACATTGTAACCTGCACCAATACATTGTAACTGCCACTGATACATTGTAACCGGCACTGATACATTGTAACCGGCACTAATACATTGTAACTGGAATCAATACATGGTCACCGCCACTGATACATTGTAACCTGCACCAATACATTGTAACTGCCACTGATACATTGTAACCGGCACTGATATATTGTAACCGACACTAATACATTGTAACCGACACTGATACATTGTAACCGGCACTGATACATTGTAACCGGCACTGATACATTGTAACCGACACTGATACATTGTAACCGACACTGATACATTGTAACCGACACTGATACATTGTAACCGGCACTGATACATTGTAACCTGCACCGATACATTGTAACCGGCACCGATACATTGTAACCGGCACTGATACATTGTAACCGGCACTGATATATTGTAACCGGCACTGAAACATGGTCACCGGCACCGATACATTGTAACCGTCACTGATGCATTGTAACTGGCACTGATACATTGTAACCGGGACTGATACATTGTTACCGGCGCTGATACATGGTCACCGGCACTGATACATTGTATCCGGCACTGATACATTGTAACTGGGACTGATACAGTGTAACCAGCACTGATACATTGTTACTGGCGCTGATACATTGTTACCGGCGCTAATACATTGTAACCGGCACTGATACATGGTCACCGACACTGATATATTGTAACCAGCACTGATACATTGTTACCAGCGCTGATACATTGTAACTACCTCAGGACAGTAGGGAGGTATTCAGCTCACAGACGATTGTCTGGACGGGTTACAGTGAAACAAAACCTCAGCTGTGAGAGCAGGACGTGGCTTTCCAATAGCGAAGTAAATGATAAAGTTATAAAACGGTTAGGGCTCATGCACAAGAGCGTTGGATGTTTTGCACTCTGCAAATTGCGGATCCGCAAAACGCGGATACCGGCTGTGTGCATTACGCATTTTGCGGAACGGAGAGGCTGGCCCCTAATACAACAGTCCTTTCCTGGTTCCTAATGCTCATGCACATGAACATTTTTTTTTCCGTCTCCGTTCAGTTTTTTTTTTTTCCAGCCATATGCAAAACCGTTCACTTCAGTGGGACCACAAAAAAAAAAAACGGAAATTACTCCATGTGCATTCCGTGTCCGTATGTCAGCATGTCCGTTCCGCAAAAATATAGAACATGTCCTATTATTGTCCACATTACGGACAAGGATAGGACTGTTCTATTATGGGTGTCAAAATTCACACGACCGGTATCCGCAATTTGCGGACCGCAAAACATCCAACGGTCTTGTGCATGAGCCCTCATGGAGCATGTTCTATTATTTTACGGAGCGGCCCTGTGGACATACGGACAGGGAATGCACACGGAGCAATTTCCATTTTTTCTGCGGCCGAAAATAAATAAATAAATCTGAACAGACACAGAGAAAAAAACCTCCTTTGTGTGCATGAGCCCTTATTGATTTGTACCTGGACCGGCCCTTTAAGAAGCCTGAGGCGTGGGTCTGCTGCTTCTGCTTTGTGGCTGCTGTGAGCAGAAGAGCTGACACTCTACATGTGGCCAGGATTCAGCCAGGAGGTTTGTGTTTCATTATCACGTTCAGGCTCCCGCGTGTTTCCAGTAAAGTATGTGACCCCGAGCGCTGTGACTAAGCGATACCTCTCCCCCTGCGCTCTGATCTCGCCACCGACTGCCTGACTGCTCCCGGACAAGGGGGCCCCATCAAAAGGACGCAGGAGCTCGCCATATGCCTCTAATACCCACCGCCATAGCCCCATCACCCGAGGCACAGAGTGAACTGAACCTCAGTGGCGGCAGGGGGGGGGCTGTCTATTATATTATAAAATAATCAGATTATAATGACCCCCAGCACTATCGGCTCTTCTTTCAGATTATAATGACCCCCAGCACTATCAGCCGCTCATGTCAGAGTATAATGACCCCCAGCACTATCAGCCCCTCATATCAGAGTATAATGACCCCCAGCACTATCAGCCGCTCATATCAGAGTATAATGACCCCCAGCACTATCAGCCGCTCATATCAGAGTATAATGACCCCCAGCACTATCAGCTCCTCATATCAGATTATAATGACCCCAGCTCTATCAGCCCCTCATATCAGATTATAATGACCCCCAGCACTATCAGCCGCTTATATCAGAGTATAATGACCCCAGCACTATCAGCCGCTCATATCAGATAATAATGACCCCCAGCACTATCAGCCCCTCATATCAGATTATAATGACCCCCAGCACTATCAGCCCCTCATATCAGATTATAATGACCCCCAGCACTATCAGCCCCTCATATCAGATTATAATGACCCCCAGCACTATCAGCCCCTCATATCAGATTATAATGACCCCCAGCACTATCAGCCCCTCATATCAGAGTATAATGACCCCCAGCACTATCAGCCACTCATATCAGAGTATAATGACCCCCAGCACTATCTGCCCTTTATATCAGAGTATAATGACCCCCAGCACTATCAGCTGCTCATATCAGATTATAATGACCCCCAGCACTATCAGCCGCTCATATCAGAGTATAATGACCCCCAGCACTATCAGCCCCTCATATCAGATTATAATGACCCCCAGCACTATCAGCCCCTCATATCAGAGTATAATGACCCCCAGCACTATCTGCCCCTCATATCAGAGTATAATGACCCCAGCACTATTAGCCGCTCATATCAGAGTATAATGACTTCAGCACTATCAGCCCCTCATATCAGATTATAATGACCCCCAGCACTATCAGCCCCTCATATCAGAGTATAATGACCCCCAGCACTATCAGCCGCTCATATCAGATAATGACCCCCAGCACTATCAGCCCCTGAAATCAGATAATGACCCCCAGCACTATCAGCCCCTCATATCAACTAATAATGACCCCCAGCACTATCAGCCCCTCATATCAGAGTATAATGACCCCCAGCACTATCAGCCCCTCATATCAGATTATAATGACCCCCAGCACTATCAGCCCCTCAAATCAGATAATAATGACCCCCAGCACTATCAGCTGCTCATATCAGAATTATAATGACCCCCAGCACTATCAGCCCCTCATATCAGATATATAATGACCCCAGCACTATCAGCCCCTCATATCAGATTATAATGACCCCAGCACTATCAGCCCCTCATATCAGATAATAATGACCCCAGCACTATCAGCCCCTCATATCAGATTATAATGACCCCTAGCACTATCAGCCGCTCATATCAGAGTATAATGACCCCAGCACTATCAGCCGCTCATATCAGAGTATAATGACCCCCAGCACTATTAGCCGCTCATATCAGAGTATAATGACCTCAGCACTATCAGCCCCTCAAATCAGATTATAATGACCCGAACACTATCAGCCGCTCATATCAGAGTATAATGACTCCAGCACTATCAGCCGGTCATATCAGAGTATAATGACCCCAGCACTATCAGCCCCTCATATCAGAGTATAATGACCCCTAGCACTATCAGCCCTCATATCAACTAATAATGACCCCAGCACTATCAGCCCCTCATATCAGAGTATAATGACCCCCAGCACTATCAGCCCCTCATATCAGATTATAATGACCCCCAGCACTATCAGCCCCTCATATCAGATTATAATGACCCCAGCACTATCAGCTGCTCATATCAGATTATAATGACCCCAGCACTATCAGCCCCTCATATCAGATATAATGACTTCAGCACTAACAGCCCCTCATATCAGATTATAATGACCCCAGCACTATCAGCCCCTCATATCAGATTATAATGACCCCAGCACTATCAGCCCTCATATCAGATTATAATGACCCCTAGCACTATCAGCCGCTCATATCAGAGTATAATGACTCCCAGCACTATCAGCCCTGAAATCAGATATATGACCCCAGCACTATCAGCCCTCATATCAGCTATAATGACCCCAGCACTATCAGCCCCTTATGTCAGATATATAATGACCCCAGCACTATCAGCCCTCATATCAGCTAATAATGACCCCAGCACTATCAGCCCCTCATATCATAGTATAATGCCCCTCAGCTCTATCAGCCCCTCATATCAGAGTATAATGATTCTAGTACTATCAGCCCCTCATATCAGAGTATAATGACCCCAGCACTATCAGCCGCTCATATCAGATTATAATGACCCCAGCACTATCAGCCCCTCATATCAGATTATAATGACCCTCAGCACTATCAGACCCTCATATCAGATTATAATGACCCCCAGCACTATCAGCCCCTCATATCAGATTATAATGACCCCAGCACTATCAGCCCCTCATATCAGAGTATAATGACCCCAGCACTATCAGCCCCTCATATCAGATTATAATGACCTCCAGCACTATCAGCCCCTCATATCAGATTATAATGACCCCAGCACTATCAGCCCCTCATATCAGATTATAATGACCCTCAGCACTATCAGCCCCTCATATCAGATTATAATGACCCCCAGCACTATCAGCCCCTCATATCAGGTTATAATGACCCCAGCACTATCAGCCCCTCATATCAGATATATGACCCCAGCACTAGCAGCCCCTCATCTTAGATAGTAATGACCCCAGCACTATCAGCCCCTCATATCAGAGTATAATGACCCCCAGCACTATCTGCCCCTCATATCAGAGTATAATAACCCCCAGCACTATCAGCCCCTCATATCAGATTATAATGACCCCCAGCACTATCTGCCCCTCATATCAGATTATAATGACTCCGAATACTATCAGCCCCTCATATCAGATTATAATGACCCCCAGCACTATCTGCCCCTCATATCAGAGTATAATGACTCCTGAACACTGTCAGCCGCTCATATCAGAGTATAATGACCCCAGCACTATCAGCCCCTCTCATATCAGATAATAATGACCCCCAGCACTATCAGCCCCTCATATCAGATTATAATGACCCCCAGCACTATCAGCCCCTCATATCAGAGTATAATGACTCCCAGCACTATCAGCCCCTCATATCAGATTATAATGACCCCAGCACTATCAGCCCCTCATATCAGAGTATAATGACCCCAGCACTATCAGCCTCTCATATCAGATTATAATGACCCTCAGCACTATCAGCCCCTCATATCAGATTATAATGACCCCAGCACTATCAGCCGCTCATATCAGAGTATAATGACCCCTAGCACTATCAGCCGCTCATATCAGAGTATAATGACCCCTAGCACTATCAGCCGCTCATATCAGATTATAATGACCCCAGCACTATCAGCCCCTCATATCAGATATAATGACCCCCAGCACTATCAGCCCCTCATATCAGATTATAATGACCCCAGCACTATCAGCCCCTCATATCAGATTATAATGACCCCAGCACTATCAGCCCCTCATATCAGAGTATAATGACCCCAGCACTATCAGCCGCTCATATCAGAGTATAATGACTTTAGCACTATCAGCCCCTCATATCAGATTATAATGACCCCAGCACTATCAGCCCCTCATGTCAGAGTAATAATGACCCCCAGCACTATCAGCCCCTCATATCAGGTTATAATGACCCCAGCACTATCAGCCCCTCATATCAGATTATATATTAGCACTATCAGCCCTCATATCAGAGTATATACTTTAGCACTATCAGCCCCTCATATCAGATTATAATGACCCCAGCACTATCAGCCCCTCATATCAGAGTATAATGACCCCAGCACTATCAGCCCCTCATATCAGATATAATGACTCCCAGCACTATCAGCCCCTCATATCAGAGTATAATGACCCCCAGCACTATCAGCCCCTCATATCAGAGTATAATGACCCTCAGCACTATCAGCCCCTCATATCAGATTATAATGACCCCAGCACTATCAGCCCCTCATATCAGATATAATGACCTCAGCACTATCAGCCCCTCATATCAGATTATAATAGCACTATCAGCCCCTCATATCAGTATAATACTCAGCACTATCAGCCCTCATCAGAGTATAATGACCCCAGCACTATCAGCCCCTCATATCAGAGTATAATGACCCCCAGCACTATCAGCCCCTCATATCAGAGTATAATGACCCCAGCACTATCAGCCCTCATATCAGATTATAATGACCCCAGCACTATCAGCCCCTCATATCAGATTATAATGACCCCCAGCACTATCAGCCCCTCATATCAGATTATAATGACCCCCAGCACTATCAGCCCTCATATCAGATTATAATGACCCTAGCACTATCAGCCCCTCATATCAGATTATAATGACCCCAGCACTATCAGCCCCTCATATCAGATTATAATGACCCCAGCACTATCAGCCACTCATATCAGAGTATAATGACTCCAGCACTATCAGCCCCTCATATCAGAGTATAATGACCCTCAGCACTATCAGCCCCTCATATCAGATTATAATGACCCTCAGCACTATCAGCCGCTCATATCAGAGTATAATGACCCCCAGCACTATCAGCCCCTCATATCAGATTATATTGACCCTCAGCACTATCAGCCCCTCATATCAGATTATAATGACCCCAGCACTATCAGCCCCTCATATCAGAGTATAATGACTCCCAGCACTATCAGCCGCTCATATCAGAGTATAATGACCCTAGCACTATCAGCCCCTCATATCAGATTATAATGACCCCAGCACTATCAGCCCCTCATATCAGATAATAATGACCCCAGCACTATCAGCCCCTCATATCAGATTATAATGACTCCAGCACTATCAGCCCCTCATATCAGATTATAATGACCCCAGCACTATCAGCCCCTCATATCAGAGTATAATGACCCCAGCACTATCAGCCCCTCATATCAGATAATAATGACCCCTAGCACTATCTGCCCCTCATATCAGAGTATAATGACTCCCAGCACTATCAGCCCCTCATATCAGAGTATAATGACCCTCAGCACTATCAGCCCCTCATATCAGATTATAATGACCCTCAGCACTATCAGCCCCTCATATCAGAGTATAATGACCTTAGCACTATCAGCCCCTCATATCAGTATAATGGCACTATCGACCCTCATATCAAGTATAATATTAGCACTATCAGCCCCTCATATCAGATTATAATGACCCCAGCACTATCAGCCCCTCATATCAGAGTATAATGACCCCAGCACTATCAGCCCCTCATATCAGAGTATAATGACCCCAGCACTATCAGCCCCTCATATCAGATTATAATGACCCCCAGCACTATCAGCCCCTCATATCAGATTATAATGACCCCAGCACTATCAGCCCCTCATATCAGAGTATAATGACCCTAGCACTATCAGCCCCTCATATCAGATTATAATGACCCTCAGCACTATCAGCCCCTCATATCAGATGTATAATGACCCCAGCACTATCAGCCGCTCATATCAGATTATAATACTCTAGCACTATCAGCCCCTCATATCAGATTATAATGACCCCAGCACTATCAGCCCCTCATATCAGATTATAATGACCCCCAGCACTATCAGCCCCTCATATCAGATTATAATGACCCCAGCACTATCAGCCCCTCATATCAGAGTATAATGACCCTAGCACTATCAGCCCCTCATATCAGAGTATAATGACTCCAGCACTATCAGCCCCTCATATCAGAGTATAATGACCCTCAGCACTATCAGCCCCTCATATCAGATTATAATGACCCCCAGCACTATCAGCCCCTCATATCAGAGTATAATGACTCCCAGCACTATCAGCCCCTCATATCAGAGTATAATGACCCTAGCACTATCAGCCCCTCATATCAGAGTATAATGACCCCAGCACTATCAGCCCCTCATATCAGGTTATAATGATTCTAGCACTATCAGCCCCTCATATCAGATTATAATGACCCCAGCACTATCAGCCGCTCATATCAGAGTATAATGACCCCCAGCACTATCAGCCCCTCATATCAGATTATAATGACCCCCAGCACTATCAGCCCTCATATCAGATTATAATGACCCCCAGCACTATCAGCCCCTCATATCAGATTATAATGACCCCCAGCACTATCAGCCGCTCATATCAGAGTATAATGACCCCAGCACTATCAGCCCCTCATATCAGATAATAATGACCCCAGCACTATCAGCCACTCATATCAGAGTATAATGACCCCAGCACTATCAGCCGCTCATATCAGAGTATAATGACCCCCAGCACTATCAGCCCCTCATATCAGATTATAATGACCTCAGCACTATCTGCCCCTCATATCAGAGTATAATGACCCCCAACACTATCAGCCCCTCATATCAGAGTATAATGACCCCCAGCACTATCAGCCCCTCATATCAGATTATAATGACCCCCAGCACTATCAGCCCCTCATATCAGAGTATAATGACCCTAGCACTATCAGCCCCTCATATCAGAGTATAATGACCCCGAACACTATCAGCCGCTCATATCAGAGTATATTGACCCCCAGCACTATCAGCCCCTCTCATATCAGATAATAGTGACCCCCAGCACTATAAACCCCTCATATCAGATAATAATGACCCCAGCACTATCAGCCCTCATATCAGATTATAATGACCCCAGCACTATCAGCCTCTCATATCAGATTATAATGACCCCAGCACTATCAGCCTCTCATATCAGATTATAATGACCCCATGCACTATCAGCCCCTCATATCAGATTATAATGGCCCCCAGCACTATCAGCCCCTCATATCAGAGTATAATGACCCCCAGCACTATCAGCCCCTCATATCAGATAATAATGACCCCCAGCACTATCAGCCCCTCATATCAGATTATAATGACCCCCAGCACTATCAGCCGCTCATATCAGAGTATAATGACCCCCAGCACTATCAACCGCTCATATCAGATTATAATGGCCCCTAGCACTATCAGCCCCTCATATCAGAGTATAATGACCCCCAGCACTATCAGCCCCTCATATCAGATAATAATGACCCCCAGCACTATCAGCCGCTCATATCCAGATTATAATGACCCCAGCACTATCAGCCGCTCATATCAGTATAATGACCCCAGCACTATCAGCCCCTGAAATCAGATAATGACCCCAGCACTATCAGCCCTCATATCAGATAGTAATGACCCCTAGCACTATCAGCCCCTCATATCAGATTATAATGACCCCAGCACTATCAGCCCTTATATCAGATATAATGACCCCAGCACTATCAGCCCCTCATATCAGATTATAATGACCCCAGCACTATCAGCCCCTCATATCAGAGTATAATGACCCCCAGCACTATCAGCCGCTCATATCAGAGTATAATGACCCCCAGCACTATCAGCCCCTGAAATCAGATAATGACCCCCAGCACTATCATCCCCTCATATCAGATAATAATGACCCCCAGCACTATCAGCCCCTCATTTCAGATAATAATGACCCTCAGCACTATCAGCCCCTTATATCAGAGTATAATGACCCCCAGCACTATTTGCCCCTCATATCAGAGTATAATGACCCCCAGCACTATCAGCCCCTCATATCAGAGTATAATGAGCCCCAGCACTATCAACCTCTCATATCAGATAATAATGACCCTCAGCACTATCAGCCCCTCATATCAGATTATAATGACCCTCAGGACTATCAGCCCCTCATATCAGAGTATAATGACCACCAGCACTATCAGCCCCTCATATCAGATTATATTGACCCCCAGCACTATCAGCCCCTCATGTTTTTCTAGCTGTGTTAATGGTACTTTCACTTTGTCCCAGTCATCTAATAATCCTTATCTCTAAATTACTAAGAGCTCATAAACGCTTATTTAAGCCACAATCTAATCAGTATGGTAAGTATTGAGCTATAATGAGTGTTTGTAATGTCCGAGAGCAGAGATAAGGAGCCTGTCAGCTCCCTGCATGACGGGACAGAGTGAAAATTCAGATCCTGCTACTAGAGAATCTCAAGGCCGTACAGAGAAAGGAGCTCAACATTTTTAATAAAGACCAATTGAAAACGGATTTTAGCTCAAAATGAGTTCGATGTAATCATTTAAAAAAAATGCCCCTAAGGTGTAGATAGCCTTAAATATAGACCACATCAAAAAGTGTCACATCTCCTAAATGCGCGCAATTGGTGCGTGTCACTAAAAACCGGACATATCTAGTTTGATAAATGTCCCCAAAATTTATTGGAAAGTTGCAGAAATTTTCATTCTACATTAATGAAGCTTTTTTGTATGGAGAACTATAAGGGTCCATTCACACGTCCGTTTTTTGCGGATCTATTTTCCAAGAATTCTTTCCGTTTGTCATCCGTTTTTCTGGATCCGCTAAAAAACGGATAGAAGAATACATTTTCCTATTCTAATAAAGTTTTATCCACTTAATTTTCGGATTAGAATAGGACATGTTTTATTTTGGTGGACACTATGTACCTCGAAAATTATGCTGGACAGCACACTTTGTGCTGTCCGCATATTCTGCAGACCCATTGAAAATCAATGGGTCCAATTCTGTCCGCAACTATTCGAAAAATCGGGATCAGATGCGGAACTAAACAACGGACGTGTGAATGGACCCTAACTATGGTAAAACATGGCCGCCTCACTTTCTGCCATTACTTTAATGGGGGGGATTAATGTGCTCCCCAAGAAATAGCGTAGGGGGTTCAGGGTCTGGTTTTCTTCAGGACCTTGTTGTTATAAAGGTGGATACATTGTGTCTGTCTATATTTATTATTTATTTGGATACATTGTATCTGTTTATGAAACCTGAAAACACAAGATACAAAGATTTAAAGGGTCAGTAACCCTCGCATATGTGATAGAATTGTCCTAGAGATCATGGGGGTGTAGGTCGGGGGGTCTCTGCACTTCCTGTCACTTGAAGAACACCAGTTTGATATGGCTGATCACAGGGAGCAATGGCTTGTTTTCATCTTCATCACAGATCGGATTGGCTGATAACGGGGACAGTAGCTGGTATTCATAGCTCCACAGAATGTGGATGTGATACATCATCCTACTCCACTCACTGCCGGAGCTGCGTCCACAATCCCACCATCCTGTCAGCTCTCAGGCGGCAGGGCCTCACTGCTGCCTCCTGCTGGCTGATTGTATGCCCAGGTCACACCCTGCAGTGTTGCATTGTATTAGATGGAGTGTTCTCCCCATAGTTGGGAGACCCCCGACCCCCTGTGTGGTGTTGGGGGGACTCTAGGTCATATCCAAGCGCTGAGTCGACCACCCTTCCGTCGCTGTCTTCTTCCTACTCTGTATCTTTTCGGTCCCTTTCCCTTGGCTCGTCCTCCCCCGCACTCTCCATTCTTGGAACGATATGTCCTCGGCAGTGTCCCTAATCCCAGGGATTACCGGTGTAATGGCATTGTGGATGTGCAGGATTCCCTGCGCACACTGAGCTCTGCCGTGTCAGGTGTTAACAGTGCGCCAGTGCATCACATTAGTAGGGGATTTGTGTTGGGGCCAGAGGCTCCGGGGTCCGTCTTGTTAATGTCTTTGCTTATTGACTGGATCCATCAGTCGGGTCTCCTCCGCCCGAGACGTCTCTGCAGATTCGCAGGGGCCTCCTTCTTCTTCCATCCGATTCCTCCGCCGTATCGGCGCTGCCACATACCGTAGACCTGCCGAGCCTCCTGTGCCCTTAGCTCACTGCATCATCTAGGCCAGACTGGTTGCTATGGACTCTCTGCCTGACAACAAGACTGATACATTGTATCCATAGCAACGTATTCCCTGATAAACAGAAGATTCTGAAAACTTTCTGACTGCAGCGGGAATTGTTAATGCAGTGGGGCACCAATGGGGTTAATGAAAAAAAAGAGGTACCGTCACCCGCTCCTTTGGATTTGTAACCCTTAGACCCCTCTTACCGGGGGACACAACTAGAAGAGCCGAATGGGGGCCATATCTTGCTTTGGGGCCCCTTTGCTCCTATGTGCACACCATGTTCACACAGCTGTGAGTTTGGAACTGTGTATCAGCCCAGAGCCTAGGACTGCTCTTCTCTCTGACACATTGTAACAATCCCTTTGGATGTAAACAAGAATGTTTCTGTTCACTGACAGGAGGCAGAGATCTTGACGATGAGAAAGAGAGACACAATATATTAGAAAGTTGTAATATTTTGCGGGGTCCAGGGGCGTAACTATAGGGGAAGCAGGGGAAGCGGCTTCTTTGGGGTCCTGACCCAGAAGGGGCCCATCCAAGAGGAGGAGGAGGACTAAGGCAGGGTTCACACCTGCGCATCCTGCTTCGCGTGTACGACGCTCTATCTTTACTTTTATTTTCGCATTGTGAAAATGAAAGTAAAAATCGCGCGTCATGTGCGCGTTTGCGCTATATATCCCTATGGGGGACGCGCGACAATACGCCCCAAAGAAGCTCCTGTACTTCTCTGGGCGTAGGGTGTTTTACAGCGCGTTCGTATGCGGATAAATCTCCGGACACCGGCGTCTCAGATAGCACCTGCAGGCACCATGGCAGTGATAGGGTTAATTCCGCTACACCGTGGCGCTGTCATCCTTGCCCGGCTGCTTGGCTCAGTCTTCAGCAGCTCATGATTCACATCTGATCACTTAAGGTCAGTAAATTGCCATGAGATGGATGCGGCTGGCAGCGCTGCCCACGCTCGGATGGGCCCTGTCATTAGTCGGGGGTCCGGATGCTGCACTCAACACAAATGTAAATGTTTGCTGATATCTTAATAAGCCCGGAGGAATCGGGGGCGTCAAACCTCATCGCCACCGCGCCAACATCACAATCGCCTGCAATATGGCACCATTGTCTGTGCCAGCTTGTAACAGATGTGTCTGCAGGTTTCACTTCTCCACTGCCAAGCTGTCTGCCCACACACTCAGCCTGATCACTATGCCATCAAGAGTCTGGCACCACCAGGCTCACCTCCCCCAGACTCACCGCTCCCCTTCCCCAGACTCTGCGCTCCCCCCACCACACTTACCGATCCCCCATACTCACCGTCCCCCACACTCACTGCTCCCCTCACCTGCACTCACTGCTCACCTCTCCCAGACTCACCCCTTCCCCCACCCAGACTCACTGCTTCCTCCCCCAGACTCACCACTCCACCCCTCCAGGACTCACTGCTCTGCTCCCCCAGACTCACCGCTCCCTCACACTCACCACTCCCCTCCCCTGCAATCACTGCTCACTTCCCCCAGACTCACGCCTTCCCCCCCAGACTCACTGCTTCCCTACCCCACACTCACCACTCCCCTCCCTCGCACTCACCACTCCCCTGCACTCACTGCTAACCTCCCCCAGACTCACCCCTTCCCCCCACCAGACTCACCACTCCCTTCCCCCCCACCAGACTCACCGCCTCCTTCTGCCCCCCATGTAAGTGTTATTTGTGCCCCTCTCACCCCCATTGACCTCAATAGTGATGAGAGCTTCCTGTAGGCCCTGGGCTAAAGTTCTGGCTTCTTAGAGACATCTTCTCTGGCTGATCTTCCTGGACAGTGGTGGTCTCCTGGCACCCCCATGTAGATGTTATGTGTGCTTCTCTCCCTAATTTTCGCCTCCTGCACTGTGACCTCAGTAGTGGTGAGAGCTTCCTGTAGGTCCTGGGCTGAAGTTCTGGCTTCTTCGAGATGTCTCTAGCATCTTGTGTTCTCCAGTTGATCTTCCTGGACAGTGGTGGTCTCCTCCTGGCACGCCCATGTAGATGTTATGTGTGCTTCTCTCTCTAATTTTTGCCTCCTGCACTGTGACCTCAGTAGTGGTGAGAGCTTCCTGTAGGTCCTGGGCTGAAGTTCTGGCTTCTTCGAGATGTCTCTAGCATCTTGTGTTCTCCAGTTGATCTTCCTGGACAGTGGTGGTCTCCTCCTGGCTCCCCCATGTAGATGTCATGTGTGCTTCTCTCTCAACTTGTGGCTTCCTGCACTGTGACCTCAGTAGTGGTGAGAGCTTCCTGTAGGTTCTGGGCTGAAGTTATGGCTTCTTCGAGATGTCTCCAGCATCTTGTGTTCTCCAGCTGATCTTCCTGGACAGCGGTGATCTCCTCCTGGCACGCCCATGTAGATATCATGTGTGCTTCTCTCTCCTAATTGTCGCCTCCTGCACTGTGACCTCAGTAGTGGTGAGAGCTTCCTGAAGGTACCAGGACGAAGTTATGGCTTCTTCGAGATGTCTCCAGCATCTTGTCTTCTCCAGTTGATCTTCCTGGACAGTGGTGGTCTCCTCCTGGCTCCCCATGTAGATGTTTTGTGTGCTTCTCTTTCCTAATTGTCGCCTCCTGCACTGTGACCTCAGTAGTGGTGAGAGCTTCCTGTAGGTCCTGGACTGAAGTTCTGGCTTCTTCGAGATGTCTCCAGCATCTTGTGTTCTCTGGCTGATCTTCCTGGACAGTGGTGGTCTCCTCCTGGCACCCCCATGTAGATGTCATGTGTGCTCTTCTCTTTAGTGGTCGTGTACTGTGTAGTGGTGAGAGGTTCCTGTAGGTACTGGGATTAAGCCCTGTTTTAGAGACATCTTCCTTCATCTTGTGTTCTCTGTCTGATCTTCCTGGACAGTGGTGGTCATCTCTTAGTCCCCACCACCACCACCGCCATGTAGATGTCACATGTGCCCCTCTCTCTAATGGTCGCCTCCTGCAGTGTGACCTCAGTAGTGTGAGAGCTTCCTGTAGGTCCTGGGTGAAGTTCTGACTTGTTTGAGATGTCTCCAGCATCTTGTGTTCTCCAGCGGATCTTCCTGGACAGTAGCCCTCCCTCCCCATGTAGATGTCAGGTGTGACATTCTCTCTAATGGTTGCCTCCTTCACCGTTACCTCAGTATTGGTGAGAACATCCTGTAGGTCCCTGGATGTAGTTCTGGCTTTTCTAAAGACATCTTATGTTCTCTGGCTGATCTATCTGGACAGTGATGGTCTTCTCGTGGCCCCTCATTTAGATGTCATGTATGCCCGTCACAGGCTCGGTGACTCCACACATCTCCCCAACACAGAGACAAGTTCCATGTGTTGTTATATTGAGGTCAGTGTGTACTCAGTACAGTATTCGGTGAGCTCCAGAGCGCCACCTAGTGGCGGCTTATGACAGTGGGAATGTGTTCAAAGCCAGACGTTCACATGAAGCTCAGACCTCAGAAATCTGGTCTTCACTTATAGAACTGTTTTGTCTGGATTCGTGTCATAGAAATATTGTAACAAAGGAGACACAAAGTTACTATTCAGTGAGGTTATAAGAAGGGGCGGGGCTGTGACTACCTGATGGCTCTATGCCATGATGCATTGTGGGAGGAGTAAAGCTATAAATGTTTGGCGCAGGTGATCATCTGAAGGTTCTGTGGATACTGAGGGGTGCGGTCTACGTGGCCACGGTGCAGCGGGGGTTAACGACGGGCTGAGATCCTACGCAGCGCTTATTGACATTCCTCTCCTACTTCGCAGAGCTCTTATTAAAACCTCAGAAAGTCTTATTTTGGAATCCGCTGGAGAATGCTACAACCGTCTGCATCCATTAGGCTAATATCGGGTGAGCGCGGCCAGACGTCTGTTTAAGCCAAAGCGCCGTTAACCCCATCCAGTCTGGAATGAGAAAACACGCTATTCCTTAGTAACTGGTGTAATCCCTGTATTTCAGTCGTTGGCGCTCAGTCTCCAGTCTGTAGTGAAGCGGACACTGACGGCGCAGGGTCACCGCGGTTCATTTATAATGCCGCCATCTTTTAGGGTTCGTATCAAAGATGCGGTCCCCGGACCCCCAACCCTCAGGGCCCAATGTGGATTATTATGGGGCTGTGTTCAGGACTATAAGACGCCTGACTGGGTCATGTGACCAAAATGGCGCCTCTTAAGTCACCCTCTTTCCCCAGAAAACCGCGCCCTTGGCAGACGACACGTCTTATTGGCTAACCTGCTCCATAGATATGTCTGAAATGAGATGCGGAAAATTACATTAGAAGTAAGGAGCAGCTCTGTTGGTCAGCAGCACGCCCCGTGCCCCTACACATTAGAGACGATTTCAGCCGAAGTGATAGTTCCTTGAAGGATCATGTTAGGCGACTCATGACAGACCGCCATCGCCTGGAAAGAAGTCGGACGTTCTCGAAATTTTCTTCTGATAGACGAAAGATCCAAAGGAAGACGTTTTGTCTGTCGCCCGATGCCACTGAACACGTGGCCTGTTGAACCAGATGTGATGCCCAACATGGACTACAATGTGTATGACTGCGACTGCGAAAGAACTATTGTATGAGTGCAGTATAATATACCAGTGCTATATATATAATGTATCAGTCCTGTATATTGTGTGAGTGCAGTATAATATACCAGTGCTATATATATAATGTATCAGTCCTGTATATTGTATGAGTGCAGTATAATATACCAGTGCTATATAATGTATCAGTCCTGTATATTGTATGAGTGCAGTATAATATACCAGTGCTATGTAATGTATCAGTCCTGTATATTGTATGGGTGCAGTATAATATACCAGTGCTATATAATGTATCAGTCCCGTATATTGTGTGGGTGCAGTATAATATACCAGTGCTATATAATGTATCAGTCCTGTATATTGTATGGGTGCAGTATAATATACCAGTGCTATATAATGTATCAGTCCTGTATATTGTATGGGTGCAATATAATATACCAGTGCTATATAATGTATCAGTCCCGTATATTGTGTGGGTGCAGTATAATTTACCAGTGCTATATAATGTATCAGTCCTGTATATTGTATGGGTGCAGTATAATATACCAGTGCTATATAATGTATCAGTCCTGTATATTGTATGGGTGCAGTATAATATACCAGTGCTATATAATGTATCAGTCCTGTATATTGTATGGGTGCAGTATAATATACCAGTGCTATATAATGTATCAGTCCTGTATATTGTATGGGTGCAGTATAATATACCAGTGCTATATAATGTATCAGTCCTGTATATTGTATGGGTGCAGTATAATATACCAGTGCTATATAATGTATCAGTCCTGTATATTGTATGGGTGCAGTATAATATACCAGTGCTATATAATGTATCAGTCCTGTATATTGTATGGGTGCAGTATAATATACCAGTGCTATATAATGTATCAGTCCTGTATATTGTATGGGTGCAGTATAATATACCAGTGCTATATAATGTATCAGTCCTGTATATTGTATGGGTGCAGTATAATATACCAGTGCTATATAATGTATCAGTCCTGTATATTGTATGGGTGCAGTATAATATACCAGTGCTATATAATGTATCAGTCCTGTATATTGTATGGGTGCAGTATAATATACCAGTGCTATATAATGTATCAGTCCTGTATATTGTATGGGTGCAGTATAATATACCAGTGCTATATAATGTATCAGTCCTGTATATTGTATGGGTGCAGTATAATATACCAGTGCTATATAATGTATCAGTCCTGTATATTGTATGGGTGCAGTATAATATACCAGTGCTATATAATGTATCAGTCCTGTATATTGTATGGGTGCAGTATAATATACCAGTGCTATATAATGTATCAGTCCTGTATATTGTATGGGTGCAGTATAATATACCAGTGCTATATAATGTATCAGTCCTGTATATTGTATGGGTGCAGTATAATATACCAGTGCTATATAATGTATCAGTCCTGTATATTGTATGGGTGCAGTATAATATACCAGTGCTATATAATGTATCAGTCCTGTATATTGTATGGGTGCAGTATAATATACCAGTGCTATATAATGTATCAGTCCTGTATATTGTATGGGTGCAGTATAATATACCAGTGCTATATAATGTATCAGTCCTGTATATTGTATGGGTGCAGTATAATATACCAGTGCTATATAATGTATCAGTCCTGTATATTGTGTGGGTGCAGTATAATATACCAGTGCTATATAATGTATCAGTCCTGTATATTGTATGGGTGCAGTATAATATACCAGTGCTATATAATGTATCAGTCCTGTATATTGTATGGGTGCAGTATAATATACCAGTGCTATATAATGTATCAGTCCTGTATATTGTATGGGTGCAGTATAATATACCAGTGCTATATAATGTATCAGTCCTGTATATTGTATGGGTGCAGTATAATATACCAGTGCTATATAATGTATCAGTCCTGTATATTGTATGGGTGCAGTATAATATACCAGTGCTATATAATGTATCAGTCCTGTATATTGTATGGGTGCAGTATAATATACCAGTGCTATATAATGTATCAGTCCTGTATATTGTATGGGTGCAGTATAATATACCAGTGCTATATAATGTATCAGTCCTGTATATTGTATGGGTGCAGTATAATATACCAGTGCTATATAATGTATCAGTCCTGTATATTATGGGTGCAGTATAATATACCAGTGCTATATAATGTATCAGTCCTGTATATTGTATGGGTGCAGTATAATATACCAGTGCTATATAATGTATCAGTCCTGTATATTGTATGGGTGCAGTATAATATACCAGTGCTATATAATGTATCAGTCCTGTATATTGTATGGGTGCAGTATAATATACCAGTGCTATATAATGTATCAGTCCTGTATATTGTATGGGTGCAGTATAATATACCAGTGCTATATAATGTATCAGTCCTGTATATTGTATGGGTGCAGTATAATATACCAGTGCTATATAATGTATCAGTCCTGTATATTGTATGGGTGCAGTATAATATACCAGTGCTATATAATGTATCAGTCCTGTATATTGTATGGGTGCAGTATAATATACCAGTGCTATATAATGTATCAGTCCTGTATATTGTATGGGTGCAGTATAATATACCAGTGCTATATAATGTATCAGTCCTGTATATTGTATGGGTGCAGTATAATATACCAGTGCTATATAATGTATCAGTCCTGTATATTGTATGGGTGCAGTATAATATACCAGTGCTATATAATGTATCAGTCCTGTATATTGTATGGGTGCAGTATAATATACCAGTGCTATATAATGTATCAGTCCTGTATATTGTATGAGTGCAGTATAATATACCAGTGCTATATAATGTATCAGTCCTGTATATTGTATGGGTGCAGTATAATATACCAGTGCTATATAATGTATCAGTCCTGTATATTGTGTGGGTGCAGTATAATATACCTGTGCTATATAATGTATCAGTCCTGTATATTGTATGGATGCAGTATAATATACCAGTGCTATATAATGTATCAGTCCTGTATATTGTGTGGGTGCAGTATAATATACCTGTGCTATATAATGTATCAGTCCTGTATATTGTTTGGGTGCAGTATAATATACCAGTGCTATATAATGTATCAGTCCTGTATATTGTATGGGTGCAGTATAATATACCAGTGCTATAAAATGTATCGGTCCTGTATCTTGTATGGGTGCAGTATAATATACCAGTGCTATATATATAATGTATCAGTCCTGTATATCATGTGTGTGCAGTATAATATACCAGTGCTATATAATGTATTAGTCCTGTATCTTGTATGGGTGCAGTATAATATACCAGTGCTATATAATGTATCAGTCCTGTATATTATGTGCATGCAGTATAATATACTAGTGCTATATAATGTATCAGTCCTGTATATTGTATGGGTGCAGTATAATATACCAGTGCGATATAATGTATCAGTCCTGTATATTGTATGGGTGCAGTATAATATACCAGTGCTATATATTGTATCAGTCCTGTATATTGTGTGCGTGCAGTATAATATACCAGTGCTATATAATGTATCAGTCCTGAATATTGTATGGGTGCAGTATAATATACCAGTGCTTTATAATGTATCAGTCCTGTATATTGTGTGGGTGCAGTATAATATACCAGTGCTATATAATGTATCAGTCCTGTATATTGTATGGGTGCAGTATAATATACCAGTGCGATATAATGTATCAGTCCTGTATATTGTATGGGTGCAGTATAATATACCAGTGCTATATATTGTATCAGTCCTGTGTATTGCATGGGTGCAGTATAATATACTAGTGCTATATTATGTTTTAGTCTTGTATATTCTATGGGTGCAGTATAGTATACCTGTGCTATATAATATAGCAGTCATATATTGGTGCAGTATAATATACCAGTGCTACTTAATATATGAGTCAGATATAATATGGGTGCAGTATAATATACCAGTGCTATATAATATATTGGTCTTGTATATAATATGGGTGCAGTATAATATACCAGTGCTATATAATATATTGGTCTTGTATATTATATGGGTGCAGCATAATATACCCTTGCTATATAATATACTGTATCAGTCATATATGGGTGCAGTATAATATATCAGTGCTATCTAATGCATCAGTCTTATATACTATATGGGTGCAGTATAATATACCAGTGCTATGTAATGTATCAGTCCTGTATATTGTATGGGTGCAGTATAATATACCAGTGCTATATAATGTGCCAGTCCTGTATATTGTATGGGTGCAGTATAATATACCAGTGCTATATAATGTATCAGTCCTGTATATTGTATGGGTGCAGTATAATATACCAGTGCTATATAATGTATCAGTCCTGTATATTGTATGGGTGCAGTATAATATACCAGTGCTATATAATGTATCAGTCCTGTATATTGTATGGGTGCAGTATAATATACCAGTGCTATATAATGTATCGGTCCTGTATATTATATGGGTGCAGTATAATATACCAGGGCTATATCATGTATCAGTCCTGTATATTGTGTGCGTGCAGTATAATATACCAGTGCTATATAATGTATCAGTCCTGTATATTGTATGGGTGCAGTATAATATACCAGTGCTATATAATGTATCAGTCCTGTATATTGTATGAGTGCAGTATAATATACCAGTGCTATATAATGTATCAGTCCTGTATATTGTATGGGTGCAGTGTAATATACCAGTGCTATATAATGTATCAGTCCTGTATATTGTATGGGTGCAGTATAATATACCAGTGCTATATAATGTATCAGTCCTGTATATTGTATGGGTGCAGTGTAATATACCAGTGCTATATAATGTATCAGTCCTGTATATTGTATGGGTGCAGTATAATATACCAGTGCTATATAATGTATCAGTCCTGTATATTGTATGGGTGCAGTATAATATACCAGTGCTATATAATGTATCAGTCCTGTATATTGTATGGGTGCAGTATAATATACCAGTGCTATATAATGTATCAGTCCTGTATATTGTATGGGTGCAGTATAATATACCAGTCATATGCGGTATCCGTGCTCGTCCACCTTTCCCTCCACCGGAGATTTCATGTCAGTCTGACCTTTTACTGCGCGACACTTTAATTTCTTCCCTTCGGACGCAGTTGTCGCCGTCTCTTCTGTAAATGTTACGCCGCCGCTCGGCTCTACAGATGCAGAATGTGATGTATTTAAAGGGCAATCACTCTGAGCAGAAATATAATGAAGGCTACAGATCGATCGCCTCTGCTGTGCCGCAGGAGACGTGTCTTACCCAGCCATACCGGGGGCGCCCACAGGAGCACGCCCCATTACCCAATCCATGCCTCACCAGCTGTAAGGTTGTCACCCAGCTTTCCAGGAAACGGATCTAATCAACACACTAGTGAATAGAATGACAAATCGAAGGGCGTATATCTCCACCTCTGGAATATAGCGCCACCGCCATGTTTGTGACACGATTTTGGGTTCATGGCGGTCGTGGGGACTTGGCGGTGGAATTTTTCCCACATGTCCTTGGTATTCCTTCTCCGCTCACACATCGGATCATCTGTCTCCGTTCTGCAGACCCGGGAGGGTGGGGGGCACTGGTAAATGAAGTGCGAGGAACACGAGCGGTGACGGTTGTGACTCGCGGCGTCTGAGGAATGTGCAGAGCGAGCTGAGCCGTGACGAGAGCGGCAGGAGCTCCCCTGTGGTCACTGCTCCCCTGGAATGTCTGCTACCTGGTGACACCTGACGCGCTGTCAGGAGCGCGGCTGCAGCGGAGAATAGACCCATTATGGAAGTTGTGTCAGCCTGATGGCTTCTCGGTGACTGGGGAGACACTAAGTTCTGGTCCGCTGCGCAGAATTTGGTGATCAGCTTATTGCAGTCCTTCAAAAACGGATTATCCCATAGGCGGGCTTATACCTGGCTGTTGTGTTGTTACTTGAAAAATGCTTCAAAAATGAATTGCAAAACTGCTTCAAAGATTAAAAAAAACTCATAAAAACACATTAAAACCACATTAAAAAATCATAAAAATGCATTGAAAAAACCGCATCAGAAATAAATAAACACCTCACGTGTCCTGAACTCCAGGATGATACATCGCAGGAAAAAGATTTGAATTGCTGCTGCTAACACTGAGTACAATTTTATCAAACCCTCAACTGTGAAAATCTGGGTCTGTGGAGGATATCTTCCTCTGGATATAAGCGCCTCTCTTTCTTGCAGCTACCAGAGATACTGAAAATACAGAAAATTTTAAGAACAAAGTTTATTAGAGTTGCAGAAGCTTTCTTTAACCAGTGATTAAAGGAAGTATCATCCTTATCACTGCCTGCAGCATCTGTGGGAAACAGTAGTCATGGAGGTGGGGGTATGTTGGAGTAAAGGTAGAAGGGAGGAGGGGGATGCAGCTGCAGTCTCAGTGTATGTTGGAGTAAAGGTAGAAGGGAGGAGGGGTATGCAGCTGCAGTCTTAGTGTATGTTGGAGTAAAGGTAGAAGGGAGGAGGGGGATGCAGCTGCAGTCTCAGTGTATGTTGGAGTAAAGGTAGAAGGGAGGAGGGGGATGCAGCTGCAGCCTTAGTGTATGTTGGAGTAAAGGTAGAAGGGAGGAGGGGGATGCAGCTGCAGTCTCAGTGTATGTTGGAGTAAAGGTAGAAGGGAGGAGGGGGATGCAGCTGCAGTCTCAGTGTATGTTGGATTAAAGGTAGAATGGAGGAGGGGGATGCAGCTGAAGTCTCTGTGTATGTTCACAATATAGGAGGAGTTACAGTATTCAGGGAGGAGGAGGGGGATGAAGCTGTAGTCTCAGTGTATGTTCACAATACAGGAATAACAATAGAAGGGAGAAGGGGAATGCAGCTGCAGTCCCAGTGTATGTTCACAATGCAGGAGGAGTAACAGTAGCCAGGGAGGAGGGGGATGCAGCTGCAGTCTCAGTGTAGTTTCACAATGCAGGAGGAGTAACAGTAGTAAGGGAGGAGGGGGATGCAGCTGCAGTCCCAGTGTATGTTCACAATGCAGGAGGAGGAATAGTAGTCAGGGAGGAGGGGGATGCAGCTGCAGTCTCAGTGTATGTTCACAATACAGGAGGAGTAACAGTAGTCAGGGAGGAGGGGATGCAGCTGCAGCCTCAGTGTATGTTCACAATACATGAGGAGGAATAGTAGTCAGGGAGGAGGGGGATGCAGCTGCAGTCTCAGTGTATGTTCACAATGCAGGAGGAGGAATAGTAGTCAGGGAGGAGGGGGATGCAGCTGCAGTCCCAGTGTATGTTCACAATGCAGGAGGAGGAATAGTAGTCAGGGAGGAGGGGGATGCAGCTGCAGTCCCAGTGTATGTTCACAATGCAGGAGGAGTAACAGTAGCCAGGGAGGAGGGGGATGCAGCTGCAGTCTCAGTATAGTTTCACAATGCAGGAGGAGTAACAGTAGTAAGGGAGGAGGGGGATGCAGCTGCAGTCCCAGTGTATGTTCACAATGCAGGAGGAGGAATAGTAGTCAGGGAGGAGGGGGATGCAGCTGCAGTCCCAGTGTATGTTCACAATGCAGGAGGAGGAATAGTAGTCAGGGAGGAGGGGGATGCAGCTGCAGTGTGCTGAGGAGAGATTGAATTCTTATATTTTCATTATAACTGTTTTTTTGAGCAGGAGTCAGAGAATAGGGGCCCCTTAGTAGTAATGAAAGTGGGGCCCCTCCTGTTGCTGATTCACACTCCCTTCCCAGGGTAGAGCGACCAGTCTATGCTCCACTAGGATCAGTCGGCATCCGGTGATGGTATCCACACGTTATTTTATTACAAATAACCACAAAATAATAAAGTATCCGTAAGATACAGCAAAAGTCATTTCTGCATCTTCCCACAATGCCATGACCTGTTCATCCTGAGCCTTCTGTTTCATGAATAGAATGCTACAATGTCAGTGTAGACCGACGCACAATCAGTAAAGCAGGAGACAAATTACTGTTCATAACACTGTCCTCAGGGTCTGCAGGAAGTTGAGTGTGTCATGGCGGCGATTAGTGGCGGTCACTCCTGTACGGAGACTGAGTCAGCGGTGGTATTAACACATTCAATGCTGGATCCAAGGTCAGAGGTCGCACATTCACATTTAGAGCCTTCTGTCGTAGCAGATATTTATCATGTTCACGGTGAGGCCGGGGTCTCCCCTGCATCTCCTCATTCGGAGGCTCAGGACAGTGTAGGGAGGATGCACACCGGTTAGGGTAGTATTAAGCTGTCATAATCACTGCTGTCTGGGCATGCTGGGAGTTGTAGTTTGACCACAGCTGGAGAGCACCACTAGATGAGGCATCTCTATGGGGTGCTGTATGGCGTTACATACGGCCCCTGTGCTTCTGAGATCCGCCATATAGCATGTTGGGACAGCAGGGTGCTGTAGTGTGGCCCGGGATGTGGTGCAGGTTGCAGTACCCCCCCCAGCGCTCCAGCCGGCTCTGTGACATGACACGCTCCCATTATCTCGTCTCTTCCTGCCTCCCCAGCAGCTGTCCAGCCCATACCATTAGCCCGATCCCCCTCCCCGCCGCCAGGAACATGAGGCACAGATGCAGTGTGGTCCCCAGCAGCATGTACGCTCCGGACGACTCCACCTAACCCTCCACTTTGTGTCCCCCAAACAGATGGCAAATCCAGTGACCTCAGCCTGCTGCCTGGTCCTCGCTGCCTCCGTGATGGTCTGCGCCCAGAGACACGCTGACGGTAAGTGCCGCCATTTACTATTACGCATGACCTCTATGTCGCCATCATGTTCTGTGGCGCTGTACAGCGGAGGACAGGAAGTCACAGGTGTACGAATAGATACATCGTAACAATCCGAGTATTCACAACATACAATATACATTGTATCACCCAGCACCCAGCATACATTGTATCACCCAGCACCCGGCATACATTGTATCACCCAGCACCCGGCATACATTGTATCACCCAGCGCCCGGCATACATTGTATCACCCAGTGCCCGGCATACATTGTATCACCCAGCGCCCGGCATATATTGTATGACCCAGCACCCGGCATACATTGTATCACCCAGCGCCCGGCATACATTGTATCACCCAGCGCCCGGCATATATTGTATGACCCAGCACCCGGCATACATAGTATCACCCAGTACCCAGCATATATTGTATCACCCAGCACCCAGCATACATTGTATCACCCAGCACCCAGCATGCATTGTATCACCCAGCACCCAGCATATATTGTATGACGCAGCACCCGGCATACATTGTATCACCCAGCACCCAGCATACATTGTATCACCCAGCACACATTGTATCACCCAGCATATATTGTATCACCCAGCACCCAGTGTACATTGTATCACCCAGCACCCGGCATACATTGTATCACCCAGCACCCAGCATACATTGTATTGCCCAGCACCCGGCATACATTGTATCACCCAGCATGCAGTATACATTGTATCACCCTGCACCCAGTATACATTGTATCACCCAGCATACAATGTATCACCCAGCGCCCAGCATACATTGTATCACCCAGCACCCAGCATACATTGTATCACCCAGCACCCAGCGTACATTGTATCACCCAGCACCCAGCACACATTGTATCACCCAGCACCCAGTGTACATTGTATCACCCAGCACCCGGCATACAATGTATTGCACCCAGCACCAGTCTGAATCATTGAAGCCCAGGACATGTGATCCCCATGATGACCTCAGCAGTGACCTCATCATCGGGGAAACATCAAGCCTGACATCAGAGCGTGTCACCTGACATTCGTGGGACCAGCTATTCCTCCCTGGTATCAACCAGCAGAACAGGTCAAGATGTTGTATCACATTGTGAATTCAGCTCTGGATGTGACTGGAGTATAAGACATGGTGTAACAGCTGGATTGTGAATTCAGCTCTGGATGTGACTGGAGTATAAGACATGCTGTGACAGCTGGATTGTGAATGCAGCTCTGGATGTGCCTGGAGTATAAGACATGATGTGACAGCTGGATTGTGAATGCAGCTCTGGATGTGACTGGAGTATAAGACATGCTGTAACAGCTGGATTGTGAATTCAGCTCTGGATGTGACTGGAGTATAACACATGATGTAACAGCTGGATTGTGAATGCAGCTCTGGATGTGACTGGAGTATAACACATGATGTAACAGCTGGATTGTGAATGCAGCTCTGGATGTGACTGGAGTATAACATATGATGTGACAGCTGGATTGTGAATGCAGCTCTGGATGTGACTGGAGTATAAGACATGATGTAACAGCTGGAATATGAATGCAGCTCTGGATGTGACTGGAGTATAAGACATGATGTAACAGCTGGATTGTGAATGCAGCTCTGGATGTGACTGGAGTATAAGACATGATGTAACAGCTGGATTGTGAATGCAGCTCTGGATGTGACTGGAGTATAAGACATGATGTAACAGCTGGATTGTGAATGCAGCTCTGGATGTGACTGGAGTATAAGACATGATGTAACAGCTGGATTGTGAATGCAGCTCTGGATGTGACTGGAGTATAAGACATGATGTAACTCCACGCAGCAGCATGCCTTTTCATCATTGCTGGATGGACTGTATCTCGCATGACAAAATAAAAGACAAATGAAATAAATTGTTGGGAGTTGTAGTCCTCCCATTCATTGTGCACAGATAATGCAGTCAGCAGCTCCTCCGGCTGCAGGAGATGGATTGCAGCTCAGGCCGATCGATACTTGGACAGGAAACATGGCAGACAGGGAAGCCGGAGCTGGCAGCCATCCCCTCACATGGTGCTGCGCCGTCTGCCTGTAATGCGATTGTCGCCCCGGCCTTTAATATAAATCACTTTCCCCCCAGCGCAGGACCGTCTCTCCACGCTAAGCGCTCCCACAAGGCTCTTTGTGTGGACGTCGCAGGCAGATCAGGATGGACAATGACCCTGTGATCACAGGAAACCACCAGCAGCAAACTGATACATTGTGATGTCACCGGGGGTCATCTACTGTCCATCAGATCACAAGGATACAATGTAACAGTCTCCTCATTTCCTGCACCACTCATGAAACCTAGAAGATGACCCCCACAAGACCCCACAGATCGCTGCCCCCCATGACCTCTGATTATCCTGGTCCCATGTAGTGATAATCACAGGGTTAGGGCTTGTTCACACGACCGTGCCGTGTTTCGCGGTCTGCAATTCGTGGATCCACAAAACTCGGATGCCGTCCGTGTGCCTTCCGCAATGTGCAGAACGGACGGACTTTTATAGAAATGCCTATAGGACAGAATAGGACATGACTTATAACTTTTTCGGGGCCACGGAACAGAGCAACGGATGCGGACAGCACACGGAGTACTGTCCGCATCTTTTGCGGCCCCATTGAAGTAAATGGGTCCGCACTCAAGCCGCTAAAAATGCGGCTCGGATGCGGACCAAAACCATGGTGAATGAGCCCTCAATCATTTATATGGAAAGTCCATGTTGCAGTGAGCGTTAAAGTGTCAACATATGCCCCGCCCACTTACACTGTAATGGACACGCCCCCAACCTGCAGCATTAAAATAATTAGTGCATGTAACCCCCATCATAACACTCCAAAATAAACCTTAGCTAATTGAGACCCCAAACTAATACAGACCCCCTAAACTAATTCAGACCCCCTAAACTGATACAGACCACAGACTAGACCCCCTAAACTGTTACAGACAGCAGACTAGACCCCCTAAACTGACAGACCCCAGTCCAGACCCACTAAACTAATACAGACCCCAGACCATATCCCCTAAACTGATACAGACCCCAGACCAGACCCGCTAAACTCATACGTTTCCTTGACCAGACACCTTAAACTGATACTGACCCCAGACCAGACAACCATAAACTGTCACAGACCCAAGAATAGACCCCCTAAACTAATTCAGACCCCCTATGCTGATACTGACCACAGACTAGACCCCCTAAACTGATACAGACAGCAGACCAGACCCCTAAACTGACACAGACCCCAGATCAGAACCCCTAAACTAATAGAGACCCCAGACCATATCCCCTAAACTGATACAGACCCCAGACCAGACCCCCTAAACTCATACGTTTCCTTGACCAGACACCTTAATCTGATACTGACCCCAGACCAGACAACCATAAACTGTAACAGACCCAAGAATAGACCCCCTATACTGATACAGACCACAGACTAGACCCCCTAAACTGATACAGACAGCAGACTAGACCCCCTAAACTGGTACAGACAGCAGACCAGACTCCCTAAACTAATAGAGACCCCAGACCATATCCCCTAAACTGATACAGACCCCAGTCCAGACCCACTAAACTAATACAGACCCCAGACCATATCCCCTAAACTGATACAGACCCCAGACCAGACCCGCTAAACTCATACGTTTCCTTGACCAGACACCTTAAACTGATACTGACCCCAGACCAGACAACCATAAACTGTCACAGACCCAAGAATAGACCCCCTAAACTAATTCAGACCCCCTATGCTGATACTGACCACAGACTAGACCCCCTAAACTGATACAGACAGCAGACCAGACCCCTAAACTGACACAGACAGCAGACCAGACTCCCTAAACTAATAGAGACCCCAGACCATATCCCCTAAACTGATACAGACCCCAGACCAGACCCCCTAAACGCATACATTTCCTTAACCAGACACCTTAAACTAATACTGACCCCAGACCAGACAACCATAAACTGTCACAGACCCAAGACTAGACCACCTAAATTGATACAGACCCGAGACCAGAACCCTGACATGCAGAACCCAAACCAGAACCCCCAAACAATTAAAGACCTCTAGACATATGAAGACTGCAGACCCTCTAAACTAAAACAGACCAGACACATAAAGTAATACAGACCCCAGCCAAGACTACCTGTATACAGACCTCAGACCAGACCTCTGTATACAGACCCCAGACCAGACCCCCTGTATACAGACCTCAGACTAGACCTCTGTATAGAGACCCCAGCCAAGACTCTCTGTATACAGACCCCAGACTAGACCTCTGTATACAGACCCCAGCCAAGACTCCCTGTATACAGACCTCAGACCAGACCTCTGTATATAGACCCCAGACCAGACCCCCTGTATACAGACCTCAGACTAGACCTCTGTATACAGACCCCAGCCAAGACTCCCTGTATACAGACCCCAGACCAGACCCCACTGTATACAGACCCCAGCCCAGACCCCACTGTATACAGACCTCCGACCAGACCCCCTGTATACAGACCCCACTGTTTACAGACAATGGAACAGAGCCAACTATATACAGACCACAGACCAGACCCCATTGTATACAGACCTCAGACCAGACCCCTGTACACAGACTTCAGACCAGACCCCACTGTATACAGACCACACGTCAGACCCAACTTTATACATACCCCAGGCAGGACCCGACTGTATACAAATATCAGAATAAACCCCACTGTATACAGACCCCATACCAGACCTCTGTATACACACCTTAGAGAAGACCCCCTGTAAACAGACCTCAGACCAGACCCCTATATACAGACCCCAGACCAGACCCCACTGTATACATATTCCAGACCCGACCCCTTACACAAACTCAGATCCCAGACCCCCTAAGCTAATGCATATCTCAGCGAGAAGTGCTGGAACAGGGGAGGACAGTATTTATAAAGATGTGGCACATGGGAAACTTGACTGCGCATTTGGGAGTCCATGATGTCATCTCCTTTTGTGTGCCTATAGCTTATCAGTCTCCAGTTCCAGGAATAGAATGCAAGAATTATAGTGAAGACTGACACATACACAGACTGTGCAGACAAAAAAGAGGACACAGTGCATGTGTAGCTATCAATCAATATAGAGTGTGGGTGTAACACTGTGTGTGGTAAGTACTAGAGGCGTATATCTCGCCCAGAATGCTCAGGTGGGCGAGGTAAAAAGAATCCCAAAAACTGTGTTGTTTCAGCAAAAAATAGTAAAGCATAGTTTGCTGAGCATTTTATTTAAAGGGGTTTTATCCTTAAATTTAATTTTGTCCGCCTCTTCATGTGATTAAGCACTTTAAGGCTACATGCACATGATAGTTGCTTTTTGCTATCCGCAAATCGATGATCCGTCTTCCTTTTTTTTCACATCCACATCCGTTCCGTGTGTCCGCAAACTTTGTAGGTTGTGTTTCCGTGTGTCTTCCGTTTTTTTGCGGATCCGCAAAAAAACTGGAAGGCTTGAATCAGTTACTTTAAGTACCTGTACAAGTGCCCTGGTTTCCAAGCAACCATCCGCAAAAAAAAAAACAGATGCGGATAACAAACAGATGGCTTCCGTTGGTCATCCGCATTTTTTGCGGACCCATTGACTTCTATGGGTCCGCAAACCGTTTTTTGCGGTCAAGAATAGGACATGCCATATTTTTTTGCGGACGTGAAATGCGGACAGCGGACGCGGACAGGCAACGGAAGAGGCATCCACATTTTTAACGGATCCATAGAAATGAATGGGAAACCATCGGATCCGCAAAAACAATGGAACGGAGGCCGCAAAAAAACACTGCCGTGTGCATGTAGGCTAAGGCTACATGCACACGACCGTTGCCTGCCTCCGCGTCCGCTCCGTCCGCAAATTTTGCGTCCGTAAAAAAAAACGGATGACGGACCGTTTTTTTTGACGGATCTGTTTTTTTTGGAAGAACCATTGTAATAATTCCTATCCTTGTCCGCAAACGTGAAAAAAATAGGCTCTATTTTTTTGACGGAATGTAAACACGGACCACGGATGCGGAACAAAAATGGTTGACCATCCGCATTTTTTGACGGAATTATTGAAATGAATAGGGAAGCATCCTGTCCGTGAAAAAAAACGGATGCGGAAACAAACAAAAATCGTGTGCATGAGGCCTAACACTGATAAATCTAAAAATATTGCTACCGGGATGACGTGCCATTTAGCTCGGTTACAACCTACGAGGGTTTTAACTTTCAACCTATGTGGGTAGCGCCTGCGCAGTCAGACAGCTCACAGCGCCCCTGACAGCCTGACTGCATGTGCAACCCACGTACATTGTAGGTTTTAACCAGGCCAGAATCATGTGCCAAATGTATGGCACGTCATCTGGGAAGTTCCCGCAACCTAATTACACCGGGAAGCGCAGGGAGCGCAGTGCTGGTGCGGAAGGAATATTTACAGCATTATCCCTGAAAAAATCCTTAATCTTAAGAAAGGGGGTCAGAAGGTCATTAAAATAAAAAAATTGCGGCTAACCCCTTATTATTTCATAGGCTGGATTTGAATGGAATGGCATGTAGGTTGGTAGTGGGACCTGTCATTCCCCCCACACTCCAGTCCAAGGTATTCTCCTAGCCTGTAGCAATCCCCGGGGTAGCTGCTGGGCTCATTACTGTGGGGATAAATACAGGGCTGTCTGGAAGCTGCATTACCTGCCGGCTGTGTGAGGCGGATCCCCCCCGTTTGAGTTAGAGTACCTAGGGGAGGTGACTGCTGTATAGTTACAGCCCAGGCGGGCAAGGACTCTCTTTTGCCATGGAGTCATACAAGCAATGATATAATGGACGCCCTGTCTTATGTCGGATGCAGAAGACACTGAGACCCATATAATCTGTCATGGCCGACCCTACCCCACATGGACCCGTCTGAAGAGTATGGACCATTCAGGAATTATGGTCAAAAAGGTGCCAACCATTACTGGAGAACACAAAAATCTTCCGATCTACAGTTCTATACTGCAAGGAGTGAATGGCAGTAGAGGGGCTGATTTATATAAAATGACAGTAGGTGATCTTACGGTATTACTCACCCCACACGGGCGGCTGCTGGCCGTGACCTGCGCATAATCGGCAGCAGACGACATAGCTGTCTGTTTCCATGTTGTAATGATGACATTGGGAAGGAGTTCAGGGACGCGCTGGATCAGAAGAGAACGCACACGTCTCCCATCAGCAGAGTTTCGGGCCTCTGTCTCATCCCCGGGAACCTGCTGCCTCCAAAAGTTTAAAGAAAGGAAGCAAAATCCATAATTAAAGCAAAAACTTGTTTATTTGACTTCAGCAGCTAAAATAAGAGGAGAGGAAGAGAAGGGGCGATGCCTGGTGTCCAGGTGTGAGAGCGCACAGGGAAAGAGCTAGTGGAGGAACAGATGTAGCAGAGCTGAGGTTCTTATCACTGATATCCCTGAGATGTATTATATTAGTTATATTCTTGTACATAGGAGCAGTATTATAGTAGTTATATTCTTGTACATAGGAGGCAGTATTATAGTAGTTATATTCCTGTACATAGGAGCAGTATTATAGTAGTTATATTCCTGTACATAGGAGATATTATAGTAGTTATATTCCTGTACATAGGAGCAGTATTATAGTAGTTATATTCTTGTACATAGGAGCAGTATTATAGTAGCTATATTCTTGTACATAGGAGGCAGTATTATAGTAGTTATATTCTTGTACATAGGAGCAGTATTATAGTAGTTATATTCTTGTACATAGGAGCAGCATTATAGTAGTTATATTCTTGTACATAGGAGCAGTATTATAGTGGTTATATTCTTGTACATAGGAGCAGTATTATAGTAGTTATATTCTTGTACATAGGAGGCAGTATTATAGTAGTTTATATTCTTGTACATAGGAGCAGTATTATAGTAGTTATTAGCAGTATTATAGTAGTTATATTCTTGTACATAGGAGCAGTATTATAGTAGTTATATTCTTGTACATAGGAGCAGTATTATAGTAGTTATATTCTTGTACATAGATACAGTAGGAGCAGTATTATAGTAGTTATATTCCTGTACATAGGAGGCAGTATTATAGTAGTTATATTCTTGTACATAGGAGCAGTATTATAGTAGTTATATTCTTGTACATAGGAGGCAGTATTATAGTAGTTATATTCTTGTACATAGGAGCAGTATTATAGTAGTTATATTCTTGTACATAGGAGGCAGTATTATAGTAGTTATATTCTTGTACATAGGATCAGTATTATAGTAGTTATATTCTTGTACATAGGAGGCAGTATTATAGTAGTTATATTCTTGTACATAGGATCAGTATTATAAGTGTTTCATTTTTGCATACAGGAGGCAGTATTTTAGCAGTTAGTTATTTTGTACATGTGTATAAGTCAGACAGGTTCAGTTGTTTGTCAGTTCTCTTCCCCTTCTTCTTTTAGTTAATAGACTATCAGCAGGAGAAATCTAATATTAAAATGCTCGTTCTTCCTGAGATATAAGTTGCAGTATATAACAGGATTGTTCCGTCTCACGGCTCACTGTTTGTCTATGGTGGAAATGACTTTTCTACATCGACGTGGAGACGTATTGACTTTTCTCCGCTTGTGAACTTGCAGTGCGATTACCCGCCGGTCATGTAATTTTCGCTACATCCCTCTATAAATATCACCGCTGTTTTGTATCCGTCTATTATATGTTACCATTAATCTGTCAGTGATTGGGCCTCTCAGCCGGTGAAGTACATTGTATTATATGGCTGCAGCAGGGAATAAAGTGCGCCCCCTGCAGCAAGAATAGGTAGTGCAATGTAAGAACCAACACATTTTTCAAGTAAAAGGCATCGTAAGGGACAGGAGAACCACTTCGCAGGTGTTCGGCGCTTTATGCCTTTTTACATCTCATATACGAAAAAATAAGTCAAAGTGATGCCGCGAATAATTCGCCGTGGTTGTGCCAAATGCACTGACTGATAAATTGACGCCAATGTAAGCGAGCAGTATTGTGTCGCTTTGCAGTAAAGTGTCTTGTATGCTGTCTGTAGCTCCATTATTCATTCATTATGGCGCAAATTTACAGCGTCACATCATAAGCGCGATTGGATGATGCAACCCATTTTTCTACTTATTTCCTGATGTGGTCAAAAATGTTCGCCGATAATAGAGCAATAATAGATGCCAAGTGATGGAACGAAACTTCGTCCTCCACCGCGGCGATCTGTATGACACGTTCTCCCGCTGCCACCGTATAGATGTCGCCAGTTGTGAAGGCAAATAGAATTTGCATGAACATTGCGCCAAGTAATTGTGAGAAGAGTGACCCTGGCGCCGCCATCCGTCGCAAGTTGACGGGGCGAGACTTGGCAGTTCCCAGTCCATCGCTTTGTTGCGCGGCGCTGAAATGGCGGTGAACTTGAAAGTGTCTGATGAATGGCCTGTGTGTAGGAAGGGATTAGCCTGCCCTGGCATAAAGCAGGCGGGGGTGTGCCAGGACCCTCATTCACGGACCGCGTCCCCTCAGCCTATTTGTCGAGGCATTGTGCACTTGGCGGTGAGCGGCGGCCGGGTGACACAATCCTTCCCGTCAGCGCACACAACGCGCACTCTCATGTGTTACATTCCAGCCCCGGCTTTGAAGGGGATTTTCTCCTTTCATGATCCTTTGATAATGGAGGTTGTCAGAGGCCTTTTCATGTTGTCAGTGATGGAGCGTGGATTCTAGTCTCTCATCTTAAGGCTAGGGCTACACGACGACATGTGCACGTAGGGCACAACTACACTGCAACATTTCTCGTGTTGAACCAATGTCGCGCGACAATTTTTATAATTATAGTCTATGGTGTCTATGACAGTCGCAAAAAAATCTATTTTTCGTGTCACAGTCGCAGCATGTCGCATGGTGCAATGCTACACCATAGACTAGCATTATAAAAATTGTCGCGCGACATTAATGCGACAAATGTCGTCGTGTAGCCCTAGGTCAATAAGTCGCGCAATACATAGTGCACAACTACACTGCAACATTTTGTCGCACCAATCTCGCGCGACAATTTTTATAATGCGACATGTTGCGACTGTGACGGGTCCGTCGCAGAAAAATCCATTTCAAATGGATTTTTTCCGGCTGTCGTGCTGCAGTCGCAGCATGTCGCATGTTGCAATGCAACACCATAGACTACCATTATAAAAATTGATGCGCGACATTAATGCGACAAAATGTCGCGCGACAAATGTCGCCGTGTAGCCCTACTCCTTAAATACCGAGGAAGCCCAGAAAATGTTGTGTTCTTGTATGTAAAATTATTTTACTAAATTAAAAATATTATTGTTATCATTTATTTTACTCTTATTAACCCCTTAGTTCTGCGTGTCTGGGTGCCGTTGTTTTTCTTTTTTTTTCTTGTCGTTTTTATTGCCATTGCTTTACATTTTTTTCATCAACATTTAAGTCATTTTTTTTTTTACAACCTATAGTAATGGACCCCCAAGAACAACCAATAACAAACCCAAGAATGGCCCCCAACAACAACCAACAGTAATGACCCGCCAATAATAACAACCAATGACAACAACCCCAACAACAACAAACAAAGGATCCCCAACAACAACCTCTGACAACGACTCCAACAATAACAACCTACAGTAATGACCCCAACAACAACCATAACAACAACCCCAACAACCAACAGTAATGTCCCCAACAACAACCAATAACAATGAACCAAACAACAACCTCCAACAATACCAACGGTCCTCAACAACAATCAATAACAACAACAAATACCAATGACCTCAACAACAACCAACAGTAATGACCCCCCAACAATAACAATCAATAACAACAACAAACAAAAATGACCCCCAACAACAACCTCTGACAACGACCTCCAACAATAACAACCTACAGTAATGACCCCCAACAACAACCAATAACAACAACCCCCAACAACCAATAACAACAACCCCCAACAACAAATAACAATAACCCAACAACAACCTCCAACAATACCAAAGGTCCCCAACAACAATTAATAACAACAACAAATAACAATGACCCCAACAACAACCAACAAAAATGACCCCCGTCCCCAACAACAACTACCAATAACAATGAATGCAAAAACAACCAGCAATGACCCCCAACAACAACAAAGCCCAACAATGACACCCCAACAACAACCAACAATAAACTCCCAACAACAATGACAACCCCCCGTTCCCCAACAACCCCAACAGCTCTTTTGGGGGGGACTTGTGACTCATTAAGGGTGCCGTGTGATGCAGTAACCCCTTTAAGAGATCATGGGAACAGCATAGCCAAGGTGTACCGCATTGTCCAGTATTGTAAGCCCCTGAGGAGAACCTGGGCAGCTTGTTACAATGTATCAGCCCCTGAATGTATTCAAAGTAATTTTACGTTCACTGACAAGAAGAGGAGATCTTGAGAAGGTTGCTGTTTAGATACACAAGGTGTACAGACTGGAACATCCCTTTAAGTTGTGAGGATGTGCAGAGGGTATGTGACGGGTCGTGGTTAATAGAGTCCTTGAGATCAGGCCAAGAAGGAGGGATAATATGGAAGTTCTTGGGGTCACCCCGAGGTGATGGAAGGAGGGTGGGTGGCATCGGTGAGGGGCGCAGGCCTCTCAGGTAATTACTTCAGGCCTGGAGTCCACTTGTTTATTTCATTTCCTGGCCCTCGGCAGCTCGGAGCAGCACACTGGAGCCCGTTGTGAGGGATTAGGGCCCGGGGGGCTGCGGTTTTACGGGGCCCCCACAAATCACCTCTTGTCGGGAGGTGTCTGAGTAGCTGTGGGCTGAGGGTGGTGACCACAGACCCCAGGGGACAACGTGTGTCAATCTGCTCCACTGCGGCCATGGGCGTCCAGATGCCTCCATTGTATGCGGTCGCCCCACGAGATCACCCCGCGCTCGCTCACGTTTCCCGCAGTTACCTGGTAATAAAGCTGCAAGCATTGAGTATCCTCCAGTCACATCCAGAGCTGCACTCAAAAAAGCTTTGGGTGTGACTTGATTCTAAGAGACGATGTAACAACAGATTTATAAGTGCTGCTTTAGACTAGCAGAAGTGTGAATGCAGCTCTGGATGTGACTGGAGTATCAGACCTAACGTAACAGAAGAATTGTGAAATCAGCTCTGGATGTGACTGGAATATTGGACATGATGTACTAGCAGAATTGTGAATGCAGCTCTAGATGTGACTCGGATATCGGATATGATGTACTAGCAGAATTGTGAATGCAGCTCTGGATGTGACTCGGATATCGGACATGATGTATTAGGAATGTTGTGAATGCAGCTCTGGATGTGACTGGGATTTTGGACATGATGTACTAGCAGAGTTGTGAATGCAGCTCTCGATGTGACTGGGTTATCGGATATGATGAACTAGCAGAATTGTGAATGCAGCTCTGGGTGTGACTGGGTTATCGGACATGATGTACTAGGAAAGTTGTGAATGCAGCTCTGGATGTGACTGAGATTTTGGACATGAAGTACTAGCAGAATTGTGAATGCAGCTCTGGGTGTGACTGGGTTATCGGACATGATGTACTAGGAAAGTTGTGAATGCAGCCTCGATGTGACTGAGATTTTGGACATAAAGTACTTGCAGAATTGTGAATGCAGCTCTCTGTGTGACTGGGATATCAGACATGATGTACTAGCAGAATAGTGAATGCAGCTCTTGATGTAACTGGGATTTTGGACATGATTTACTAGCAGACTTGTGAATGCAGCTGTGGATGTGACTGAGATTTTGGACATGATGTACTAGCAGAATTGTGAATGCAGCTCTGGATGTGACTGGAGTATAACACATCATATGGCACAGCATCTAGCTGAATGAATGATCAGGTTATATTAATATAACCAGTTACTGACCAGTTCATGCAGATATGACCAGTACAATGATGTATACATGCTATAATGTAACAGTGAGAGAAAGCAGTTAGAGCCTTGACCGTAGGAGCTTACAATCTAAAGTGATGCGAGACAAGACAGGGAGTGAATAATGCTGCGACCTGGAAGGATTATGTAGCTTCACACATGATGGAGACTTTGCAGCTTGGATAATAGAGGAATTGTAGCTTTACATTTTTCTCACAGCAAGCAGAGATCTTGATAATGCAAAAATTAAACCTCTATTAGACATTTATAAGAACTTTTCCCAACATAATTACTGTGCACGTGACACCGGCCCTTTAATCGATCAGCTGGTATGTTATAACTCATGTACCCCACCACCAGGGGGCGACCATGTTGCTTTTCCTCATTAACCCTTAGAGCCTTGTACCTGATACATTGGATCTTCTCATCCGTCCTCATTTCTTTTATTTACAGCAGAAGCAAAGCCCAGAAGTCGCCCATTTATCTCTGAATCCGGCTCATTAGATCGTAGCCAGACCCAGCGAGCAGGACGCAGCCCGCAGAGAGGTAAGTGACCGCCTGGTGTGTGCAGAACACTGGTATAACCTGGGCATCTCCTGTATATAATTATATATGTACAGCTGGTATAAGTTATACATCTTCTGTATATAGTGATATGGAGCATGCTGGTATAACCTGGGTATCTCCTGTATATAATTATATATGTACAGCTGGTAATGTATATATCTTCTTGTATATAGTATAGACCATGCTGTATAACCTGGGTATCTCCTGTATATAATTATATATGTACAGCTGGTATAAGTTATACATCTTCTGTATATAGTGATATGGAGCATGCTGGTATAACCTGGGCATCTCCTGTATATAATTATATATGTACAGCTGGTATAAGTTATACATCTTCTTATATATAGTGATATGGACCATGCTGGTATAACCTGGGCATCTCCTGTATATAATTATATATGTACAGCTGGTATAAGTTATACATCTTCTTGTATATAGTGATATGGAGCATGCTGGTATAACCTGGGTATCTCCTGTATATAATTATATATGTACAGCTGGTATAAGTTATACATCTTCTTGTATATAGTGATATGGAGCATGCTGGTATAACCTGGGCATCTCCTGTATATAATTATATATGTACAGCTGGTATAAGTTATACATCTTCTTGTATATAGTGATATGGACCATGCTGGTATAACCTGGGTATCTCCTGTATATAATTATATATGTACAGCTGGTATAAGTTATACATCTTCCTGTATATAGTGATATGGACCATGCTGGTATAACCTGGGTATCTCCTGTATATAATTATATATGTACAGCTGGTATAAGTTATACATCTTCCTGTATATAGTGATATGGACCATGCTGGTATAACCTGGGCATCTCCTGTATATAATTATATATGTACAGCTGGTATAAGTTATACATCTTCTTGTATATAGTGATATGGAGCATGCTGGTATAACCTGGGTATCTCCTGTATATAATTATATATGTACAGCTGGTATAAGTTATACATCTTCTTGTATATAGTGATATGGAGCATGCTGGTATAACCTGGGCATCTCCTGTATATAATTATATATGTACAGCTGGTATAAGTTAGGCATCTCCTGTATATAGTGATATGGTAGCATGCTGGTATAACCTGGGCATCTCCTGTATATAATTATATATGTACAGCTGGTATAACCTAGGCATCTCCTGTATATAATTATATATGTACAGCTGGTATAACCTGGGCATCTCCTGTATATAATTATATATGTACATGCTGGTATAACCTGGGCATCTCCTGTATATAATTATATATGTACAGCTGGTATAAGTTATACATCTTCTGTATATAGTGATATGGACCATGCTGGTATAACCTGGGCATCTCCTGTATATAATTATATATGTACAGCTGGTATAAGTTATACATCTTCTGTATATAGTGATATGGAGCATGCTGGTATAACCTGGGTATCTCCTGTATATAATTATATATGTACAGCTGGTATAAGTTATACATCTTCCTGTATATAGTGATATGGACCATGCTGGTATAACCTGGGCATCTCCTGTATATAATTATATATGTACAGCTGGTATAAGTTATACATCTTCCTGTATATAGTGATATGGAGCATGCTGGTATAACCTGGGTATCTCCTGTATATAATTATATATGTACAGCTGGTATAAGTTATACATCTTCCTGTATATAGTGATATGGAGCATGCTGGTATAACCTGGGTATCTCCTGTATATAATTATATATGTACAGCTGGTATAAGTTATACATCTTCTTGTATATAGTGATATGGAGCATGCTGGTATAACCTGGGTATCTCCTGTATATAATTATATATGTACAGCTGGTATAAGTTATACATCTTCTTGTATATAGTGATATGGACCATGCTGGTATAACCTGGGTATCTCCTGTATATAATTATATATGTACAGCTGGTATAAGTTATACATCTTCCTGTATATAGTGATATGGAGCATGCTGGTATAACCTGGGTATCTCCTGTATATAATTATATATGTACAGCTGGTATAAGTTATACATCTTCTTGTATATAGTGATATGGAGCATGCTGGTATAACCTGGGCATCTCCTGTATATAATTATATATGTACAGCTGGTATAAGTTATACATCTTCCTGTATATAGTGATATGGAGCATGCTGGTATAACCTGGGCATCTCCTGTATATAATTATATATGTACAGCTGGTATAAGTTATACATCTTCTTGTATATAGTGATATGGACCATGCTGGTATAACCTGGGCATCTCCTGTATATAATTATATATGTACAGCTGGTATAAGTTATACATCTTCTGTATATAGTGATATGGACCATGCTGGTATAACCTGGGTATCTCCTGTATATAATTATATATGTACAGCTGGTATAAGTTATACATCTTCTTGTATATAGTGATATGGACCATGCTGGTATAACCTGGGTATCTCCTGTATATAATTATATATGTACAGCTGGTATAAGTTATACATCTTCTGTATACAGTGATATGGACCATGCTGGTATAACCTGGGTATCTCCTGTATATAATTATATATGTACAGCTGGTATAAGTTATACATCTTCCTGTATATAGTGATATGGAGCATGCTGGTATAACCTGGGTATCTCCTGTATATAATTATATATGTACAGCTGGTATAAGTTATACATCTTCCTGTATATAGTGATATGGAGTATGCTGGTATAACCTGGGTATCTCCTGTATATAATTATATATGTACAGCTGGTATAAGTTATACATCTCCTTGTATATAGTGATATGGAGCATGCTGGTATAACCTGGGTATCTCCTGTATATAATTATATATGTACAGCTGGTATAAGTTATACATCTTCTTGTATATAGTGATATGGACCATGCTGGTATAACCTGGGTATCTCCTGTATATAATTATATATGTACAGCTGGTATAAGTTATACATCTTCTTGTATATAGTGATATGGAGCATGCTGGTATAACCTGGGTATCTCCTGTATATAATTATATATGTACAGCTGGTATAAGTTATACATCTTCTTGTATATAGTGATATGGACCATGCTGGTATAACCTGGGTATCTCCTGTATATAATTATATATGTACAGCTGGTATAAGTTATACATCTTCTTGTATATAGTGATATGGACCATGCTGGTATAACCTGGGTATCTCCTGTATATAATTATATATGTACAGCTGGTATAAGTTATACATCTTCTTGTATATAGTGATATGGAGCATGCTGGTATAACCTGGGTATCTCCTGTATATAATTATATATGTACAGCTGGTATAAGTTATACATCTTCTTGTATATAGTGATATGGAGCATGCTGGTATAACCTGGGCATCTCCTGTATATAATTATATATGTACAGCTGGTATAAGTTATACATCTTCTTGTATATAGTGATATGGAGCATGCTGGTATAACCTGGGTATCTCCTGTATATAATTATATATGTACAGCTGGTATAAGTTATACATCTTCTTGTATATAGTGATATGGAGCATGCTGGTATAACCTGGGTATCTCCTGTATATAATTATATATGTACAGCTGGTATAAGTTATACATCTTCTTGTATATAGTGATATGGAGCATGCTGGTATAACCTGGGTATCTCCTGTATATAATTATATATGTACAGCTGGTATAAGTTATACATCTTCTTGTATATAGTGATATGGAGCATGCTGGTATAACCTGGGCATCTCCTGTATATAATTATATATGTACAGCTGGTATAAGTTATACATCTTCCTGTATATAGTGATATGGAGCATGCTGGTATAACCTGGGTATCTCCTGTATATAATTATATATGTACAGCTGGTATAAGTTATACATCTTCTTGTATATAGTGATATGGAGCATGCTGGTATAACCTGGGTATCTCCTGTATATAATTATATATGTACAGCTGGTATAAGTTATACATCTTCTTGTATATAGTGATATGGAGCATGCTGGTATAACCTGGGCATCTCCTGTATATAATATATATGTACAGCTGGTATAAGTTATACATCTTCTTGTATATAGTGATATGGAGCATGCTGGTATAACCTGGGTATCTCCTGTATATAATTATATATGTACAGCTGGTATAAGTTATACATCTTCTTGTATATAGTGATATGGAGCATGCTGGTATAACCTGGGTATCTCCTGTATATAATTATATATATGTACAGCTGGTATAAGTTATACATCTTCTTGTATATAGTGATATGGAGCATGCTGGTATAACCTGGGTATCTCCTGTATATAATTATATATGTACAGCTGGTATAAGTTATACATCTTCTTGTATATAGTGATATGGAGCATGCTGGTATAACCTGGGCATCTCCTGTATATAATTATATATGTACAGCTGGTATAAGTTATACATCTTCTTGTATATAGTGATATGGACCATGCTGCTATAACCTGGGTATCTCCTGTATATAATTATATATGTACAGCTGGTATAAGTTATACATCTCTCTGTATATAGTGATATGGAGCATGCTGGTATAACCTGGGTATCTCCTGTATATAATTATATATGTACAGCTGGTACGGGCTGTCTCCTTAGAGCTAGTTATGTCCACTTACACCACTTTAGGCCAGTATTACTTTAGGCGATTTTTATGTGCGCTTAGGAATCTGGACTGCCCGAGGAACAAGCAGGTAATTGGCGGTTGTATTACTCAGGCAGAACATCGCTAACGAGCATTCCTACAAACGCTCGATAGCGATGATCTGTCCGACAATCGGCCAGTGTAATACGGCCTTTAGAGGTCATCATGGAAATGTCTCTTCAATGCCGTCCTGTCTTAGAGACATCTGAGGTTGGTGTCTATGGGGAAGTAAAGTTTTCGTCACCTCCCTCCAGACAGACATTGTCTCATCTTGGAGGAATAGACTTCATGGAGGATGTCATCCTCCGCAGTGTCCTACAAGAAATGTCCTCCTTCGAAGAGACTTGAAGAAAGTAATGTCTCATTGGAGGAAACATTGTCCAGGCGGTCGTGACTCCTTATAGGTAATGTTTCTCCATGTCTTTTATAGGGGAAGTCAGAAGTTACGCTCTCTGTGTTTCCCAGCGTTACATTTAGAAGTAATGTCTCCTCAGCAGTATTTTTGGAGGAAGTAATGTCTCCCTGCAGTCATCTGAGGAGAGCGTCCTATGAATAGCTCTGGTCTCGAGCGTTCGTATGGAATATTTGTTTTCATCCATGTAAGCACTGTCATAGGTCTGGTTAGTGTCGGTCTCGTCTCATTTCACAGTTATTGGCTACAATGTAACCATTATCATATTTCACCTAAATACACAGTTATTGTAACTCCCTCCTAACATAACAGCGCGCGCCTCAGCCCAAGCTGGAGAAATTCCATCTTTCTGGGTAAAACACGCAAAGTACGAGTCTTACCCGGGTCTTACATTACACACATGGACATTCATCCAGGTTACAGCCGCCGGGTTTAACTCCTGGGCCTCCAGCCTGCGGACATAAGGAGCCGTCTGCGGCTCAAGGAGTAAGGATGGGAAGGACCTGCTGTTTGGTTTGGCCCAGGACTCGTTGTTACAAAGTCTCTCTTGCCAGTTCCATACAAAGTGTGCCAAACCTAATAAAGGTCACCACCCGTCCTACACATCCAGCAAGTGCCAGGGGAGGGCTTCTGTGGAGAACAAACCGGCTTTTCTACAGCACGATGAATCCACACAGCGGCTACTGGGCCCCGGAGTGCCACTATACCGCCCTGTCATAAATCATCTGTACTGTGACCAAAAGTCCTCCTGTATCATTGTACAACAGCCTATGTACATAGGAGCAGTATTATAGTAGTTATATTCTAGTACATAGGAGCAGTATTATAGTAGTTATATTCTTGTACATAGGAGCAGTATTATAGTAGTTATATTCTTGTACATAGGAGCAGTATTATAGTAGGTATATTCTTGTACATAGGAGCAGTATTATAGTAGTTATATTCTTGTACATAGGAGGCAGTATTATAGTAGTTATATTCTTGTACATAGGAGGCAGTGTTATAGTAGTTATATTCTTGTACTTTGGAGGCAGTATTATAGTAGTTATATTCTTGTACATAGGAGCAGTATTATAGTAGTTATATTCTTGTACATAGGAGCAGTATTATAGTAGTTATATTCTTGTACATAGGAGCAGTATTATAGTAGGTATATTCTTGTACATAAGAGGCAGTATTATAGTAGCTATATTCCTGTACATAGGAGCAGTATTATAGTAATTATATTCTTGTACATAGGAGTAGTATTATAGTAGTTATATTTTTGTACATAGGAGCAGTATTATAGTAGTTATATTCTTGTACATAGGAGGCAGTATTATAGCAGTTATATTCTTGTACTTTGAGGCAGTATTATAGTGGTTATATTCTTGTATATAGAAGGCAGTTTTATAGTAGTTATATTGTTGAACATAGGAGCAGTATTATAGTAGTTATATTCTTGTACATAGGAGGCAGCTATTATAGCAGTTATATTCTTGTACTTTGGAGGCCGTATTATAGTGGTTATATTCTTGTATATAGAAGGCAGTTTTATAGTAGTTATATTGTTGTACATAGGAGCAGTATTATAATAGTTATATTCTTGTATATAGAGAGGCAGTTTTATAGTAGTTATATTCTTGTACATAGGAGGCAGTAATATAGCAGTTATATTCTTGTACATAGGAGCAGTATTATAGTAGTTATATTCTTGTATATTGAAGGCAGTTTTATAGTAGTTATATTCTTGTACATAGGAGCAGTAATATAGTAGTTATATTCTTGTACATATGAGGCAGTATTTTAGTAGTTATATTCTTGTACATAAGAGCAGTATTATAGTAGTTATATTCTTGTACATAAGAGCAGTATTATAGTAGTTATATTCTTGTACATAGGAGCAGTATTATAGTAGTTATATTCTTGTATATAGGAGTAGTATTATAGTAGATATATTCTTGTATATAGAAGGCAGTATTATAGTATACACCCCCAATCGTGTCCTGCTCTTTTATTCTTTAACTAGGACAGGACATCCCCATTTATGACTTTGTTACTTGTGTACTGAGTATTCGTGTGTCTTTTCCTTACTCTGTTTTATGCGGTGCAGACGCTCAGAGGAGGGTTGAGGTGACGTCAGGTCTATATTTAAGTCATTTGTTAGCATCATTGCTGGTACATTATACAGGAGGTTGTGAATAATTAATCGTATTATGCAGTAACATTGACTGTGCATTTACTAATACATGGCTGCTGAACGCACAATCAATCTCATTAAAAAATAAAGACTTTACATTAACCGTAGTGCTGCCACGTCTGAGCTCCTGAGTGCATGTTATAGGGTCATCATTAGAAGACTTATATGTATATGTACAGTACGTGTACTCACTTTCTTCTCAGGATTCCACATTTATTTACTTATGCTATTTTTTCATCATCTTATCCTGATCAGCCGCCCTCCAGAAATTCTCAGGATCATGCCAGCAGGGTGGGATACAGATGAACCGCAGAGGACCCTGCTCTCAGTTTTATTGGAATGTGTTTATCAGGTGACATCTGCAGTCCCACACCAGGGTGACATCGGCAGTCCCACACCAGGGTGACATCGGCAGTCCCACACCAGGGTGACATCAGCAGTCCCACACCAGGGTGATCGGCAGTCCCACACCAGGGTGACATCGGTAGTCCCACATCAGGGTGACATCGGCAGTCCCACACCAGGGTGATCGGCAGTCCCACACCAGGGTGACATCGGTAGTCCCACACCAGGGTGATATCAGCAGTCCCACACCAGGGTGACATCGGTAGTCCCACACCAGGGTGACATCGGCAGTCCCACAGCAGGGTGCCATCGGCAGTCCCACACCAGGGTGACATCGGTAGTCCCCCACCAGGGTGACATCGGTAGTCCCACACCAGGGTGACATCGGTAGTCCCACACCAGGGTGACATCGGCAGTCCTACACCAGGGTGACATCGGCAGTCCCACACCAGGGTGACATCGGTAGTGCCACACCAGGGTGACATTGGCAGTCCCACACCAGGGTGACATTGGCAGTCCCACACCAGGGTGACATCGGCAGTCCCACACCAGGGTGACATCGGTACTCCCACTCCAGGGTGACATCGGTAGTGCCACACCAGGGTGATATCAGCAGTCCCACACCAGGGTGACATTGGTAGTCCCACACCAGGGTGACATCGGCAGTCCCACACCAGGGTGCCATCGGCAGTCCCACACCAGGGTGCCATCGGCAGTCCCACACCAGGGTGCCATCGGTAGTCCCACACCAGGGTGACATCGGTAGTCCCACACCAGGGTGACATCGGTAGTCCCACACCAGGGTGACATCGGTAGTCCCACACCAGGGTGACATCGGCAGTCCCACACCAGGGTGACATCGGTACTCCCACTCCAGGGTGACATCGGTAGTGCCACACCAGGGTGATATCGGCAGTCCCACACCAGGGTGATATTGGTAGTCCCACACCAGGGTGACATCGGCAGTCCCACAGCAGGGTGCCATCGGCAGTCCCACACCAGGGTGACATCGGTAGTCCCACACCAGGGTGACATCGGTAGTCCCACACCAGGGTGACATCGGCAGTCCCACACCAGGGTGACATCGGTACTCCCACTCCAGGGTGACATCGGTAGTGCCACACCAGGGTGATATCGGCAGTCCCACACCAGGGTGACATTGGTAGTCCCACACCAGGGTGACATCGGCAGTCCCACAGCAGGGTGCCATCGGCAGTCCCACACCAGGGTGACATCGGCAGTCCCACACCAGGGTGACATCGGTAGTCCCACACCAGGGTGACATCGGCAGTCCCACACCAGGGTGACATCGGCAGTCCCACACCAGGGTGACATCGGTAGTCCCACACCAGGGTGACATCGGTAGTCCCACACCAGGGTGACATCGGCAGTCCCACACCAGGGTGACATCGGTAGTCCCACACCAGGGTGACATCGGTAGTCCCACACCAGGGTGACATCGGTAGTCCCACACCAGGGTGACATCGGTAGTCCCACACCAGGGTGACATCGGCAGTCCCACACCAGGGTGACATCGGCAGTCCCACACCAGGGTGACATCGGTAGTCCCACACCAGGGTGACATCGCTACCTGTCCTAGGGCTCAGTCGATCCTAATGGGTGATTGTTGGATGAGGGCAGAGATCTATAGAGGGTGGGGGTTTAAGCAATAAAGAAAGGTCACAACTACTACAGGAAAAGAAGAGTGACCAGCAGCAAGACTAGTAAAAAGAATTATAATAATAATCTGGGTCGGGGTAGAATTATGTGACTGGTGGGGGGCATACATAGGATTATATGACTGCTGGGGGGCATACATAGGATTATGTGACTGGTGGGGGTATACATAGGATTATATGACTGGTGGGGGTATACATAGGATTATATGACTGGTGGGGGTATACATAGGATTATATGACTGGTGGGGGTATACATAGGATTATATGACTGGTGGGGGTATACATAGGATTATATGACTGGTTAATTACATGACTGCGATGGATGCCCCCCTCGTTCATACATTTCCAGTATTTCCAGCTTGGTGATCTGTGGCACCAGTGGTGGAGCAGAGTCTTCCTATAGCCCACTGTGGTCAGTCAATGGAGGCAGACATGGAGCGTGGTTCAATGGTGTTGTATGGACCTCTGCAGAAGTCCTGTGCACTGATTGGTTAGACAAGGACATTGATGGTCTTGACCCTGGTGAGGCACTGGTGGAGGGTGGTCCTGGCTGGTGGAGGGTCCAGAGCATCTATCTCCAGTGCCGGGTTAGTATTGTCCATTGTTACAGTTATTGCTTTTTGTGTTAATCAGAAACAGGCAGCACATGAGTGGCTTTACCCGTGTAGCGTCTCTGGCCCTGCACTCTGTTACCATCCTGACATGTTTACTCTGTATTCTAGACTACTGATTTACACCGCCATGACATCACTGGTCATGTGACCTCACACACCAGACGCACCAAAGCCTATCTGCCAGTCGTATAATCCTATGCCTCCAATAAACCATGACAATGGCTTGGAAATAAAGTGAACCTTGAAATGATAAAGGTGCTGTCTGGTGAGGCAGAATTACTGATAAAGCTGCTCTCAGGTGTCAGGTGAGGCAGTATTACTGATAAAGCTGCTGTCAGGTGTCAGGTGAGGCAGTATTACTGATAAAGCTGCTCTCAGGTGTCTGGTGATATAGTATTACTGATAAAGCTGCTGTCAGGTGACTGGTGAGGCAGTATTACTGATAAAGCTGCTGTCAAGTGTCTGGTAAGGCAGTATTACTGATAAAGCTGCTGTCAAGTGTCTGGTAAAGCAGTATTACTGATAAAGCTGCTCTCAGGTGTCTGGTGATGAAGTATTACTGATAAAGCGGCTGTCAGGTGACTGGTGAGGCAGTATTACTGATAAAGCTGCTGTCAAGTGTCTGGTAAGGCAGTATTACTGATAAAGATGCTGTCAGGTGACTGGTGAGGCAGTATTACTGATAAAGCTGCTATCAGGTGTCAGGTGAGACAGTATTACTGATAAAGCTGCTGTCAAGTGCCTGATGAAGCAGTATTACTGATAAAGCTGCTCTCAGGTGTCTGGTGATATAGTATTACTGATAAAGCTGCTGTCAGGTGACTGGTGAGGCAGTATTACTGATAAAGCTGCTGTTAAGTGTCTGGTAAGGCAGTATTACTGATAAAGATGCTGTCAGGTGACTGGTGAGGCAGTATTACTGATAAAGCTGCTGTCAGGTGACTGGTGAGTCAGTATTACTGATAAAGCTGCTGTCAGGTGTCTAGTGAGGAAGTATTACTGATAAAGCTGCTGTCAGGTGACTGGTGAGGCAGTATTACTGATAAAGCTGCTGTCAGGTGTCTGGTGAGGCAGTATTGCTGATAAAGCTGCTGTCAGGTGTACTGGTGAGGCAGTATTACTGATAAAGCTGCTGTCAGGTGACTGGTAAGGCAGTATTACTGATAAAGCTCCTGTCAGGTGACTGGTGAGGCAGTATTACTGATAAAGCTGCTCTCAGGTGTCTGGTGAGGAAGTATTACTGATAAAGCTGCTCTCAGGTGTCTGGTGAGGCAGTATTACTTATAAAGCTGCTTTAGGTGACTGGTGAGGCAGTATTACTGATAAAGCTGCTGTCAGGTGTCTGGTGAGGCAGTACTACTGATAAAGCTGCTGTCAGGTGACTGGTGAGGCAGTATTACTGATAAAGCTGCTGTCAGGTGACTGGTGAGGCAGTATTACTGATAAAGCTGCTGTCAGGTGTCTGGTGAGGCAGTATTACTGATAAAGCTGCTGTCAGGTGTCTAGTGAGGCAGTATTACTGATAAAGCTGCTGTCAGGTGTTTGGTGAGGCAGTATTACTGATAAACCTCCTGTCAGGTGACTGGTGAGGCAGTATTACTGATAAAGCTGCTGTCAGGTGTCTGGTGAGGCAGTATTACTGATAAAGCTGCTGTCAGGTGACTGGTGAGGCAGTATTACTGATAAAGCTGCTGTCAGGTGTCTAGTAAAGCAGTATTTCTGATAAAGCTTCTGTCAGGTGTTTGGTGAGGCAGCATTACTGATAAACCTCCTGTCAGGTGACTGGTGAGGCAGTATTACTGATAAAGCTGCTGTCAGGTGTCTGGTGAGGCAGTATTACTGATAAAGCTGCTGTCAGGTGTCTAGTGAGGCAGTATTACTGATAAAGCTGCTGCCAGGTGTTTGGTGAGGCAGTATTACTGATAAAGCTCCTGTCAGGTGTCTGGTGAGGCAGTATTTCTGATAAAGCTGCTGTCAGGTGTCTTGTGAGGAAGTATTACTGATAAAGCTGCTGTCAGGTGTCTGGTGAGGCAGTATTACTGATAAAGCTGCTGTCAGGTGTCTGGTGAGGCAGTATTACTGATAAAGCTGCTGTCAGGTGTTTGGTGAGGCAGTATTACTGATAAAGCTCCTGTCAGGTGTCTGGTGAGGCAGTATTATTGATAAAGCTCCTGTCAGGTGTCTGGTGAGGCAGTTTTACTGATAAAGCTCCTGTCAGGTGTCTGGTGAGGCAGTATTACTGATAAAGCTGCTGTCAGGTGTCTGGTGAGGATGACGACAATATGGTGACTTTACAGAGATGCCATGTGATTTTTGTCTCCATATCTGGCGCTTGGCACCGCAGGCCGCTCCCATTATTTCAGTGTTTACATTTTTAGTCAGCAGCGTCGGCCTGTTTCTTTAATGAATATGAGCAGCCGAGAACAATCAGAGTCTGTCAGCCCATATGTGTCAGCGGCGCGGCAGACTGACTTGAAGCTGCGAGGAGTAAATGAGGATAAAACTGACTTTTATCACAGACGAGTGTTTTCAGATTTATAGAAAAACACGGAACATAAATAAACAGCAGACACAGCCGAGAGGCCAACGCCGCCACCACCGCCGCGCCACGAGCAGATGCTGGAAAGTTGAAAGAAAGTGGTTTCCCAAAGGGGTAAAGCAATCTCTGAACCGAGCCTTCTCTTCACAAATATTCCTGACATTACTTGGCATCAGGCAGCCCTGGAGGATCCTGGGAGACGGCTTCTAATTCTTTACGTCTTCTTTCCTTTTGTCCACCAGTCAATCTGTCGTGAACTGGGAAACATGCGCAGATTTATCTTCATACATGTCCACCCGATCTTCATGGGTTTAGCACAGAGAGAAGCATAAGATATTAATGTGGACATGGACCATGCTTGGTTTATCGCCCCTTCATGTGCAATCCTATAACTTTAGTTCCACCAGAGAATTTCAGCCATGCATCATGTTATCTCAAGGTTTAAGGTTTTGTTCTTGCACGTATACTCGGTAGCCGCATTGTATCCAGCGCAGAATTAGAAAAGAGGATTCGTGAAGCAAGCTTTGCATATTTCTGAAGGTTCTCATTCATCCAGGTCATCAGTAGTAGTAAGTCTAAGCAACTGGTCTTGTATTTTCCCTTGAAGACATTTCGCTAAGTGGTTCTAAAATGACTTGTACAAGGAATCTGTAGCAGTAAATACTGGTAAATCATGGAGTTAAGGTGGGTATTGCATTTGCATTAATGAAGCTTTTAGTTTTGATTAAACTGCCTCAGGAGAGGTGTTAGAACAGCATTGTAAGTGCACAGGCAATTTAATCACACCTAATAGTTTCAGTCAAGCAAATGCAATCAACACTTTACCTCCATGAGGTCCTTGACATTATGTTGGTCATGATAAACAGATTATTCTGACTGAAGCATGAGCCACCAGTTTTTAATGCCACAAATTCCTTATATAAGTCATTCTAATTGAGAAAGCCAGTCGGATGACTAGCAAAATGTCTTCAAGACTGATTACTACTGAGCCCTAGAGGCTGCTATGGGGCCTGTGGAAGATGGGGGCCCAGCATTCCATTATGGCCTCTGAACCTGTGCGGGAGTCCTCTTCACACATGTAATAACATTAATATGGGCCTACTAGGCATGATAAATCAAGATCAGAATAGAGACAATGGGGACCCCAGCATTTTTAATATGGAACCTGCTACTGGGTAAAGTGTAGAGCAGACCAAAGTTAGCAAACTCTTTATTTTATGCCCCTGAGTTTTGATCACTTGAAGAAGTTACAGGCCTGAAGCCTGAGGCTGCACTACTGATTGTCTAATTTCCCCTCCTGCAGTGTTGTTACTGAGACCATGTGTGGATCCAGATCACATCACATCATTATCTACATCCTGCTAAACCTGAATAATGTCAGGGATGTGGGTCATCAAGGCACCAGGCACAGGATTCAGAAGGGAACATGCAGTGATAAGAATAATTCAGATTAATGACACTGACTGAGCAGTGACATCATGTATCCTCAGCCTGGTGTCTTCTGCCCTATATCCTTGGTCCAGTATCTTGTACCCTGTAGCCGTTTATCTTGTGTCCTCTGCACCTTGTCTTCTGGCCAGTGTCCTCTGTCTTCTGATCTCTGCCATGTCCCATTTGTCTTCTGTCCTGAATCGTCTGCCCTTTGCCCCTTGTCCAGTATCCTTCACTGTGTTATCTGTCCTCTGCCAATTGTCTCTGTTTTGCTTCCTGTGCCGTCTGTCCTTCGCCCTGTGTTGCCTGTCCTCCGCCATCTGTCTCCAGTCCTCCATCCTGCGTCATCTGCCCTGTTCCTTCTGTCCTTTGCCCTGTTCCTTCTGTCCTTTGCCCTGTGCCTTCTGTCCTGTTCGATTTTTCCTCTCCTGTGCTGTCTGTCCTCTGCCCTGTGCTGTTTGCTCTCTCCTGTGCCGTCTGTCATTTGACTTCCACTATTTGCTTTCTTCGGTGCATCTGTCCTTTGGCATTTGTTCTCTACTGTGCTATCTGTCTTCTGGACCGTGCTGTTTGCTCTCTCATGTCCATCTATCCTCAGCCCTGTGATATCTGTCATTTGCCTTCTACCCTGTGCTATTTGCTCTTTCCTGAGCGTCTGTCATCTGCCTTGTACTATTTTGTCCTCCTATGCCGTCTGTGCTTTGCCCTGTGCAGTCTGTCCTCAGCCCTGTGCCATCTGCCCTCTGTCCTTTGCCCTATGCTGTCTTTCTCTGCCCTGTGCTTTTTGCTCTCTCTTGTGCCATCTTTCCTCTGCTGTCTTTGTCCTCTACTCTGTGCTGTTTGCTCTCTCCTGTGCATCTGTCCTTCAGCCTGTACAATTTGTCCTCTCCTGTACTCTGTGCTGTTTGCTGTCTCTTTTGCTGTATGTCCTCTGCTCTGTCTCATCTGTCATTTGCCCTGTTTTGTTTGCTCTCTCCTGTGCTTCTTTCCTCTGCCCTGTACCATTTGTCTGCTCTTGTGCTGGCTGTCCTTTGCTCTGTGCCTTTTGTCCTCTGCCCTGTGCCATCTGTCCTTTGCCCTTGCCGTCTGTTCTCTACCCTGTGCCATCTGATCTTTGCCTTGTGCAGTCTGTCTTTTGCCATCTGTCCTTTGCCCTCTGCCCTGTACCATCTGTCCTTTGACCTCTGCCATGTGCCATCTGGCCTATGCTGTTTGTCCTCTGCTGTCACCTTTTCCATCTGTCCTCTTCCCTGTTTTGTTTGCACTCCTGTGCCATATGGCCTCTGCCCTGTACTATCTGTCCTTTGACCTCTGCCCTGAACTGTTTGCCCTCTTCTGTGCCATATGCCTTTTTCCCTGTGCCATCTGTCCTCTGCCTTGTGCCATCTGTCCTGTGCTGTTTGCTCTCTCCTGTGCCATCTGTATTTTTCCCTGTGCCATCTGTCCTCTGCCCTGTGCCATCTGTTCTTTGCCCAATGCCCTCTACTGTTTGCTCTCTTCTGTGCCTTCTGTCCTTTGCCCTCTGCCATCTGATCTCTGTCCTGTACCGTCTGTCCTTTGCCATCTGTCCTCTGCCCTGTGATGTTTGCTCACTACTGTGATGTCTGTCCTTTACTCTGCGGCATCTGTCCCTTTACCTCTGCCCTGTTCTGTTTGCTCTTTTCTGTGTCGTCAGTCCTCTGCTTTGTACCATCTGTCCTTTGGCCTCTGCCCTGTGCTTTTTGCTCTCTCCTGTGCCATCTGTCCTTTTCCCTATGCCATCTGCCCTCTACCCTGTGTCTTCTCTCTTATGCTTTTTCCCATTCCCCTCTGCTCTATGCCATCTTTCCTCTGCCCTGTGCCATCTGTTTTTTGCCCAATGCCCTGTGCTGTTTGCTCTCTTCTGTGCCATCTGTCCTTTGCTGTCTGTCACCTGCCCTGAGCCTTCTGTCTTTTGCCCTCTACTGTCTGATCTCTGACCTGTGCCATCTGTCCTTTGCCATCTGTCCTCTGCTCTTTGCTGTTTGCTCTCTCCTGTGCCATCTGTCCTCTGCCCTGTGCTGTTTGCTCTCTCCTGTGCCGTCTGTCCTCTGCCCTGTGCTGTTTGCTCTCTCCTGTGCCGTCTGTCCTCTGCCCTGTGCTGTTTGCTCTCTCCTGTGCCATCTGTCCTCTGCCCTGTGCTGTTTGCTCTCTCCTGTGCCATCTGTCCTTTGCCCTCTGCTGTCTGTCTTCAGCCCTGTGCCGTCTGTCCTCTGCCCTGTGCTGTTTGCTCTCTACTGTTCCACCTATCCTCTACTCTGTGCCATCTGTCCTTTGACCCCTGCCCTGTGCTGTTTGCTCTCTCCTGTGCCATTTGTTCTTTGCCCTGTGCTGTTTGCTCTCTCCTGTGCCGTCTGTCCTCTGCCCTGTGCTGTTTGCTCTCTCCTGTGCCATCTGACCTCTGCCCTGTGCTGTTTGCTCTCTCCTGTGCCATCTGACCTCTGCCCTGTGCTGTTTGCTCTCTCCTGTGCCATCTGTCCTTTGCCCTCTGCTGTCTGTCCTCTGCCTTGTGCTGTCTGTCTTCAGCCCTGTGCCGTCTGTCCTCTGCCCTGTGCTGTTTGCTCTCTACTGTTCCACCTATCCTCTACTCTGTGCCATCTGTCCTTTGACCCCTGCCCTGTGCTGTTTGCTCTCTCCTGTGCCATTTGTTATTTGCCCTGTGCCATCTGTCATCTGCCTTGTTCCATCTGTCCTTTGCCCTCTGCTGTCTGTCCTCTGCCTTGTGCTGTCTGTCTTCAGCCTTGTGCCGTCTGTCCTCTGCTCTGTGCTGTCTGTCCTCTGCCCTGTGCTGTATGTAGGCCTTGTGGTCACCGCTCCTGCAGTCCTTGCTGCCCCTTCACTGACCTTACCTTATTTATTGCCTTGTCCCTATTTTTGGGTGATGGTGGCGCTGGCATCGCTCTAGTTAATCCTGGGCAGGACAGTCTGCATTTGCCTGGCGAGGAGACTCCTGTTATCCGGGAACCCGCCATAAATTAGCAAATGCCTCATTCCGGGAGCGGCACTGCGATGACTTAATGAAAACAGTCTCTTAAACAATCTGTCTTCGTTTTAGAGGGAGCAGATCAGGCTCCTGGGGGCCATTAGTAGCCGATAGAAGTTAAGTGAAATCTACTGTAAGTGAGGAATAATCTCCACAAGGAAAGCTGGGCATAGCTGTATGCTACAGGAGAGTCCTGTGCCCTTTCAGGATGCCCTACATCAGAGGAGGTGCCGCTTATCTCCATGCACAACTGTTCTCCTGTATATACACTGCTTATCTCCTGTATGAAAACCGCCAATCTATTGTATGTACACCGCCAACCTTCTGTATGTACAGCGCTCATCTCCTCCGACTTATCTCTAGGACATATACCGCTGATCTATGTATTGTAAACCGCTAATCTCCTATATGAACACATACTATTTGGAATATTGGTCTTCTCACATGCCAGGGGGTCTGTTCGGCCCCTCAGACACCAGGGTCCAGGTGTTACTGCTACCTCTGCACCCCCATACACCGCTGATCTCTTATGGTGCTTCGATCTATATGTCTCTTCCCTCTAGATCAGGTTTGGCAGGTTATGCTGTTACTTGTAGTACTTCCAGGACATTCCCTGTCATTCCTCGGCCGCCTTCCTTCCCCCGTCTTTTCTCTCCGTGGTGTGTGGCGGCTCATGGACTCATTTGTGTTTTACAACCTTTTTTATGGCGCTAGTAACGGCCTGAGTGATGTCCCCCATTGAAAACCAAAGTAGCTGTGAAAAATCTGCGGCGCATAAAACTCCACTCCATTAACTCCAGGCTGCGGCCATGGACAATGAAGAGAAGATGAGGGGCAGGCGGAGGAACCGGGGGGAGCACAGACCGCTTAGCAGAAGAAATGTGCAGAAGATACATATTATATACCAAGTGTTAGTGTGTCCTGCACCCCCGACTGTCAGGGATTTGTGTACCCCAAGTGTCAGGGATTCGTGTACCCCAAGTGTCAGGGATTTGTGTACCCCAAGTGTCAGGGATTCGTGTACCCCAAGTGTCAGGGATTCGTGTACCCCAAGTGTCAGGGATTCATGTACCCCAAGTGTCAGGGAGTCCTACACCCCCGAGTGTCAGGGTGTCTTGTACTCTGAGTGTCAGGGTATCCTATATCCCGAGTGTCAAGGAGTCCTGCACCCCCGAGTGTCAGGGTGTCCTGTGCCGCGAGTGTCAGGGTGTCTTATACCCCGAGTGTCAGGGTGTCTTATACCCCGAGTGTCAGGGTGTCTTATACCCCGAGTGTCAGAGTGTCCTGTATACCCAGTGTCAGGGTGTCCTGTATACCCCGAGTGTCAGGGTGTCTTGTATACCCAGTGTCAGGGTGTCCTGTATACCCAGTGTCAGGGTGTCCTGTATACCCAGTGTCAGGGTGTCCTGTACCCCGAGTGCCAGGGTGTCCTGTATACCCAGTGTCAGGGTGTCCTGTATACCCAGTGTCAGGGTGTCCTGTATACCCAGTGTCAGGGTGTCCTGTATACCCAGTGTCAGGGTGTCCTATACCCAGTGTCAGGGTGTCTTATACCCCGAGTGTCAGGGTGTCCTGTATACCCAGTGTCAGGGTGTCCTGTACCCCGAGTGCCAGGGTGTCCTGTATACTCAGTGTCAGGGTGTCCTGTATACCCAGTGTCAGGGTGTCCTGTATACCCAGTGTCAGGGTGTCCTGTATACCCAGTGTCAGGGTGTCCTGTATACCCAGTGTCAGGGTGTCCTGTATACCCAGTGTCAGGGTGTCTTATACCCCGAGTGTCAGGGTGTCCTGTATACTCAGTGTCAGGGTGTCCTGTATACCCAGTGTCAGGGTGTCCTGTATACCCAGTGTCAGGGTGTCCTGTATACCCAGTGTCAGGGTGTCTTATACCCCGAGTGTCAGGGTGTCCTGTATACTCAGTGTCAGGGTGTCTTATACCCCGAGTGTCAGGGTGTCCTGTATACCCAGTGTCAGGGTGTCCTGTACCCCGTATCTTTTGAATACTATGATATGGCAGCAGTCCAGATTCTCAGGATTTCTTAGGAAGTCCTTATTTTTAGGGATTTGGCTCCGCAACCTTCAGTAAAAAGACATAACTTTTCCTGACACATTTATGTGACTTACAATTAAAAAAATGCCCCCTCCCCAGTGATGGAGCGTGGACCCCCAGAGTCAGGAATTGATGTAATTCCAATCTGAGCTGTGGCTTCCTGTCAGTCAGCCACCGAACTGCTGATGCTGGCTAAATATTATCTGGGCCCTGCACCCACCCTTAACCCCTTCTTGGCTGGAGATGGTCCCGAAGGTCACATTGTATCAGTTTCCCTCTTTTCGGAGACGTTTCCACCGGTGACAGGTTTATGTTATTGCACAAAAAATGTCTCTTTCCATAAAGATAATTCTGACAATTGCTTCCTGAGACATAATAGGACATAAAGGCTGCGCCAGACGCTTTGCTTTAGGGCAATGGCGGGTTTTTTTCGTAGCTGTTAGAAGCTGCTTCGCTTTTATGAAATCTAATAATCGAGTTTTATTCTTTGTGCCACGGGGGGAATCGTGTCTTGGGAGTAAATACAAGTCATATGGGCTGAGGTTACCTCCGACTGGAGACAAAGCTGAAGGACGAGGCCGCTGACTCGTGTCCCGCTAAGAAAGCGCCGCCGACATCTTTGACCACTTTAACCCTTTGTGATCTGAAAGCTCCTCTCTCAGTCAATGCTAGTCTTGAGATATTTATTGCTTCCTCTTCTACAACTTGCGTATATAGTGTGAATTCAATATATTAAACATCTTACGTTGGGACTCTGTAGGCCCATTCAGGGTAAAAGTCAGGGTTTGGGCTTCTGTAGTCACTCCATTGAATTGGTAGAAGAACCTTTATGGAGGTCAGGAGACCCCATAATGAATATAGTCTCCTCATGGTTCATCCTCCAGTTCCAGTGTAGCACAAATGGCCATTGTAGTAGACAATGGTCCAAATCCCCCCTCCCAATATGATGTAAATGGTGAAATCGTGCAATACCCAACCCAACCCACTAGGAAGAGGAATGGAACCAACATGGTTTCGGACCTCTTTTCTCCTGCAGCCTGTAATGACCCCTTGTAATAATTTCATCTCAGAGCCGCGATGAGGAAGGCGAATTAGTGTTTTATTTACACACCTCATGAACCGATTTGGGTGGTCTGAAGTGGGGATGGGGATCTCAGCCACGACTGGAGTTACCACCAGCTTTGGTTGTGCCAGAAGGTCCTACTCAAGTTCTTCCTGGGTTACACTAGACCCTCCAACAAGGACACCTCCTTGACTCAAAAGTTGTTGAAGATCCTATTAGGGATATTGCCAGAAAACTATACTCAAAGGAATATGGCTACATGCCAGTCGATCTACTCTCGGAGCTGAGGAATGGTACTGGAGAATTGGAGTGTCCAAAAGAAAATGGTAAGTATGATGGGGAAGGTGAATCAGTGTTTTATTTACATTTTATGAACAGACTTGGGTGGTCTGAAGTAGAGTTTCCACCATGTTTGGTTGTGTCAGAATGTCCTACTCAATGGCTGCCATAGTTCGCCGTGGTGCCATACTCTACGTGGTCTACCCCAATGTCTACTTGCATATTGCCTGGGTTACACTAGCTCTTCCAACAAAGTCATCATCCTTGACTCAAAACTCATAGTAGGTCCAAGCAGAGACATTGCTGACTTTCTAGACAGAAGTACACCCAGTGGTAAATGATCACATGTCAGTCGATCTACTCTCCGAACCAAGGAACGGTACTATAAATTGGATGTCTTCATCCTCTATTCAGAAATGCTGAATTGTGAGGTGATGGACAGGAGGTGCTGGTGGAGTCCGTCAGCACCAGTTTCTTTGGTTCCTTCATCCTGTTATATCTGAAAGATACTGGTTATCCAGTGTGGCTGACCCATAGAGCCACAGATTCCATATCCTGAACTGGTAAGGACTAACACAACTGGAACAGCTCTTTCAGTTTTATATCTCGGTAGACACGGATATAGCACACACGTATAATACCTAGTATATTACTGCTTTGTGCCACGTTAACAGTTGCTACATCTGCATATCCCATGCACCAGCAGCTTTAGGTTTATAGGTAAATTGAGCGTCACCTTGCATGTTGCATTACGCATTTCTTTGACATTCTTCTGCCTCTCTATTACCGGTTTATATTGTTGCGTCTGCCGCTCTGCATGCTGGAGGATATCACAATGATATTCTGCAACAGTTCATCGGCGTTCCTTCACAACCCGGGTGAGTTCCTCAATGTTCCCCTATAATACTGTTCTCTGCCTCCCCCGGGACAGGTGTCTTCTGAGGACTGCAGCCACATATCTCCAGCTGTTCTCTCAATAAGCTTGGTGACAATGTGACGAGCCCCAGCGGGATTCTCAACCGGCACCACAGCAGATGAGCTGAGCTTTTCCGTCTTCACATCTTGACATAAAACATGGGTTTTGTCACAGGAACCAGGGCTGTGTTCTCACTTATTGATTGGTTCAGACAGACAGGAGCTGGCAGGGTTTGAAATGGGCAACGTCAGGCCCAAACTAATTACCCTTCCATCAGGCAGTATGCAGAACCCGTCTGCGTGGTGGACGAGGAACCGTCAGCAAATATTCAATGACTTAACCCACTCCACTTCCAAAAGGGATATGTTTCATCGTGAAACCAGAAACAAGGACCATTCATTCCTTGGTTGCTTGCCTTGGTCGAATATCATAGAGGTAGCTATGGTTTGTGTGGGCCCGGTGACTTGCTCCACATGTTTGGTATGGACCTTTTCAGGGCTTCATTTCTCCACAGCCGCCACAATAACCAGCCCATTGATCACTTCACGGCTTTAGAGACCATAGAAATGTTGAAGGACCCGGTCTTGGCTGCTGACTGGACAGCGCTTAAGAGATCTTCTGAGACGTCTTGCATCTAGCCCTCATAGTATTCAATGTAAGGAAATCTTTTTTTATGTTACCATGATCAGAGATGAGTTCTTGTTATGCCAGTTTCTCGAGCTGGTGTAATCTCACATCTTGACAAGCGACCTGACAGCGGGGACGGCCAGAGTGTTGTTCTGCGGGATGATGCTGAGATTGGAGCCGTCACATTCAGACAGATGAATTATGTAGAGCTGGATGTAATCATACAGCATCAGACAGGGTGGTGGGAGCTGTCCCTGCTCCAGCACGTTAACAGGGCCACTTGCAAATGAGAAAAAGATGTCTCCCGGGGTTCAGGGCTACGATTGAGTATCTGAATGTAATAACAGCTTTGATATTTTCTCAGATGATGGCAAATGAAGCTTCACTAGAAGAGCCATCATCTATTGCGAAGTAAAAAGTCCTAAAGTGCTGGAGTTATAAAGTTGGGTCAAAACATTTCCAAATGTCCCTGTCACTCCCAGTGGATAGAACCTAGCACAGTCACTTCTGCGTCCTAGCAATTATAGATTATCAGATGATTCAGGATTCGGTTTGAGATTAGGCCACATGTTGGACTGGGGAATCAGGACAACTAAGGTACATCCGCGCGTTTTGGATTTGCCTATTGCACATCCGACACTTATTAGATCCAGGATCCACGTGCCTTTTTCGGTGTCAAGGATCTGTTAGACTAATTAAATGAGGCAACTCTGTGTCGTGATGGTCCACCAGCTTCTGGTGCAGAATCTGAGGGGAGTAAGTAGCAGCGCGGTCAAGAATCCATACAGAAATTTTCGATAACAATGTCACATGTATGGAATGTGGATTGTCATTGGATTCAGTGCAGATTTCCAACTATAAGCAATAGTTCAAATGGCTGCAGCTCTCACCTCTACCTTTAATACATTTTGTTATGTCTTGATGAAGGGCTGGATTCTGTAGCCCGAAACGCGTCACTTTGATGTCATTTTCTGTGACTTTGGTGGATTTTATATGATGAGCCAATAAAGAACCTTTTTTATTCCATAAGAAGCTGGGTTCCATTTTTCCATGAGATTTCCAACTATGTATCAAAAGATGTAAATCTGCTTCAGAGTCTTCATCACACTTGACGTAAAAAGTAGTGCGCCTTCCGGCAAAACCAACAGACACCATAACAAAACCCACCGGACTCTGTTATAAGTCTGTAAAGTCCATTGGGCCGTATTGATCATGAGGTTGTGAACAGAGCCCCATCTGGTTCCTTGAAGATCCCTATTTTTTGAGTTCTCTTTTTCCGTGAAGCAACTCCGAATGCAGGTCTTTGAGTTGGTCAATGGGAAGGGGATGGGTTGTTGAGTTTCCTTCGTATGGAAGGGTCTGTCTGAACCTCTCTACCAGGTTCCTTGTTTCTAGATTTTCCCCCCTTGTGCTAGATAATATCCTGAAGATGAATGAGTTCTTGTGTTAGCTCCTCCTGCTTTTTAGGCAGTAACAAGTATGGAGTACATGCATTGACATGGTGGTCGTCCAGACAGGACATCAAGCGGATTCTAGGCGGCCTGAGCTAACGCAGTAAGAGACCTGACCACAGATTTGTAGTGCCGGTTCAGCCCTGTGCAGTGTCACCCCGAGGAGAGCAGCAGTGTAAGAGAATTTACACGGGCAGGGCAGTATTTTACCAAGACGCTTTGAAGAGTCCAGGCAATGGACACGGGGAATTTATGGACGCTTTACGATGCCGGCCGTAGATTCTGGGCCATCGACTTGAAATATATAGAGAAAAGTTCCACTTATCTCCAATGCAGTAATGTGAGGTGGCTCCTAAGCCCGGCCTGGTGTCTGATGCTGGGTGGGCACCAATTAGAGTCCATCGGGCTGCTACCTTATTATCTGTGACTTAAATAACGCCACTATGAACAACAAGATCACCCTAAAGCCACATACCTACAACTTTCCTGGGATTGTTTCGTAAAGCAAACCTTATGGGGACGTTTCTGAGGGGCTTTATGGACGTTCTTGGGTGGATCCAAGTTTGGGCATAAAATAGTCCACTACTATTGGGGTAGGATCTTCATACAAGATGCTGCCCTGCTTGGATTTGCACCCGTGCCACTAATTCCTGTGCAGTAGCCTTGCAAGTGTCTGTTGTACTACTACTCCTAGCATGTCCTGGCTGACTTGGCTGCAGATGGAGATGTTGATTTTGCCACCAGCGACGTTGCTTTTTTTTATCTTCACTCTTCTTATCTCGCCTCTAATAAAAATTCCCTCTCGTTCCTCTAAGGAGCCGCTTCCTCTGATCTCATCTCTTGTTCCCTGGAGGAGGCGCCGCTGCTCTCCAGACAAGGAAAACAATTAGCGTGACACTTTAATTAAGAGATGAGCAGATGTGCGAGGCTCTCACCGGCAACCTGCAGTGCATAGCGTACAGGATTTCTCCGTACTGCGCAGTAATAGTAGCTAGGAAATAATCAAACGTACATTAAACGTTATTTTATATAACAAAGTTGAAAAGTACATTAATAAAAGAAAAAAAGCATAAAAAAATAAAAAACTGTTAATAATAGCAGTCTCTAGATGGAGGATAAAAACCGTCACCTCTGTTTTTCATCTTCCTAGGTCTTACCTTTCCATTCCTACAGTTACATCCCAGGTTTCAGGTGGATCCATTGCCTTTGAAACCCAAGTAGGAGGAGAAGTTAGCTACTTCCTGCCTCACTGAGGTCACCACTGATTCAATCAGGCTTGTATCTGCACAATGACAGAAATAGGAGGGGGGGTCTCCGGCTGTCAGGGGTCAGGGCCTTCTTTGTGACTCTATGACAGAAAAAGAACATCCATGGCACAGAATATGGCTGATGACAGTAGATGTCAGACTGCTACTTCCTGTTCCAGAAACTTTCTCCAGGAAACAAACTGGGATGTCCTTTTTTAGAGATTGCCCGGACGCTGGTTCCTGGCCAGGTGACAGTGGGTATGCAGGCAGCAGGCTTGCAGACAGGAACGCAGAGTTGCACAGCAAGAAAGCGTCGCTAAGTTGGACATGAGGATAATGAAAGAGGAGTGACAGGAGTCGAGGAGATCGGTTCTTGGAGACCGATTAAGTTGCCTAATCTGAAGAGCAGAGATTGAGCTGTCCTTAGATTTCACACTTTATCTTCTCAATAAGATGTATGGACTTTACAGGTCAAATAGCCAGGTTGCAGTCCTCAGGATAGTCCTAGTCCTCAATAGATGACCAGGGAGCTAGTAGCGAGCTGTGTCCCAGACTTACAGTCAAAATGGACTAGGCTCAGTAACAAGTGCGGAATATTAGGTCCAAAATCGGTAGATGAAGACAAGGTCAAGAAGCAAGTCTAGACAAATACAAAAAATATGCAGAAATGCAAATGGAAGACCTCCAGGAGGTAAGTTTCCAGGGCGGAGAACCAAGCAGTGGAATAATGGGGCAGTTCTGAGATACAATCATGGAGGCTGACATCACAGGCTGCGCAGTTCCCAATCATGCCTCAATGTTCCTCTCATCTGGCTGGAGGACCACTGTGGTGACTTATAGTGGTCTACAGCGCTTACGATCTATGGTGGCAGTGGAGTGAGTGGATCATCTATGATAGCAGTGGAGTGAGTGGAGATCTATGATAGCAGTGGAGTGAGTGGAGATCTATGGTGGCAGTGGAGTGAGTGGAGATCTATGGTATCTGTGGAGTGAGTGGAGATCTGTGGTGACAGTGGAGTGAGTGGAGATCTATGATAGTACTGAAATGAGTGGAAAGCTATGGTGGTGGTCCAGTGAGTGGGGATCTATGATGGCATTTGAATGAGCGGAGATCTATGATAGCAGTGGAATGAGTGGAGATCTATGGTGGCAGTGGAGTGAATGGAGAGCTGTGGTGGTGGAGTGAGTAGAGATCTATGAGGGTGTTGGAGTGAGGGGAGATCTATGGTGGCAGCGGAGTGAGTGGAGATCTATGATAGCAATGGAATGAGTAGAGATCTAAAGTGTTGGTGTGTTGGAGTGATTGGAGATCTATAGTGGAGTGAGTGGAGATCTATGGAGGTGGTAGAGTGAGTGGAGATCTATGTTGGTGTTAGAATGAGTGGAGATCTATGGTGGTGGTAGAATGAGTGGAGATCTGTGGTGACAGTGGAGTAAGTGGACCTCTATGATAGCAGTGGAGTGAGTCGAGATCTATGGTGGCAGTGGAGTGAATCCAGATCTATGGTGGTGGTGGAGTGAGGGAAGATCTATGGTGGCAGTGGAGTGAATCCAGATCTATGGTGGCAGTGGAGTGAGTCGAGATCTATGGTGGCAGTGGAGTGAATCCAGATCTATGGTGGTGGTGGAGTGAGGGGAGATCTATGGTGGCAGTGGAGTGAATCCAGATCTATGGTGGCAGTGGAGTGAGTCGAGATCTATGGTGGCAGTGGAGTGAGTCGAGATCTATGGTGGCAGTGGAGTTAATCCAGATCTATGGTGGAAGTGGATAGCAATAGAATGAGTGTAGATCTAAAGTGGTGGTGGAGTGAGGGGAGATCTATGGTAACAATGTAGTGTGTGGAGATCTGTGGTGGCAGTGGAGTAAGTGGAGATTTATGGTGGCAGTGTAGTGTGTGGAGATCTGTGGTGGCAGTGTAGTGATTGGAGACCTGTGGTGGCAGTGTAGTGAGTAGAGATCTATGGTGGCAGTGTAGTGAGTGTAGTAAGTAGAGATCTATGGTGGCAGTGTAGTGAGTGTAGTGAGTAGAGATCTGTGGTGGCAGTGTAGTGAGTGAAGATCTATGGTAGCAGTGGAGTGAGTGAAGATCTATGGTGGCAGTGGAGTGATTGGAGATCTCTGTTGGCAGTGGAGTGAGTCCAGATCTATGGTGGTGGTCGAGTGTGTGGAGATCTATAATGGCGGTGAAGTGAGTGGACATCTACAGTGGTAGTGGAGTGAGTGGAGATCTATGATGGTGGCGGAGTGAGTGGAGATCTATGGTGATGGTGGAGCGAGTGGAAATCTAGTGGTGATGGAGAGGCACTGCAGTGCTCCATCATAACAGCCACCATCATTGGTTGGGTTTGGTCCAAAGGTCACGGACTGAGTTGCCAGTGGCTACACAATGGGGTCTAGTGGTGGTCCACTATCTGCATTTGTCATCTTGCTAAACATGATGATGTCACTTGTGCCACTCTGTGTCTGTTTGTCTTATATACATGTGACGTTACATTTCTGGTTTCAGATGCATTGGGTCCACCTCCCCCATCGTCTCCCTGACACCCCTGTACCAGGCAGGTGGCATCCTGTAATCTCATTAGACTGCTCTGTGCTTACACAGAATAAATCACTTGTAACCCACTGATCTCTCATTAACCCTATTACAGATGAATATGCCTGACACCGCTCCGGCCTCCCAAGAAATTAATTACCGTACACTCCCCACACGGAATAATTATAACTGAGATTGTCTCCCAACGCCATCGCTGCTCCGCACTCACTGACACCGTCTCACATCTGCTGCATATTATCCCCAGTCAGTGATGTCATCTGCTCTCATTTCACTATTCTAATAAGTTATTGTGTGTTTTAAGTGCGCCGCGGAGAACACAAACCGGACAAATGGCGAGGACAGAATATCCCAAACAGAAAAAATCCTGTTCTAGAAAATAAAAGAACATAAATGCAACAATTATACCGAAATCTACCACAAATATGGGGCCGCGTGCTGTACAGAAAAAAGAGACAAGATGGCACGTGGGACTATTGTACTGCTACGTCTTTTACATAGGAGCAGTATTATAGTAGATATATTCCTGTACATAGGAGGCGGTATTATAGTAGATATATTCTTGTACATAGGAGGCAGTATTATAGTAGTTATATTCTTGTACATAGGAGGCAGTATTATAGTAGTTATATTCTTGTACATAGGAGCAGTATTATAGTAGTTATATTCCTGTAGATAGGAGGTAGTATTATAGTAGTTATATTCCTGTACATAGGAGCAGTATTATAGTAGTTATATTCCTGTACATAGGAGGCAGTATTATAGTAGTTATATTCCTGTACATAGGAGGCAGTATTATAGTAGTTATATTCCTGTACATAGGAGCAGTATTATAGTAGTTATATTCCTGTACATAGGAGCAGTATTATAGTAGTTATATTCTTGTACATAGGAGGCAGTATTATAGTAGTTATATTCTTGTACATAGGAGGCAGTATTATAGTAGTTATATTCTTGTACATAGGAGGCAGTATTATAGTAGTTATATTCTTGTACATAGGAGGCAGTATTATAGTAGTTATATTCTTGTACATAGGAGCAGTATTATAGTAGTTATATTCTTGTACATAGGAGCAGTATTATAGTAGTTATAGTCTTGTACATAGGAGGCAGTATTATAGTAGTTATATTCTTGTACATAGGAGGCAGTATTATAGTAGTTATATTCTTGTACATAGGACGCAGTATTATAGTAGTTATATGTCTTGTACATAGGAGGCAGTATTATAGTAGTTATATTCTTGTACGTAGGAGGCAGTATTATAGTAGTTATATTCTTGTACATAGGAGGCAGTATTATAGTAGTTATATTCTTGTACATAGGAGGAGTATTATAGCAGTTATATTCTTGTACATAGGAGCAGTATTATAGTAGTTATATTCTTGTACATAGGAGGCAGTATTATAGTAGTTATATTCCTTGTACATAGGAAGCAGTATTATAGTAGTTATATTCCTTGTACATAGGAGCAGTATTATAGTAGTTATATTCTTGTAGCATAGGAGGCAGTATTATAGTAGTTATATTCTTGTACATAGGAGGCAGTATTATAGTAGTTATATTCCTGTACATAGGAGGCAGTATTATAGTAGTTATATTCCTGTACATAGGAGGCAGTATTATAGTAGTTATATTCTTGTACATAGGAGCAGTATTATAGTAGTTATATTCTTGTACATAGGAGGCAGTATTATAGTAGTTATATTCTTGTACATAGGAGGCAGTATTATAGTAGTTATATTCTTGTACATAGGAGGCAGTATTATAGTAGTTATATTCTTGTACATAGGAGGCAGTATTATAGTAGTTATATTCTTGTACATAGGAGGCAGTATTATAGTAGTTATATTCTTGTACATAGGAGCAGTATTATAGTAGTTATATTCTTGTACATAGGAGGCAGTATTATAGCAGTTATATTCTTGTACATAGGAGGCAGTATTATAGTAGTTATATTCTTGTACATAGGAGGCAGTATTATAGTAGTTATATTCTTGTACATAGGAGCGAGTATTATAGTAGTTATATTCTTGTACATAGGAGGCAGTATTATAGTAGTTATATTCTTGTACATAGGAGGCAGTATTATAGTAGTTATATTCTTGTACATAGGAGCAGTATTATAGTAGTTATATTCTTGTACATAGGAGGCAGTATTATAGTAGTTATATTCTTGTACATAGGAGCAGTATTATAGTAGTTATATTCTTGTACATAGGAGGCAGTATTATAGTAGTTATATTCTTGTACATAGGAGGCAGTATTATAGTAGTTATATTCTTTTACATAGTAACAGTATTATAGTAGTTATATTCTTGAACATAGGAGCAGTATTATAGGAGTTATATACTTGTACATAGGAGGCAGTATTATAGCAGTTATATTCTTTTATATAGGAGGCAGTATTATAGTAGTTATATCCTTGTACATAGGAGCAGTATTATAGTAGTTATATTCTTGTACATAGGACGCATTATTATAGTAGTTATTGTCTTGTACATAGGAGGCAGTATTATAGTCGTTTTATTCTTGTACGTAGGAGGCAGTATTATAGTAGTTATATTCTTGTACATAGGAGCAGTATTATAGTAGTTATATTCTTGTACATAGGAGCAGTATTATAGTAGTTATATACTTGTACATAGGAGGCAGTATTATAGCAGTTATATTCTTTTATATAGGAGGCAGTATTGTAGTAGTTATATTCTTGTACATAGGACGCATTATTATAGTAGTTATTGTCTTGTACATAGGAGGCAGTATTATAGTCGTTTTATTCTTGTACGTAGGAGGCAGTATTATAGTAGTTATATTCTTGTACATAGGAGCAGTATTATAGTAGTTATTTTCTTGTACATAGGAGCAGTATTATAGTAGTTATATTCCTGTACATAGGAGCAGTATTATAGTAGTTATATTCTTGTACATAGGAGGCAGTATTATAGTAGTTATATTGTTGTACATAGGACGCATTATTATAGTAGTTATTTTCTTGTACATAGGAGGCAGTATTATAGTATTTATATTCTTGTACATAGGAGGCAGTATTATAGTAGTTATATTCTTGTACATAGGAGCAGTATTATAGTAGTTATATTCTTGTACATAAGAGGCAGTATTATAGTAGTTATATTCTTGTACATAGAAGCAGTATTATAGTAGTTATATTCTTGTACATAGGAGCAGTATTATAGTAGTTATATTCTTGTACATAGGAGGCAGTATTATAGTAGTTATATTCTTGTATATGGGAGCATTATTATAGTAGTTATATTCTAGTACATAGGAGCAGTATTATAGTTGTTATATTCTAGTACATAGGAGGCAGTATTATAGTAGTTATATTCTTGTGCATAGGAGCAGTATTATAGTAGTTATATTCTTGTACATAGGAGCAGTATTATAGTAGTTATATTCTTGTACATAGGAGCAGTATTATAGTTGTTATATTCTAGTACATAGGAGCAGTATTATAGTAGTTATATTCTTGTATATAGGAGCAGTATTATAGTAGTTATATTCTTGTACATAGGAGCAGTATTATAGTAGTTATATTCTTGTACATAGAAGCAGTATTATAGTAGTTATATTCTTGTACATAGGAGGCAGTATTATAGTAGTTGTATTCTTGTATATGGGAGCATTATTATAGTAGTTATATTCTAGTACATAGGAGGCAGTATTATAGTAGTTATATTCTTGTGCATAGGAGCAGTATTATAGTAGTTATATTCTTGTACATAGGAGGCAGTATTATAGTAGTTATATTCTTGTACATAGGAGCAGTATTATAGTAGTTATATTCTTGTACATAGGAGCAGTATTATAGTAGTTATATTCTTGTACATAGGAGGCAGTATTATAGTAGTTATATTCTTGTACATAGGAGGCAGTATTATAGTAGTTATATTCTTGTACATAGGAGGCAGTATTATGATTGCACGCCATCATCCTCTGGTTGTTTCTGCACCTTGATTAAAATCTACTCCAGCTGGTACTGTATGTGGAGTTGATTTCAGTTGCTCGGTAAACTGGTGTAAATGAATGTCCAGGGGCCGATGGTCCCACATACAATACACCCCGCCCCTTCTTCACCATGCCCACTTTTCAAACAGTAGCAAGGGTGAAGTACAAACACCATTTGCGGCTAAAGTTAGGCAAATGGCGTTTTAAAAAGTTGCAGTCCTTTGGTTTACGGCTCTGTGGCGCCAGTTTCGGGTACTGGAATGAGCCTCCATCTCTCCTCAGATACACTCTGGGTCTGATAACCAGCTGTTTGTATGTAGATCGGGAACGTGATTTGGTATCTGCAGTTATTACTAAACATTTTCCAGCAATAACGCAGATTAATAAATTGCTCGTCACCATTTGTTGCAGGAGAACAATGTGATCTATTAATCGTCAAGAACATTTTATAATTAACTCAGAAAGAAATGAGAAAACGCTGGAATTAATTGCTGCTCTTAATACGTCGTTATACGGGGGTCGTATTCTCACGTATCAGACATTAGCCGCATTTCATTTATTAATTTTAATTTAAAGAAATGTATGAATTTCCCTGAGTTCTGTCTGTTACGTCCTAAAGATCCTCAATATATTTCCCCAAATGTCACATCTCTGCTAACCACAAGTGGTTCAGAGAAGGACAGTCTGCACCCTGGTAGGGAGGGGGGTTTGAGAGACATGAAACGATTAGATACAGACCGTATCACACTTGATAGGATGAGATACACAGCTCAGTAGACAATATCACACAGGATAGGATGAGATACAAACTCAGCAGACAGTATAACATTTGATAGGATTAGATACACAGCTCAGCAGACAGTATAACATTTGATAGGATTAGATACACAGCTCAGCAGACAGTATAACATATGATAGGATTAGATACACAGCTCAGCAGACAGTATAACATATGATAGGATTAGATACACAGCTCAGCAGACAGTATCACACAGGATAGGATGAGATACAAAGCTCAGCAGACAGTATCACACAGGATAGGATTAGATACACAGCTCAGCAGACAGTATCACACAGGATAGGATTAGATACACAACTCAGCAGACTGTATCACACATGATAGAATTAGATACACAGCTCAGCAGACAGTATCACACAGGATAGAATTAGATACACAGCTCAGCAAACAGTATCACACAGGATAGGATTAGATACATAGCTCAGCAGACAGTATCACATGGGATATCATTTGATACACAACTCAGCAGACTGTATCACAAATGATAGAATTAGATACACAGCTCAGAAGACTGTATCACACACGATAGGATTAGATACACCGCTCAGCAGACAGTATCACACATGATAGGATTATATACACAGCTCAGCAGACAGTATCACACATGATAGGATTAGATACACTGCTAAGCAGACAGTATCACACAGGATAGGATTAGATACACAGCTCTGCAGACAGTATCACACAGGATAGGATTAGATACACAGCTCTGCAGACAGTATCACACAGGATAGGATTAGATACACATCTCAGCAGACAGTATCACATATAATAGGATTAGATGCACAGCTCAGCAGACAGTATCACACATGGTAGGATTAGATACACCGCTCAGCAGACTGTATCACACAGGATAGGATTAGATACATAGCTCAGCAGACAGTATCGCAGATTATAGGATTTGATACACAGCTCAGCAGATAGTATCACACAAGATAGGATTAGATACACGGCTCAGCAGACAGTATCACACATAATAGAAATAGATACAGTAGCTACTGTGTACAATACTCCTACACTGCTTTCGTTAGTAGTCACATTGTGGGCCCCTATGTAAGGCCTATGCAGGGGCCCCTCAGGTCCTCCTTCTCACTGTCAGTGGCTGGACCCTGGGCCCCCATGGGAGGCCTATGCAAGGGCCCCTCTGGTCCTCCTCTGCATTGTCATTGGCTGAGCCCTGGGCCCCCATGTAAGGCCTATGCAGGGGACTCTGTGGTCCTCCTCCGCACTCTTAGTGGCTGAGCCCTGGGCCCCATGTAAGGCCTATGCAGGGGCCCCTCTGGTCCTCCTCCTCACTGTCAGTGGCTGACCCGGGGGCTCCCCAGAGACTTCCTGATTTTCCTCTGTAGATTATTCATGGGGTTTAGCAATGAAAACAGTGTGGGGGCAGAGGTTGGTCGTGGGGTCGGGGGTCACAGGAAGAGGCTTTGCCACAAGGACTTCACTGGGAAACCACATGAAAGTGCTGCTAATTCAGTGTGAACTGGGAACTTCCTACCAAAGCCAGTGTGAACAGAGGAGCCCCAGACAACTGCAGGCATCTACAGAGACTCTGCTGACATCATCCATACAGAGACTCTGCTGACATCATCCATACAGAGACTCTGCTGACATCATCAATACACAGACTCTGCTGACATCATCCATACAGAGACTCTGCTGACATCATCCATACAGAGACTCTGCTGACATCATCCATACAGAGACTCTGCTGACATCATCCATACAGAGACTCTGCTGACATCATCAATACGTCAATGCTGCTGACATCATCAATATACAAATTCTGCTGACATCATCAATACACAGATTCTGCTGACATCATCAATACACAGATTCTGCTGACATCATCAATACACAGATTCTGCTGACATCATCAATACACAGACTCTGCTGACATCATCAATACACAGATTCTGCTGACATCATCAATACACAGATTCTGCTGAGATCATCAATACAGAGACTCTGCTGACATCATCAATACACAGACTCTGCTGACATCAATACACAGATTCTGCTGACATCATCAATACACAGACTCTGCTGACATCAATACAGAGACTCTGCTGACATCATCAATACGTCAACACTGCTAACATCATCAATATGTCAACGCTGCTGACATCATCAATACACAGACTCTGCTGACATCATCAATACACAGACTCTGCTGACATCATCAATACACAGACTCTGCTTCTGACATCATCAATACACAGACTCTGCTGACATCATTAATACACAGACTCTGCTGACATCATCAATACACAGACTCTGCTGACATCATCAATACACAGACTCTGCTGACATCATCAATACGTCAACACTGCTGACATCATCAATACACAGACTCTGCTTCTGACATCATCAATACACAGACTCTGCTGACATCATTAATACACAGACTCTGCTGCTGACATCATCAATACACAGACTCTGCTGACATCATCAATACACAGACTCTGCTGACATCATCAATACACAGACTCTGATGACATCATCAAAACGTCAACACTGCTGACATCATCAATACACAGACTCTGCTGCTGACATCTTCAATACACAGACTTTGCTGACATCATCAATACACAGACTCTGCTGACATCATCAACACGTCAACACTGCTGACATCATCAATACACAGACTCTGCTGCTGACATCATCAATACACAGACTCTGCTGACATCATCAACACGTCAACACTGCTGACATCATCAACACGTCAACACTGCTGACATCATCAACACGTCAACACTGCTGACATCATCAATACACAGACTCTGCTGCTGACATCATCAATACACAGACTCTGCTGACATCATCAACACTGCTCACATCATCAATACACAGATTCTGCTCACATCATCAATACACAGATTCTGCTGACATCATCAATACACAGACTCTGATGACATCATCAAAACGTCAACACTACTGACATCATCAATACACAGACTCTGCTCACATCATCAATACACAGATTCTGCTCACATCATCAATACACATATTCTGCTCACATCATCAATACACAGACTCTGCTCACATCATCAATACGTCAACACTACTGACATCATCAATACACAGACTCTGCTGACATCATCAATACACAGATTCTGCTGACATCATCAATACATCGATACTGCTGACATCATCATTACACAGACTCTGCTGATAACATCAATACATCAATACTGCTGAGATCTTCAATATGCCACTTCTACTGACATCATCAACACGCTGGCTCTGCTGACATCATCAATTCACATACTGTGCTGACTTCATCAATACATCAACACTGCTGACATCATATATACACCCGCTCTGGTGACATCATCAATGCGCCAACTCTGATGACATCATCTATATGCCTGCGCTTCTGACATCATCAATGTGCGGACTGTGTAATATGAGGGTTAGGCAGTGCATTGCATTCTGGGAGATGGATTTTATGTTCCCTTATGCAGGGTCCTGTGCAGAGACTGAATAAACAGGATGGAGCTGAGAGGTGTGATATGCTGAGGGTTGTAGTAGTCGGTTACTGTGGGGCTGTACAGATCTGATTCACACTTATAATTTATGGTGGTAGATCTTGAAGCAGTCTGTCCTTGGCCACATCGCTTCTTACACTCCAGTCACATCCAGAGCTGCATCAGAAATCAGTTCTCTGCTGCTGCCAATATTGTGATTAACTAAAGCTCCTGCTGCTCTCCAGTGATGAGATGATCCTTGACCTATAGGATTAGTAAGGGTTTCCAGTTTGTCATGTGCTGCTTTCAACATATCTGTTTGCTGTCACTGAATGGAAACTATTTACATTCAGAGGCTGTAAACCGGTAGAGAGCTAATACTTCTTACCGCCGAGGATTTTTGACAATGTATACAGGGTAATCAATCTTCTGTGAGATGCATATTCTGGACTGCTGCATTGAAACAAACCCTCAGCAAGGGGTGTGCTTGCGAACGATTCTGTAGAGTGAATACAACTGTAACAAACCCTCAATATTAGGTCCATTCAAATAAATGTAAATGACTCTGTTTTATTCACTGACAGCAAGCAGAAGTAGGTAGAACTGTCCCTTGGACTATGGCGAGCAGCATTGGGGCAGGGTAAGGACAACAGGTCGCATCATGTAAACGATTTCTCCTCGTGTTACTCCACCATAGTGTATATTAATGACTCCTCCAGCAGAATCTGCTTTTATTACCCACCAATGCTGCGGGGAGTAATAAATCCCCCGTCCCCGGCTGCTGCAAACTTACAGGGTAAGAAGATTTACAGCCTCTAAGACGTAAACATGCAAGTGTTTAACTAAAGCTCCTGGAAGGCACCAGTTTCCTTGTGGAGATTCGGCTGGTGTCAGGAGGATTACAGGCAATGCACCCTGGGAAGGGGTATGCAAATCAGTCCTCCTGCAGGAGAAAGAAAGCTGTCTCTCTGGTGCCACCTATAGGGCAAAGTGTGACCCTTTATAACATGACTGGGAATGCCAGCAAACCATAGGCACTAGAGTGTTTTTACAGGATACTTACCTATAGGGGCACTAAAGGGGCAGTTTTCTTACAGGATACTTACCTATAGTGGCACTAGAGGGGCAGTTTTCCTACAGGATACTTACCTATAGGGGTACTAGAGGGGCAGTTTTCTTACAGGATACTTACCTATAGGGACACTAGAGGGGCAGTTTTCTTACAGGATACTTACCTATAGGGGCACTAGAGGGGCAGTTTTCTTACAGGATACTTACCTATAGGGCACTAGAGGGGCAGTTTTCTTACAGGATAGTTATCTATAGGGCACTAGAGGGGCAGTTTTCTTACAGGATAGTTACCTATAGGGGCACTAGAGGGGCAGTGTTTTTACAGGATACTTACCTATAGGGGCACCAGAGGGGCAGTTTTCTTACAGGATACTTACCTATAGGGGCACTAGAGGGGCAGTTTTCTTACAGGATACTTACCTATAGGGGCACTAGAGGGGCAGTTTTCTTACAGGATACTTACCTATAGGGGCACTAGAGGGGCAGTTTTCTTACAGGATAGTTATCTATAGGGGCACTAGAGGGGCAGTTTTCTTACAGGATAGTTACCTATAGGGGCACTAGAGGGGCAGTGTTTTTACAGGATACTTACCTATAGGGGCACCAGAGGGGCAGTTTTCTTACAGGATACTTACCTATAGGGGCACTAGAGGGGCAGTTTTTTACAGGATACTTACCTATAGGTGCACTAGAGGGGCAGTTTTCTTACAGGATACTTACCTATAGGGGCACTAGAGGGGCAGTTTTCTTACAGGATAGTTATCTATAGGTGGCCATGGAGAGGCAGTTTTCTTACAGGGTAGCTACCTGTGGGTGGCACTAGAGAGAATGTTTTCTTCCTTCTGAAGGAGAGCTGATTTGCGTGGTAGAAGAGAGCAGTCTTGCTCTTGTGCTGGCTCCCTTCTTGCTTCTTTGTGTCTGTAAATATTGTGAAGGTCCCTGGAAAAGGAGATGGGGGCTCTTCATTCTTGAAAGTCCCATGGATATTAGCTCTCCTCCAGAAGGAAGAAAGCTGTCTCCTAGTGCCATCTGTAAGTAGGTCCCCCTATAAGAAAACTCTCTCTCTCTAGTGCCACTTCTGTAGTCATGTTTTAAGGTAAGACGTCAGATATTTCACAGTTGCCACCTATAGGAGACACTTTTCTTCCTCCTAGGAGAGAGCTTAGTTTTCTCATAGAGCATTGTGGGTAAGGCTCCCCACATCAGATGGATCTCCACAGGGAAAACAAGACCTTCCAAGAGCTTACTAGCCTCGGAGTCACAGCAACACCTCCCTAGTACATACACATTTCCATCATTAGACCATTATGACTGAAGGAAAATGTTCTTCTGGTCTAATTGATGTCAGAAGTCATCTTGAATTCAAGAGAATCACAGAAAATAATAATAAACAGTCGCACCTTAAAAGCCAACTTGGTGATCTCAAAGCTATAGTTGGTTTTAAGCTAAATAAGGGTTAATTAAGGTTAATTTAGGGGATCTGCCTATTCTTCACCCTAGAGGGGGGTATGATCGCTCCCATAGCAGTAGTCGCTAATTAGCAGCAGGTTCTTGGTTGATATGTCTGGAGAAGGTGGAAGAGCAGAGTGAAAGTTAAACCAGAGGTCGCCACCGAGAGAGTGGACAATGATAAGACCCGCCAGAGAAAATTACAAGACACAACCAAAGGTCAATAACCGGGAGGTTAAAATACAAGAACCAGAAGGAGCAAGGCGTAATTCAGAGACAAGCAAAGGTCAGAGGCAGGGTCAAAACACAGAACAAGCAATTGATATGGAATGTAGGATCTCTGTTGAAATCTGCCAGGTGATGTCATCAGAATAGGCCAGTCATCAGTGACACCCACTGTGGCGGGAAGCTGTGAGCAGTGAGCCGATCAGCCATGAGCAGGAGCGTGGTATGGGATCGGGATGAGTAACAGTAGAGTTTTGGAGGCATCTTGAGGGGTTTCTCCAGCAGATGGATATGGGCTGTGATTCTGTGGACCACATTTGTGTTTAGTTCTGGAGACCTCTTCTCTTAAGAGATAAATGTTCCATGAGACACGACAACCGTGAATGACTATGAATACGAACGTGTAGACTCGATGGCCCGAGGTGTATTATCCGGCCTGGATATATGATGTACGGTTTCCACGTTAAGTCCATATATACTTTTTGTTTATTTCTGATGGGTGGGCTGATGATGAGTCCATGGAACCTCAGTCTTGGTGGCTTCAGTTCTCTCACTCCGCCTCTTGTGTTTCTTGCAGATCCCCACATCCAGTATGAAAAGATCGGTTCTAACGCAGTAATAAAGTGTGGAAGCATGGATCCCGACGCTGCAGTCACGTGGACGGTCAACGGAACAGATATCGATAACTCCCAGCTGAACGGCTCCGCTCTTCTTCTGCATAATGTGAATTTATCACACAATGGTTTCTACTCGTGTTTTGAAGGGTCCTCGTGGCAGCTCTGGCACCAAACCATCCTGAAAGTGGGGCGTGAGTATCTCATCCTGCTTCTCTTTGTTGACTTTCCTACTTAACCAATTTTCTGACAATCTAGAAATCCCAAGGCTTAACTTGGGTCCCAATGCCGAATCTGTAACAGGGCCCTCGTCTGCTTGTTGTCCTCTTATGTGGAAGGGTCTAACCGCTACCTCCTGTAGTTTACGAGCCTGCAGAAATCCCACTGGTCCAATATGCTATCAAATGTAAACACATTGAGCCAGTAGGATGGAAACTGGAGAACTTTAGTGATGGAATTCCCAGATTCCCATCCCAGTAGTCTGAGATCATGCTACTTCCATGAGTTTTGGACTATCAGAATTTTACTATATACCACATGATACTTCTCTTGAAAAACTAACATTCATGACCTTGATAGGTAAAATTCTGACCGTTACTGTTACTTTAGGCTTTCTTGTACTTTAGTTGTCCTCGGATTTTTGGTGGTATGCTATGTTAGATGTTCTCGTCTGATCTTGTTGGAGACAAAGAGTGATTATTATTTCTAGATAGGTGGGATTTATCACAGCAAATGAAAGATACCATTTGGATGGTAAGGTCCAGGATTCTGATCCTAGAAAATAGTCAAATAAATAATAAGTGTTTTAGATCTTAGCCCTTCCATCTCTCGATTCCCAGCCTACCCATCCTCACCATAGTAACTCTTTTCTCTGGGTATTCTAGAGCAGGCGGGTTATTTTCAGAAGGATTTCCCCATGATTTTATTAAATCAACAATATTCCAGCAACTTTTTATGAGCTTCTGTGAGGAGGAGAGGCAGTGGTATTCTCTGTAGATATGATAGTACTCTAGGCCGAGGAATAAGTTACAGAATCCTGAAGATTTTGCTTGTATTGGGAGATCTCCTCTCAATCTTTTCATGGGTTCTTCTAAGTTAAATCTCAAATTAAAACCTTACTGTAGTGAATTTTTGGATACAGAATCTAAAATGTCCATCTGTTCGGCTGGACGTTGAAGGGCTTAAATTTGCAGATTAGTATGGCCTTCACATTTTATGGTATCCCAGTGAGTTAAACATTGAAGTTTGCACATCTCACAGATCAAGGTTATGATCCAGTGTATCGATCAACCAGATTTGTATTAGAAGCCTCAAATCTTTGTTAGGCCAGGTTTCCCTATATCTGGTTTCTGATGTGGGAAAGAAATACTGGAAGAAAACTGATCCCACAGTTTTTTATAGAATTGTTCTGGCATATGGCATGCAAGTTTTGACACCAGATGCCTCCTAGTGTTGGACATAAAAATGTAGAATGCAGTGTTTTTTCCCCGATGCTTTCAGATCTATGCACAATGGCTGTGTGAACCTACTGTATAATAGGGGTGGACTGGCCATAGACCCTACAGGGAAATTTCCTGGTGGGCCGATACCCATGGGGCCATCCAAGCCCTCCTCATGGCCTCCAGCCAGGTACATAAAGATCTGATGCTCTCAACATTAATTAGTGTAGGAGCATCAGGCACTTGAACACCTGGCCAGGGGCCACAGGTGTCTCTTGAATTCAACTGTATTGCCATCCTCAGAACAATGATACAGTTTCATACTGTAGCACGGGAGGCAGTATTTTGTACTGCACTGTGCTATTTGGTTCTTCTGAGGCGGTATTTTGTACTGCACTGTGCTATTTGTTCTTTCTGGGGCGGTATTTTGTGCTGCACTGTAGTGTTTGGTTCTTCTGGGGCGGTATTTTGTACTGCAATGTGATTTTTGGTTCTTCTGGGGCGGTATTTTCTACTGCACTGTGCTATTTGTTTCTTCTGGGGCGGTATTTTGTGCTGCACTGTAGTGTTTGGTTCTTCTGGGGCGGTATTTTGTACTGCACTGTGCTATTTGTTTCTTCTGGGGCGGTATTTTGTACTGCAATGTGCTTTTTGGTTCTTCTGGGGCGGTATTTTGTGCTGCACTGTAGTGTTTGGTTCTTCTGGGGCGGTATTTTGTGCTGCACTGTAGTGTTTGGTTCTTCGGGGCGGTATTTTGTGCTGCACTGTAGTGTTTGCTTCTTCTGGGGCAGTATTTTGTGCTGCACTGTAGTATTTGGTTCTTCTGGGGCGGTATTTTGCTCTTCACTACGGTATTGCTGGCCTTTCCTACATGAGTTGGCCCTGCCTTCTGTCATTTTGGACCCGTCTACAACATGAGGCCACTTTAATTTTCCAGTCCGCCCCTAACATCAGCTGTGCCCATCTCTAGCATAAGACAGACAGTTGGAGTCAACTGATGTATGTGAATTCAGTTGGACTGACCATCATCTTCGTCAGCTCCTCCATTGGTTTTCTTTATAATCTTGATCACGTTTCACCAATTATTCCAATCAAAATCAGCTCTGCGTTTTTCGTGTTCTTGAGGACATTTCATCAATCTTCCGAGCGTCCTCATCAGTTGAGTAGTTGAGCTGAAGAGGCCGCTTGCTTAAGTGGTGAAACATCTTCACAATCGTAGGTTGTGTCCAGCTGATTTTGAGTCTGATGAGTGATGAAGCATCTTCCACTCGATTTTGCTGTACTTTTGCTGGATAAACCATGGCAAGGATGAAAAAATAAAATCTTCACCGATCGGTAAGAACTAAGTTGTCTAAGGGCTATGACCTCCAGTAAGGACTATGATGTCCAATAAGGACTATAACCTCCAGTAAGGACTATAGGACTATAACCTCCAGTAAGGACTATGATGTCCAATAAGGGCTATGACCTCCAGTAAGAAGTATGACCACCAGTAAGGACTATGATGTCCAATAAGGACTATAACCTCCAGTAAGGACTATGACGCACGTGACATAATGTCTCAAGAGATGATTCTGAATTGGGGCTTACTTTTATCTCTTGCAGCCGCGGCCAATGGTGCACAACTAATATCGTTTTTGTAATAAAATTTTTGGCTGAGGAATTGACTCTGAACATGTGGTCAGGTCTGTTCTGTACTTTGTCCTCTGGAGTGATTGAAGTCTACATTCAGATAAAACACGAGACACAATGTCTAGCTGGAAGCCTTTTGCCCGGTTCTTTCCATTTTACTAAGTGGGTAACATGGTTTTCGATGATAGAACATGAAGTAATGACAATCATATTTTCACAATAAATTGTATTTATTCGGCTGCGAGCAGTAAATGAAGGAAGTAGTGGATGATATCCATCAAAGTGTGCAGTCACACATGAATCATTGTGTATGTCCAATCTTGCTGAAAAATAACAGCTACGGACATCCAGCCACCGGGACATTGTATAAATGAGATTTCAAAGCCGGGATTGGGGGGGGGGGGAGTTAATTCTGCCAGCGTCAGTGAACAAATCTACAAGAAACGAGAGGAAAAGAGACGGCTCATTTGTGAGGAGCTCAGGATGAGCAATAGACCAAGGGAGGCAGGAAGGATTTAACGAATGTCACTCTTCCTACGACTCTTTCTAGTATTCCTCCCGCCCCTCATCACTCCCGTTATTCGCTCTGTTTCCTGTTAAAGCTTTGCTCGTCTCCTTTGATCTCCTTCTGTCCCTTCTCCACCCTTCTTTTCTCCGCCTTGCATATGACATTATTGTACGTTTCTTTTGCCCGTCATTTCTGTCTTCCTTGTTCCACCAGTTGTTGGCTTCATCTCTCGTTGACTTGGCCTTGTGTTACTCTTGTCTTATTACATATTCTTAAATCTTTCCATTAAACGTCCATCAAACCTTTCCATGATCCCGCACGTTACCTCGCCTATAGACAAGAGTCACATCCAGAGAGTTCCTCGGCCCTCTTCTACTGCCAGGTTACCCAATGTCCTCAGTGGACAGCATAGACGTCCATCCATGACATGACTCCCTGATATTCGTTAGATGACCTCCAGCTTTCTCGCTGTACACGGCTAATTGATGGGGCCCCAAGAAGAAGGACCCCACTCTTGATTATTTTATTACATGGGGCCCACGATAAGTCAGTCTTATAATGATTATGATTAGGTGCCATCTAGACCTAGACCTTCAGGATTATGATCTTGTTCCTTTGGCTTCCTCCTGACATTTTATGGTTGAGGAGTCATGATTATCTGCATCCTATTGATTGCACGAACTCCTACGGAGCAGAACTTCACATTTTATCTTTGAACCAGGCATGTCAGTGTTAGTTATACCATTTTGGGAGTGTACACCGCTCTTCGGCAAGCTTGGATGTCTCTAATCAACCCTCCGTAGAGTCTACTGTTTGTTGGTCATTGACCTTCACAAATGCGTAGAAGATGGGAAACTTCTCATATTGTACAGAAAACGTGTGCACTCCATTATATTTTCATTATCCTAAATCCAATCATCCAGAATAGTATTAGCTGCTTTATCTCGGTGACCTCTCTCGTTGCGGGTAGAAGGGTATGGTTTTCATTAGCACAGGCTCTGTCACTGGATGTAGCGTGGAAATTAATTTCAGGTTCTCCTCCATAGCGCTCAAGCAGCCCTGTCAATAGACACTCACTTCTCTTCTAAGAACTGTTGATTTATTTAATTGAAATTGGGCCAATGTAAAATCATTTATTTTTGGAGGCACACATGCGTGACGCCGCCATCTCTCCGAACGCCTCACATTTATCCACATCTGCAGAAAACATTGTTGTCTTCCAGGAGTGCAAAGCAGAAAAAAACATGGCAACATACTGATGACGGTTTGCTGGATTTTTTTCATACCTTTTTCCATAAAAGCTGGTCATCACTTATAATCCTGTGCACATGTGTGGTTCCCATCACTACAACAGATGAAACCCCAGGGCACCCGAATTTATGTGAACCTCAGAGGTCTGGCCCTTGCTGAACACTGTATAAAATTCACCAAGGAGTCTACAAGACCTGCCCATACACATAAGATATAAGTAGGACTTAAAGGGGTTTTCTGACTTTTTCATACTGACCTGACCTCAAGATATCATCAGTTGTTTGATGAGGGTGGCAGCGCTCTGGGCTTCCTACCAAGCACAGTGCCATACATTGGATAGCGGCTGTGCTTGCTATAATGTCTGATCAGTGGGAGTCCAACTCTCACTGTTTGAAGAGGCTGCCCATTCACTTGAATGGGGCTGAGCTTTCACTTGAATGGGACTGAGCTTTTACTTGAATGGGGCTGAGCTTTTACTTGAATGGGGCTGAGCTTTTACTTGAATGGGACTGAGCTTTTACTTGAATGGGGCTGAGCTTTTACTTGAATGAGGCTGAGCTGCTCTGACGCCACATGACTGATGAACGTGACATCCCTGGCATTGAGTAAGCTTTAAGAAGGCCGCATCGCTCACTGGAGCACCATGGACTCTTCAAACAGGTGATCAGCGGGGTCCAAGTTGTCGGAATCCCAACAAAATTCTGTTGTGTGAACATACCCCAATTCTAAGGCTGGAGCTCCTGGGGGTTGGACGCCCACTGATCATCAGCGATGGTGTATCCTGCGCCATGACCTTACATGATAGGAGTTTTCCTTTACATGTGGGGGAGGTAGTATCAACTGAACTGTGTAGCATGGCTCTGTTCTCTCTTCCACCATCGCCGTATCAGTCACTGCTTTATTTTGGGGGTTAAGCTTTTAATAGGGACATAAACAAGGCTGCAGCCCCTTTATATGCAGTGGTTTTATCCGGAACTTTCCATTGGCCTTTGTAATGTGAGTTTTTATCTGGCCTGTAATGTGCTGGTTATTAGCTTTCATACAAGGTCATGGATTGATGCTCGGCTCGGATAGAATCCTATCGTCGTTAAAGATCGCCATTCATCACGCGGCGTTGTGTGTGTGTTATATCGGTGACTATCAATATAAAACTTTACAGCCTGGCGGGATAATGATCTGCGGTGATTAGCTAACCTGGCCCGTCGTTAGCCGCTCTTCTCTCGCTCGGTGCCTTCATATCTCATTGTAATTATACATTGTGTAAAGATGCTGACTGTTCACTGAGCTCCTGGGACCCCCCGAGACCAACTGGGCGACAGCCACTGCCTGTTATATGTGACCGCCATCTCAGGGAATACTACCCACCTCCGTGCAGAGCACCAAGAAAAGCTCCAGTCAGAGCAAGATCGGGCTAGGGTCTTCTTCCTGGGCCCTTAGGGGGTAGCACCTAGCGACATTTCTAAAACCCAGGGGCCGTTCATCAGAAAGGTATCCACTTTGACCCTGTATTGTGTGGGACCCCTTCAGTGCTGGGCCCTTGGACAAACCCCTAATCTGATGGCACAGTTGTTGTATTGTCACCATGGAGGGATAATGGACGGCCCGGGAGGTTCTGCAGCAGTCTCTGTCTGAGCGTTTCCCCGGCTCCAGCACTGGATGGGTCCTCGGCGCTGTGAAGAGATATGGCTGGAGACGTCGATCTAATTATGGAGGATTAGTCGTCAGTGTAAGAGCTTTTAGCCGCTGCTCTCCTCCTCCAGCGTCGGCTTCATGAAAGCCTAAATTAAACCTCAGTAAAATGCAGCCATATTCCCCTGACACCGGCCGCTTTCAGAGCCGTCTCCTGTCTCCGCGGATCTTCCTCCACCGCCGGCTGCGTCTCTGCCTCAAATCACTCTCTCCAGGAAAGAAGAAGCACGCGGCTCAACGGCAGAAACACGTGACATACCCTGAGTGCTCCAATCACACCCAGAGCTGCAGTCACAGGTCTGATGCCCACATGTAACACGTATGACCAGAAGACGGGTAAAGGGCTACGCATATCACCTGAGGACAGTGACATGTTATACATAAAACCAAAGGATGGTGACGCGTTATACGTATGACCTGAGGACAGTGACGTGTTATACATATGACCTTAGGACGGTGACGCGTTATATGTATGACCTGAAGACAGTGACGTGTTATACATATGACCTTAGGACGGTGACGTGTTATATGTATGACCTGAGGACGGTGACGTGTTATACGTATGACCTGAGGACGGTGACGTGTTATACATATAACCAGAGAATGGTGACGTGTTATACATATGACCTTAGGACGGTGACGCGTTATACGTATGACCTGAGGACGGTGACGTGTTATACATATGACCTTAGGACGGTGACGTGTTATATGTATGACCTGAGGACGGTGACGTGTTATACGTATGACCTGAGGACGGTGACGTGTTATACATATGACCTTAGGACGGTGACGCGTTATACGTATGACCTGAAGACAGTGACGTGTTATACATATGACCTTAGGACGGTGACGTGTTATACATATGACCTGAGGACAGTGACGTGTTATACATATGACCTTAGGACGGTGACGTGTTATACGTATGACCTTAGGACGGTGACGCATTATACGTATGACCTTAGGACGGTGATGCGTTATACGTATGACCTTAGGACGGTGACGCGTTATACATATGACCTTAGGACGGTGACGCATTATACGTATGACCTTAGGACGGTGATGCGTTATACGTATGACCTTAGGACGGTGACGCGTTATACGTATGACCTTAGGACGGTGACGCATTATACGTATGACCTTAGGACGGTGATGCGTTATACGTATGACCCGAGGACGGTGACAGAGCCTCTACGTGTAGGGATATAACCGCACTTTCAGGCAGCGTTTCCACTCTTTCCCGGCGTCTCGCGGTCGTCTCTCCCAATAATGATGGTTTTTGGGAAGGTGGAGTCTGGCAGATTGGGAGCACATTGTACGGTGAGCGGCGGAGCTGCTGACAGAGGAGCCTTCATTTTGTCGGAAAAATCAAGGCTTGGAGTTAATCCCTCGTCCTGGGCAGGAACCTGTTGAAGGCCGCGGCGTCCGGTTCCTGGAGATTGTAACTGGAAACCCAAACTCCTGAGATCGGGACATTCCTGATTTTCACCGCGTGCTTCAGATAATTACATCGGGCGGTGGGAGAGCGCTGGAGACTGATGGGACGCATCGCTTACTGGAGGCTTGACAGGTCGGAGGAAACGGTGGAGGGAGCGCGGTTATGAGCGCACGCCGCCATCTTCTCTAAATAAGAGGCCCGGCTACATGAGAGATCAGACGTACAAGTGTGGGAAACGACCATTGCCACTCTAGGACTTTTACGGGGAGTCTCGAGGACATCTTGGGAGCCAGTATGTAGCAGGGTCACCTAGACCAGAAGTACTAGAAGTCCCAGGATGACCGGGTATCTGATACTGCAGTGCAGGTGCAATACAGCACTGTCACTACTTGTAATCGGTTACTCACCCTGTATCTGGCTATTCGTAGGTGCCAGAAGGGCCACAGGCTGCACAGGGGGCCCCACTGGATGGTCCTCTCCCCCCACTGAAGGCTGCACATGGGGCCCCTGCTGGATGGTCCTCTCCCCCCACTGCAAGCTGCACATGGGGCCCCTGCTGGATGGTCCTCTCCCCCCACTGCAGGCTGCACATGGGACCCCACTGTACTGGATGATCCTCTCTCCCCACCACAGGCTGTACATGGGGCCCTTGCTGGATGGTCCTCAGCCCACCACAGGCTGTACATGGGGCCCTTGCTGGATGGTCCTCCTCCCACCACAGGCTGTACATGGAGCCCCTGCTGGATGGTCCTTCCCCCACCACAGACTGTACATGGGGCCCTGCTGAATGGTCCTCCGCCCACCACAGGCTGTACATGGGGCCCCTGCTGGGTGGTCCTTCCCCCACCACAGGCTGTACATGGGGCCCTGCTGGATGGTCCTTCCCCCACCACAGACTGTACATGGGATCCTGCTGGATGGTCTTCTCCCCCCACCACAGGCTGTACATGGGGACCCTGCTGGATGGTCTTCTCCCCCCACCACAGGCTGCACATGGGGCCCCACTGCACAGGATGGTCCTCTCCCCCCACTGCAGGCTGCACATAGGGCCCTTGCTGGATGGTCCTCCTCCACCACAGACTGTACATGGGGCCCCTGCTGGATGGTCCTTCCCCCACCACAGACAGTACATGGGGCCCCTGCTGGATGGTCCTTCCCCCACCACAGGCTGTATATGGGACCCCTGCTGGATGGTCCTCTCCCCTAACTGCAGATGGCACATGGGGCCCTTGCTGGATGGTCCTCCCCCCACCACAGTCTCTACATGGGGCCCTGCTGGATGGTCTTTCCCCCACCATAGGCTGTACATGGGGCCCTGCTGGATGGTCCTCCCCCACCACAGGCTGTGCATGGGGCCCCTGTTAGATGGTCCTCTCCCTGACCACAGACTGTACATGGGGCCCTGCTGAATGCCCCACAAATTCTTACAAAAACAGCGCCACACCTGTCCATGGGTTGTGTCTGGTATTGCAGCTTTCCTGCATTGATGTGAATGGGACTGAACTGCAGTACCAGACACCACCTATAGCCCAGCGTGGCGCTGTTTATTATGGTAGAAGGCAGCCCTGTTTTTCTAATCTATGGTTTGAAGAAGCGACAGGAAAACCTGACTGCTTCCTTCCAGAAACAGCGCCTCTCTTGTACATTGTCAGTGTCGGGTATTGCAGCTGTGCCCCATTCACTTGGTAGGAGTTGAGCTGCAATACCTGACTCAGTCCATGAAGTAGGGTGGCGCTGTTTTTGAAAGAATGAGCCATTCTAATCCCATACAACCCCTTGCTGTGGTCTGTACGAACCTACCTGAGCTCCCCCTTGGCACGACCACCCTTCCCTTCAGCAATATCGGACCCTCCCACTCCAGCGAAGGGCCCCACTTGGTTCTGGATCTGATACCTTCTGCACTGTCCCTTTAATTGCCCCCTTAATGATTTTCCTGGAGCTGTCGCCCGGGGCCCTCTTGATGGTGGAGTGGTTCCCAATACTGGGGGTTATCCTGCACCTGGCATTCCTCGCATTCCTCCGCAGATTTCCGATTCCCTTCCCCTGTGTGAATGAGGCTGAGCCTCGCTGTTAATTGGCCTCCTGGGGGTCCCGGTCCCCCATTGTTCATCGCCCTCCTCATCATTCCAGACATTTCTTAGGGGGTAAGAACATGTCGGCCGGCGGCGTTCCCCTGGGAATGTGCGCGGCCGCTCCTGGGATTCGCCCTGGTGTTTGGATTTGTGAATAGCTGGCGGCGCGTTCAGACGCGGGCTCCTGTAAACAGCGTCCGGTTCTCACCCTCGCCCGCGCAGCCGCCCCGCTCGCCCTGTGGGAAAGTTTGTTTTTGTCTTTGGTCAGTTTAAAAAAATCCCCTGATTAATGTGATGAGAAAGTCACGGATGTTAACCCCGCGAGCGATGGGTGCGATCTAACTGAGGAGGCGGCCGCGCACGTATAATGAGCACAGACTACGGGGGATGTTTATCAACCACGGACTCAAAATTTCGCCAATTTTGGGGCATTTTCAGCCCTGCTTGCCCCGTAGATTCTCATTTTGGCGCCATAATTATAACGGAAAGATTAAGACCAGAGTGTAAACATCCTCCATTATGTTTCAATTTCTCACCGTTTTCAAGATCTCTGCTTGCTGCCCACGACCAGGCCTAACACAGGGATCATCAACCTTCGGCACTCCAGCTGCCTTGAAACTACAACTCCCAGCATGCACACATACTTGGCTGTTTTTGTAACTCCAATAGAAGGAGGATTCTGGGGGTTGTAGTCGCCGATCCCTGGTCTAACGCCTCTTTGGGTTTGTTACAATGTATCCAGCCTAGACAATCCGGGAGCGGCAGCTGATACATTGTAACGAGCTGGACAGAGGTTTGTGCTGAGGTGGATACAATCGTGAGGCCTACAGTAGTTCATGCTTGTAAAACTGGCAGGTTTCTATTCACTGACAGCAAGCGGAGATCTTGAGACTGGTATGCAAACTATAATAGAAAGTCGCCGCACTTTTCGTTAGGTGACGCTGGAGCTTCATTTACAGAGGTCTGGTGGCCCTTCATGGTTTATGGAGCCCCTCCCCTCCTAGGGGGGGGGGCGTTCAGCCGCTTTACGAAACGGGAACGGTTCATGATCTCCTGTAATTAAAGCGCGGCGTTAACAATACCCTAATAATGTTAAATGAGACAGAAAGCGTCCGCCGCCTGCAGCGATGGATTATTAACTCCTGCAGAGCAGACAGCAAGCGACACCGCAGCCCTGCTGATAGACATAGGACCGCAGCAAGCAGAGATCTTGAAAATGGGGAGCAACTGAAACACAAAGTGTTTAATGCCTCTTTTTGCTGTAAAATTGTTGCACAATTGTTGCGCAAATTGTTGCGCGGCTTTTTAAACATCCGTGCGACAATGTTTGTAAGGGAGTGGTGGGGGCGTGCCAAATTGACTAATTTTACGCCAGGTCGACATCATTTTCTCGCCAGACGCGAGGACTACCAAAGATGCGCCAAATATATGTCGAGGTGCACGCCCCTTTGTAAATTAGGTACATCTTCTGGCGTTAAAAAAATAAAATAAAATAAAAAGAATATCAAAAAATGACGGTCGTAATAAATGACCCCCAAAGTCTATTACACTCTGAGAAGCCGCCGTCGGCTCTGCAGATCGTCTCACATGACGGGAGCCGCTGCCGGGCAGGACTACAGGGGGTGGCAGGGGGCCCGGGTACCAGTATGGTGATAATCACTGGTTTATTATATGTTGGATTCATGGTGACAATACCTGGGTGTAGCCTCTAGCTCTAACCTTCCAGCTTCATGAATAGAATTCCAGAACTACAGTGAACACTGACAAAGAAGCAGAGCAGTAAACAGGGGGTATATGTAGGACTACATAATGTAGATTTATAAGCCATTCTAGGTTCGGGAAAGCTGGGTGATTGCCCCTATAAACACCACCATATGTGGTCACCCAGACCTCCGCCTGTTGTAGAAGACGTCTCGGGTCTCATGTTTCAAGGACATATTTTTTTTTTATAGTCTGGACCCCCTGATGGTCCTGACCCCCTGATAGTCCTGACCTCTGATAGTCCTGACCCCCTGATAGTCTGGACCCCTGATAGTCCGGACCCTTTGATAGTCCTGATCCCCTGATAGTCCTGACCTCCTGATAGTCCTGACCCCCTGATAGTCCTGACCTCTGATAGTCCTGACCCCCTGATAGTCTGGACCCCTGATAGTCCGGACCCTTTGATAGTCCTGATCCCTGGTAGTCCTGACCCCATGGTGTGTCCTCCTGATGGTCCTGACCCTCTGATAGTCCTGATCCTCCTGGTGTGACCCCCTGATAGTCTGGACCCCCTGATAGTCTGGACCCCCTGATAGTTCTGATCCCCTGATAGTTCTGATCCCCTGATAGTCCTGACCCCCTGATTGTCCTGACCTCCTTATTGACCTGATCCCCTGATAGTCCTGATCCCCCTAGTGTGACCCCCTGATAGTCCTGACCCCCTGATTGTCCTGACCTCCTTATTGTCCTGACCCCTGATAATTCTGATACACTGATAGTCCTGATCCCTCTAGTGTGACCCCCTGATAGTCCTGACCCCCTGATAGTCCTGACCCCCTGATAGTCCTGACCTTCAGATAGTCCTGATAGTCCTGATCCCCCAGCTATGAACTCATGATAGTCCTGACCCCCAGGTAGTCCTGACCCTCTGATAGTCCTGACCTCCTGATAGTCCTGACCCCCTGATAGTCCTGATCTCCTGATAGTCCTGACCCCCTGATAGTCCTGACCCTCTGATAGTCCTGACCCCTTGATAGTCCTGATCCCCCAGCTATGAACTCATGATAGTCCTGATCCCCCAGCTATGAACTCATGATAGTCCTGACCCCCAGGTAGTCCTGACCCTCTGATAGTCCTGACCCCCTGATAGTCCTGACCTCCTGATAGTCCTGCCCCCATCATAGTCCTGACCCGTAGGGGTGCTGCTGGTTCATCCTGCTGTGCTGCTGCCTCTTGGAGGAGTGCTGCATCTCGCGCAGCTGATTGTTATTCCGCAGACACGCCGGTGTCAGCCGTAATTGATGGGGCGCTTATACTGAATCGCCCGGGGACGCGTTTGAGATGAGAGTGAAGTTTACTAAAAATGAAATTGAATTTTTGGGACTGTAAAGTGTGTGGCTGGTTAGTGGCAGATATAATGAGAATGGAGCGTCTCCTGCCGCTGCACCTGGAAAACGCAGAGCGCAGGTCGTGGGATCACGGTGATGTCACTGGCAGGAAATGTCAGGAATCTGGCACTGGGCAGGTAAATTCCAGATAATCTGGCACAGAGCAGGTAAATTCCCGATAATCTGGCACTGGGCAGGTAAATTCCCTGTAATCTGGCACAGGACAGGTAAATTCTTGGTAATCTGGCACAGGGCAGGTAAATCCCAGTAATCTGACACAGGAGCAGGTAAATTCTCGGTAATCTGGCACAGGGCAGGTAAACTCCGGTAATCTGGCACAGAGCAGATAAATTCCCGGTAATCTGGCACTGGGCAGGTAAATTCCCTGTAATCTGGCACAGGACAGGTAAATTCTTGGTAATCTGGCACAGAGCAGGTAAATCCCAGTAATCTGACACAGGAGCAGGTAAATTCTCGGTAATCTGGCACAGGGCAGGTAAATTCCGGTAATCTGGCACAGAGCAGATAAATTCCCGGTAATCTGGCACTGGGCAGGTAAATTCCCTGTAATCTGGCACTGGGCAGGTAAATTCCCTGTAATCTGGCACAGGACAGGTAAATTCTTGGTAATCTGGCACAGGGCAGGTAAATTCCCGGTAATCTGGCACTGGGCAGGTAAATTCCCTGTAATCTGGCACAGGACAGGTAAATTCTTGGTAATCTGGCACAGGGCAGGTAAATCCCAGTAATCTGACACAGGAGCAGGTAAATTCTCGGTAATCTGGCACAGGACAGGTAAATTCTTGGTAATCTGGCACAGGGCAGGTAAATCCCAGTAATCTGACACAGGAGCAGGTAAATTCTCGGTAATCTGGCACAGGGCAGGTAAATTCCCTGTAATCTGGCACAGGGCAGGTAATGTCCCTGTAATCTGACACAGGAGCAGGTAAATTCTCGGTAATCTGGCACAGGGCAGGTAAATTCCCTGTAATCTGGCACAGGGCAGGTAATGTCCCTGTAATCTGTCACAGGGCAGGTAAATTCCCTGTAATCTGTCACAGGGCAGGTAAACTACCTGTAATCTGGCACAGGGCAGGTAAATTCTCGGTAATCTGGCACAGATCAGGTAAATTCCCTGTAATTTGGCACAGGGCAGGTAAATTCTTGGTAATCTGGCACTGGGCAGGTAAATCCCCTGTAATTTGGCACAGGGCAGGTAAATTCTTGGTAATTTGGCACTGGGCAGGTAAATTCCCTGTAATTTGGCACAGGACAGGTAAATTCTTGGTAATCTGGCACAGGGCAGGTAAATCCCAGTAATCTGGCACTGGACAGGTAAATTCCCTGTAATCTGGCAGAGGGCAGTGAAATTCCAGGTAATCTGGCACAGGGCAGGTAAATTCCAGGTAATCTGGCACAGGGCAGGTAAATTCAAGGTAATCTGACACTGGGCAGGTAAATACCAGGTAATCTGGCACACGGCAGGTAAATTCTAGGTAATCTGGCACAGGGCAGGTAAATTACGGTAATCTGGCACAGGGCAGGTAAATTCCCTGTAATCTGGCACAGGGCAGTTAAATTCTGGAAATCTGGCACGGGGCAGGTAAATTCCGGTAATCTGGCACAGGGTAGGTAAATTCACGGTAATCTGGCACAGGGCAGTTCAATTCTGGAAATCTGGCACAGGGCAGATAAATTCACGGTAATCTGGCAAAGGGCTGGTAAATTCCACTAATTTGGCACAGGGCAGGTAAATTCTAGGTAATCTGGCACAGGGCAGGTAAATTCCAGGTAATCTGGCACAGGGCAGGTAAATTCAAGGTAATCTGGCACTGGTCAGGTAAATTCCAGTAATCTGGCACAGGACAGGTAAATTCCCTGTAATCTGGCACAGGGCAGGTAGATCATTGCTAATCTGGCACAGGGCAGGTAAATTATTGGTAATCTGGCACAGGGCAGGTAAATTATTGGTAATCTGGCACAGGGCAGGTAAATCCCAGTAATCTGGCACAGGGCAAGTAAATTCCAGGTAATCTTGCACAGGGCAGGTAAATAGCAGGTAATCTGGCACACGGCTGGTAAATTCTAGGTAATCTGGCACAGGGCAGGTAAATCCTAGTAATCTGGCACAGGGCTGGTAAATTCCAGGTAATCTGGCACAGGACAGGTAAATTCCCGGTAATCTGGCACAGGGCAGGTAAATTCCGGTAATCTGGCACAGGGCTGGTAAATTCCCGGTAATCTGGCACAGGGCAGGTAAATTCCGGTAATCTGGCACGGGGCAAGTAAATTCCGGTGATCTGGCACAGGGCAGGTAAATTCACGGTAATCTGGCACAGGGCAGGTAAATTCACGGTAATCTGGCACAGGGCAGGTAAATTCACGGTAATCTGGCACAGGGCTGGTAAATTCCACTAATCTGGCACAGGGCAGGTAAATTCCAGGTTATCTGGCACAGGACAGGTAAATTCCCGGTAATCTGGCACAGGGCAGGTAAATTCCGGTAATCTGGCATGTCATTATTTTTTATTTAATGCTGGATTATCAGGAGCTGCATAGTTTTACAGTATAGTGTTAAGTATTTCTGTGCTTTACTTATCTGTCATGTCTTGTACTCCAGTCACAGCCAGAGCTGCGCTCACAATTCTTCTTTCCAGTTAAGGCCTCTTTCACACGACCGTATGGCTTTTTCAGTGTTTTGCAGGCCATTTTTATCGGATCCGTTTTTCCATTTTTTGTTTCCGTTGTGTTTCCGTTTCAGTTTCGTTTTTCCGTTGCGTTTTTCCATATGGAATATACAGTATACAGTAATTACATAGAAAAAATTGGTCTGGGCTTAAAATTTTCAAAATGGAACGGATACGGATTTTTTTAGCGGACCCATTGACTTGAATGGAGCCACGGATCGTGATTTGCGGACAATAATAGGGCATGTTTTTATCTTTGCACGGAACGGAAATACGGAAACTGAATGCACACGGAAACAATTCAGTTTTTTTGTGGAAACATTGAAATGAATGGTTCCGTATATGGACCGTATACGGAACGCAAAGAAAAGGTCCGTACACTCGCAAATAAAACGGTCGTGTGGAAGAGGCCTTATCCTGAGACTGCTGGGCCTCACAGCCCCTCGCTGCCCTCTGCTGGCTCTCCGTGTACACAGAAGGTTACTCTGTTGTGATGCATATTGGGAGTTGTAGTGTTTTCAATGGTCATTGTACAGAAAAGCATCTACTTGACCAGGATGTGGCCTCCTTTGATGTTCTGTGGGCAGAGGGATGGTCGCCCAGATGAAAGGACTATTGTTACCCCCCTTCTATTCAGTGTCAGTCTTCACTGTAGCATTGGCATTCTGTTTGTGAACCAGGAAGTGCAGGATGAGCAGAGCTGCAGTTTGCTCTGACATAAGATGGCGCTGCGGAGCCGGGAATTGTGGGAGATCACGGGAATGATGAGTCCTGACACGTGACACTGTAGCAGTTTGTGGCTGTTGTGTCTGCTTCTAGCCAATTGTTGTCAGGCTCCACCCCCTTCTCTTATTTCCCTACCCCCACTGGGTCATGTGACCTCAAAGCTCCGCCTGGTTTTTAGTTTTATTTTTTTTTTAGGTCAGACAAGATCCCAGACAACCATGAAGACAATGTCTGTGCACCTCTGAACCCCATATAGACTAGCAGCAGAGGAGAGGGGCCCCCATCCTGGTCCATGGCGGTAGCAGAGGAGAGGGGCCCCATCCCGATCCATGCTGGCAGTAAACAAGAGAGGACCCATCCTGGACCACGCTTGAAGTAGAGGAGAGGGGCCCCATCCTGATTCATGCCGGCAGTAGAGGAGAAGGGGCCCCATCCTGGTCCATGCTGGCAGTAGAGGAGAGGGGCCCCATCCTGGTCCATGCTGGCAGTAGAGGAGAGGGGCCCCATCCTGGTCCATGCTGGCAGTAGAGGAGAGGGGCCCCATTCTGATTCATGTCGGCAGTAGAGGAGAGGGGCCCCATCCTGGTCCATGCTGGCAGTAGAGGAGAGGGGCCCCATCCTGGTCCATGCTGGCAGTAGAGGAGAGGGGCCCCATTCTGATTCATGTCGGCAGTAGAGGAAAGGGGCCCCATCCTGATCCATGCTGGCAGTAGAGGAGAGGGGCCCCATCCTGATTCATGCCAGCAGTAGAGGAGAAGGGGCTCCATCCTGGTCCATGCTGGCAGTAGAGGAGAAGGGGCTCCATCCTGGTCCATGCTGGCAGTAGAGGAGAGGGGGCCCCATCCTGGTCCATGCTGGCAGTAGAGGAGAAGGGCCCCACCCTGGTCCATGCTGGCAGTAGAGGAGAGGGGCCCCATCCTGATCCATGCTGGCAGTAGAGAAGGGCCCCATCCTGGTCCATGCTGGCAGTAGAGGAGAGGGGCCCCATCGTGGTCCATGCTGGCAGTAGAGGAGAGGGGCCCCATCCTGGTCCATGCTGGCAGTAGAGGAGAGGGGCCCCATCCTGGTCCATGCTGGCAGTAGAGGAGAGGGGCCCCATCCTGGTCTATGCTGGCAGTAGAAGAGAGGGGCCCCATCCTGGTCCATGCTGGCAGTAGAGGAGAGGGGCCCCATCCTGGTCCATGCTGGCAGTAGAGGAGAAGGGCCCCATCCTGGTCCATGCTGGCAGTAGAGGAGAGGGGCCCCATCGTGGTCCATGCTGGCAGTAGAGGAGAGGGGCCGCATCCTGGTCTATGCTGGCAGTAGAGGAGAGGGGCCCCATCCTGGTCCATGCTGGCAGTAGAGGAGAGGGGGCCCCATCTCAGCATGTCAATGACATGTTATTTTGAGCCTTGGACAGATTAGGAAAGTTGCACCCCTCCCCCATAAAATCAATGTAAAATGATGAGAAGAGATGTGAACAGAACATTTTTAACATTTTAGAAACAAATTTATTCCAAAAAACAATAAATGCACATAATAAATAACGAGAAATATGAAAGTCCAGAGCCGGACCAGCCCGCAGACCAGACATGGTTCACATTATCTCATTATTTCATATGAAAATGTGATTCTGAATTGCAAATGTATTTATTTATTTGGTAATTTATTCGCCACATAAATATGTGAACCCCACCGTCAAGACGAGAAGGAAAAAAGTGCCGCTCTCCTCCGTCAGGACGAGAGGAACGGGGCGCCGCTCTCCTCCGGCATCACAGGGTCTCGTATTTCCAGTCTCTGGGCAATAAATGTGACAATTCTCTCAAATCTCACACAAAACAGCCAAATATAAAGAATTCCATAAAGAATCGCACCCGCAGCTAATTAACAGGATGACGAGGGCTTAAAGGGAATCGTCTGAAAATGGAGGGAGGGGAGTAATGTCAAGATTTCATCAGCTGGGGAGCGATCATCAGTTCAAATCCCTGTGAATGCTCTCAGTGTCTGTCACAGTGACCACTGCTGGTCAGAACCTCTAACTGCACATGGATAAGTCAAAGTGATTGGGTGCAGAGGTGACACAAGAGGAGTGAGGACCCTGATCACAAGAGCTTACAACCTATGAGGAGATAGAGAAGACACAAGAGGAGTGAGGACCCTGATCACAAGAGCTTACAATCTACGAGGAGATAGAGGAGACACCAGAGGAGTGAGGACCCCGATCACAAGAGCTTACAATCTATAAGGAGATAGAGGAGACACAAGAAGAGTGAGGGCCCTGATCACAAGAGCTTACAATCTATAAAGAGATAGAGGAGACACAAGAGCAGTGAGGACCCTGATCACAAGAGCTTACAATCTACGAGGAGATAGAGGAGACACCAGAGGAGTGAGGACCCCGATCACAAGAGCTTACAATCTATAAGGAGATAGAGGAGACACAAGAAGAGTGAGGGCCCTGATCACAAGAGCTTACAATCTATAAAGAGATAGAGGAGACACAAGAGCAGTGAGGACCCTGATCACAAGAGCTTACAATCTATGAGGAGATAGAGGAGACACAAGAGGAGTGAGGACCCTGATCACAAGAGCTTACAATCTATGAGGAGATAGAGGAGACACAAGAGGAGTGAGGACCCTGATCACAAGAGCTTACAATCTATGAGGAGATAGAGGAGACACAAGAGGAGTGAGGATCCTGATCACAAGAGCTTACAATCTATGAGGAGATAGAGGAGACACAGGAGAGACGAAGGCCTGATCACAGGAGCTTACAATCTATGAGGAGATAGAGAAGACACAAGAGGAGTGAGGACCCTGATCACAAGAATAGGATATATTGATCACAGAAGGGGTGAGGAATAATATAGAAGGTGGAGGCATTAAAAACAAGTCATGATTAGGCAATGCTCTACATGTTCTGAAGCAGTGACTGGCACAGGGCGGAGGCGATGAAGCAGTGACTGGCACAGGGCGGAGGCGATGAAGCAGTGACTGGCACAGGGCAGAGACGATAAAGCAGTGACTGGCTCAGAGCGGAGGCGATTAAGCAGTGACTGGCACAGGGCGGAGGCGATGAAGCAGTGACTGGCACAGGGCGGAGACGATGAAGCAGTGACTGGCACAGGGCGGAGGCGATGAAGCAGTGACTGCCACAGGGCAGAGGCGATGAAGCAGTGACTGGCACAGGGAGGAGGCGATGAAGCAGTGACTGGTGCAGGGCGGAGACGATGAAGCAGTGACTGGCACAGGGCGGAGGCGATGAAGCAGTGACTGGCACAGGGCGGAGGCGATGAAGCAGTGACTGGCACAGGGCGGAGGCGATGAAGCAGTGACTGGCACAGGGCGGAGGGGATGAAGCAGTGACTGGCACAGGGCGGAGGCGATGTAGCAGTGACTGGCACAGGGCAGAAGCATCAATGAGAAGGGATCAAAGCATTAATAGGGGTGTTGTCGCTTCCACACGGAGGACTCGGAGATGTTTTTTTGGGACACAGGTGACATGAGTGAGCAGATGATTGAATGTAAGGGGTGAATTGTATGGTTGGATGTATGGACGGATTATGAACTGTTAAGGGCACATTGCATGACGGGTACAGTGGTAAGCAGGGCTCAGTTTTGCATCGTGCCCTCCCTTAGTACTGTAGAGCCAGCCAGCCATCTTGGGAAGCCATGCGGCTCAGTAGAGACACGGGACGGGTGACAGCGCTCCCCCTTTGATCACACATTTCAATAGCACAGTTGGGTGCAGCTGAGATCTGAATCTCCCTCGAGGCCTCTGCTTGAATAAACCTCCTCTCTCACAATCTATGGCATCTCAGGCCATTATCCAGAGCGGGATTCAGGAGAATCTGCCTCCAGGCTGGTGAATGTGGCCATGTTTTCAGGCCGGGTGCACAGCATCTCTAGCCTGCAGCTGTGGTGGGATCTCTTGGCAGAGGCTGAGACCTGTTTTTGGAGTTTTGTATGGAAGCAGCTGAGCGCTGACTGACAGCTCCTGTTCCCAAGAGGTTGTTCAGCAGCAGCGGATGATGTATTCGTAATTCCATGCAGCAACTTTAATTTTCACTTGTCTCGGATGAATGAAGCTGTTCCTTCTCGAACATCATGAGGTCTTGACCTGACACTTTCGTGCTATGGGGACTATAGATATGTGCCAGCCAGGCGTGTAGAGACCTGACAGTACGTTACAGTTTTCACGTTGTCTACATACGGCATATTGCTATTATCACTATTACATTTACAGTTGGAGTTTCAGGGCTGTAGCCTCATCATGGGACTTTCAGGTGTTTCAAGTCTGCTTCGAGATCTTGCTGATGGCCTCATTGTACAATGCTTTATTGAATAGCTACACAATTAGTAGTGCAATCCCACCATGTACCTCGAGGCTCCATTGAGCCATCTCCTCACTAGGAATGTTTCATCTGTGACAAGGGATCTGGGCTGGATCTGGTAAATTCATAATTCTCCTGGATAGCGAAAGAGCATGCAAAAACCCACAGAGGGAATGAAAAGGTTGGAATCGAGGCCAAAGAACCCAGTATTACAAAGAACTCAATATGATACAGAACCTAAGGCTATAAAGAACCAAAGAGAACCCACGCTATAAAGATCTCAACGCTGCAAATAACCCAACGCTATAAGGATCCCAAAACTGCAGAGAATCCAACGTTATAAAGAACCAGACGACACAAAGCAAAATATAAACTCAAGAATATATAGAACCCAGTGCTGTAAAGAACCAAATACCCCAAAGAACCCAACATTATAAAGATCCCAACCCTCCAAATAACCAAACATTATAAAAAAAAAACAATGCTGCAAAGAACCCAACATTATAAAGAACCAAACACCCCAAAGAACCCAACATTATAAAGATATAGATGCCACAAGGAACCCAACATCATAAAAAACCAAACACCACGAAGAACCCAACATCATAAATAACCATACACCCCAAAGAACCCAACATCATAAAAAACCAAACACCACGAAGAACCCAACATCATAAATAACCAAACACCCCAAAGAACCCAACATCATAAAAAACCAAACACCACGAAGAACCCAACATCATAAATAACCAAATACCACAAAGAACTCAACATGATAAAGATCCCAAACACCACGAAGAACCCAACATCATAAATAACTCAACACCAAAAAGCCAATGCCACAAAGAGCATAACATTATAAATGACCCAACACTATGAGAACCCTACACAACAAACAACCCTACAGCACAAAGAACCTAACATTATAAGATCTCCACACTACATGCCACCACTTTGGTATGATAGAGTATTATACTACTTCATATATGATGTCAATGGACCTCTCTCCTAAGGGCCATTCATTTATCATAGTGCAGTCGGGCCTCCCAATGCTTTGTCCATGTCCTATTCCTTGTAGTAGAGAAGAGTCCATGTAATGTGATTATCCATTAAGAAAGGGCTTCCTCGGTTGGAGCCCATCTTCTCCATGGAAGGTATACTGGCTGCGTTCATGGTGTATTTGTTGCTGTGAATTTCTTATTACGTGAGGGGTGTTTTTTGTCATATGGGGTTTTTTTTATGCTACATGTGGGGTATTTGTTGTTTTATGAGTATTTATTACTATGGGAGGGGCATTTGTTGCCCCATGAGGGATACTTGAGTCTACATAAGTGTTGTTTGTTGTCACATGAGGGGTACGTGTTACGTGAGGGCTATTTGTGGCGTTGTAGCAAAGGGTTAACCCTGCGCTGATATAATGCAGTGTGAGATGATTCCGTGACATATTACAGATCCCGTACTGTCCCAACGAATAAACACAGATCTCCGGCCGCGCATAGCCGCAGCATTACTCACCTCATTTACATATGCAAATCACCCCGCCATCGCACATGACCTCCCATAAACCCGCTTATTTATTTGCTTTCCTACTGATCAGCATAATATGTTTATGTTTGTGATTTCTGCTGTTTCCAGGATCATCTCTGTAGTTTGATCGTAAATCTGACGAAAGACGAGGGGGAGAAGTCGTCCCTGTCCGGCCACCAGCCCCCATTAAACTTCAGCGCCAGCGAAATTCATTAACATACCTTCTTCAGATACCGTGTAAAATGGTCGATGTCCATCACTGAGGGAAGGGGAATCAGTCAGAATTTAGGGGGGAACAGTTACTTACGTGGGGGAAAAGTCCATAATATTGGGGATCGGTCACTCATGGTGGAAAATGGAGGACCAGTAAGGACCAGTATCAACACGGGTGGAATTAGTGACCAGCGTGGAGGGCAGTCAGTAAATGGCGGACTAGTCAGCAAGGCGGGATCCGTTAATAACATGGGGGCTACTCGGTAATGTATGTGGCAGTACAATGGGGCTCAGTCATTACAATGGGCGACCAGTCAACAATAAGAAAAATGGAGGTCAGTCAATAACGTGGAAGGGACTCCGTAAAATCGGGGACCAGTCTAGATCAAGGATCTGCCAGTAAAATACAGGGATCAGTTACTAAAATGCGGCTCAGTCAGTAAAATTGGGGGTCTAGTCAACAGCAATTTAGTTAATAACATCGAGTAAAGTTGGAAGCAGTCCCTAAAAATTGAAGACCAGTCTATAAGATGACATGGAGAATTAGTCATTTACGGGAAAATTGGGGGTTCAGTCTGTTACATGAAGGATAAATCAATAACATGGCAGATCAGCCAATAGATTGAGGGGTGTCAGTCCCTAGTATGGGGAGTCACTCTCTTGGCGGTTTGGATTCAGTTTAGAGGAGCACTTCCTCCACCTTGAGATGACGTAACCAGCCTCATTTCCCCTTCTTTACCCCTCAGTGACCCTCCTTGAGATGGATGTGCCGTGTATCAGTGATAGATGCGGCGTGAGTGCATCCTATAAACCTTCCCGAGAGTTTATTACACACTTACAAGTTTTCCGTCAGGCTGAAAGGTGTAAATATTCCTCATGCATCATCTCGCAACGCCTTGCTCTTCCATAACCTGTACGATAAATATGCGCAAAGCGAAATGCGCAGCCTGTAGTTTGTGGAGAATCACCGAAGGAAAACACAAATATAAACCGAGGTATAAATCTGCTTTACCTCCCATTATTCCCTCATCTGCATTGATATTTTGATATTGTAAATGGTTTCCTATAAAAAAATAAAATAATAAAACCGAATGTAGCGTAAAGCACACGCCTCGTAACGGCAGCTCCCAAATATCATTGCGTCTATTCTTTCCTATTAACAACCCGCCATTAGAAGAGATCGTCCGTCTCCTACATTACTTTTTACGACTGTGTTTATGAAGACGTGTTCAGTACAGGAAGGTAGCACATTATAACCTACTGTATCGCTGCATCGGGCCCAGACGTGGGTCAATAACAGCTGCGTATTCAGGAACAGCCATGAAGAAGAAATAATACTGGAAGACGCTGAAAATCTCCAGGATTTGGAGAAATACTTCACTCACCCATGCAACCTATTCTTCCTTCCAGCATTATCTTGTAGAACTCATCATATGTTCATCATGAGGCAGGAACATGGGCAAGATCTTGATGCCTTGAAGCCAAGGAGTCGTCAGCCGGCCAAACATTAGGGCTTTCAGGCAGATGTATTTTGGATGTCTTGTCAGTCATAGTTTGAAGGTTGTCCTCTCGGATGACAATGGCATACGTTAAAAGAACAGAACAATCAAATCAGATAGATCCATCTCTGCCATGATCTGTGGTCTGGTCTTCCATTGAAAGGATGCAAATCTGTCATTCGGCCTGAACAACTTTTCGTCTACAGCATCCAACTGAAAAAACCCAACAGGGCAGATCAGTATTGACAGATATGCGGGGTTGTTTGGCAACCAACACACTGATTTGTGTCCTGAAAAGTTGTCAACGGTTGGGATAGGCCAACGAAAATACTCACGTATGACCAGCTTTTTAAAAGGGACTCTCGTGTCCCAACTTGGGTGGAGTACTGGTGTAGAGGATGAGATCCGTCATAATTATCTCCATGGTGTTCTCCTTTTTGCCTCAGGGTAGGTCCTTACAATAACTTGTCCAATGTTAGCATTGGGTTGATTAAGAGGTTCCTGATAAAATAAGTGTTATTTTAGGACCTTCTGTTGAAGGACACAGATGGCCCCATTAAAAGAACCTGAAGTGTAAGCTACGGGTCGTATTCTGCAGAATTATTCTTAGAGTGGGGCCACACGGTCAGGTTTCCTGATGCGGCTTTGGAAGAATTAAAAAAAACAGGAAAAGTCATATCTGCCCTTTCTACTCTCTCCTCCTATGATATCCACTCCTGAATTTGGCTTCCAAAACTGTGTCAGGAAACCTGACCCTCCGTATGAGCATTGTTCCTCTGGGTTGTGTCCTTGGCGTGATTTGCAGTTCACATTGGCATTGCAATCAATGGAGAGACTGTCACTCAGGTGACTGTATGGAAAATGATGAGGCTCGTTCTGCAGGACTTTGTTGACCTTTGGATCCTATGAACATGTGTGGAGGAGGTTGGTCTATAAAAAGAAGCCTCATATCCCTTTAATGTATCCTTTGTGAGAATGATTTCCAGGTGGTGGAGCACAGGTTAACCAGATGTATCTGGAATAGTGTAGAGTATCCTTCATAATTTAATTTGTTTCATTGTGAAGACCAACTCCCTCCCGTAGGATTTGAGCCTCATTGTTTGGGAGGTGGAAGAGGAGATGATTCCCATCTGCGTCCCAGCCATTTAATAGAAGACATGATAAATGGCTACCAGCACTTGTTTTCATTTATAAAGCGCGGGTTCAATGTGTTACACTCGTTCATTCCGGCTTTGATGTGATGGGATCTTGTCCCCACATTCCAGAATTCGTGTGAAGACTGGAATGGTGAGGAACAAGTTCATCTCTGGTGTCATCTTGTAGTGGGAAGATGGAGGAGCTGAGGGATTTGGGATTATGTGTTCATCCGACCTTTACACCTACACAGCCATATATAAAGTGAAGTAAATCATCCGCCTCTCATGGAATGGCACATGTACTGCAAAGACCATGCCATACCAATTACCCTACAAGTCACCTTCCAGGATATCTGTGCTGGAATTCAAGTCCTACAACTTATTATCTTTACTTTTCATCCTGGAGTTGTCTCAGCAAGATGATATATAGGATTTATGTTCCCTATTCCTGTTTATGACCCTCTCCTCTAAGATTCCAGAGAAATTGGCTTACACAATGCGCTGAGTAATGATTGCGCCATATTGACTAATGCTATATATCACCTCTCTGGCGGATACTGAGTCAACCAACATACCTCCACCGCGTGGAGAGAACACTCGACGGCCCATTAAACCTCGCCTTCTGTTGGGTGAAATATTCTGCTGCCACCACATTGTAACAGCGACACAGAAGAGCGATAGTACAACTTGTATGTTTTATCAACTCCCAAGAAAATCCTATTAATCAAAGTCTCGTGATTCGGCATTTTCACTAAACAGCTTAGAGGCTTTGGGAAACCGGATTATGTTATTAGTCACCTCGAAGTCCTCAAATCCCATCCGTCTTTTAATTATTCTCCACAGTCATTTTTCTGGAACGTATTGGACTGCTGCCATCAAGCCATACCACCTACTGTATGTTGTACGGGAATATCCAATACCACCATCACAAGGGAAGATTATGGACTGGTGGAAGATCACATTGTCTGCTTGGGTTGGTCAAGATCAATACAGAGAAGATTCCTCCAAACACCCATACTCATTCAGTAAAGGGGAACCACTCATCAGTTTGCCATAAGACCAGTTCTGGCTAGGGTCTACAGACATCTTGTTCGGGACTCCTGTGATTGTCTCCATCCATCTTGTTGCTTCTCTTCCCTTGACTGCCTTCTCAATGACCCTGGGTCTTCTCATCGTGTTTCCATAAGTATCAACCAGGCCAGTCTGTCACTTCAGAGACAACCTCTTTCAGAAGTTAGCTGATTGCGCCAGGTTCTCCTCCCGGTACTCCCGGCAAACTGATTCTTGTGTGGAAAGTTAAAGGGCTTCTGTCACCCCCCAAAAGTCTTCTTTTTTTTTTTTTTTGGGCTCACAAAAATGCTTATAGGGCGATTATTCTATATCTACTGTTTTTAACTTTTTCTGTAGGTTAATTTCGCTAAAAAACGCAATTTTATAATATGTAAATTACCTCCCTACTTGCTGGTAGCCGCCGCATCTTCCTTTCGAAAAAACGCCCCCTCCTCCTGTTGAGTGACAGGGCCAGCGAGTGCTCTCCTCCTCCGGCTGGCCCTGTCTCCGTTCAAAATCTCGCGCCTGCGCCGTAGCGGTCTTCAGTCGGCGCAGGAGCACTGAGAGGAGGACTCTCTCTCGGCCGCTCCTTCCACAGTGCGCCTGCGCCAATGACGTCACCTCTGCACCCGGATGAGAAGACGTCATCGGCACAGTGCGCCGACTGAATACCGGTACGGCGCAGGCGCGAGATTTTAAACGGAGACAGCTGCAGGAGGAGAGCACTCGCTGGCCCTGTCACTCAACAGGAGGAGGGGGCGTTTTTTCGAAAGGAGGATGCGGCGGCTACCAGCAAGTAACCGCCCTACTTGCTGGTAGCGAGGTAATTTACATATTATAAAATTGCGTTTTTTAGCGAAATTAACCTACAGAAAAACTTAAAAACAGTAGATATAGAATAATCGCTCTATAAGCATTTTTGTGAGCCCAAAAAAAAAAGACTTTTGGGGGGTGACAGAAGCCCTTTAAGGCCAGCCAAGCTCTTTACCTGCAGATGAATGACCATAATACAAAGATGTGCCACCCATGCAGGAAATGTCTTCTTTGGTGGCCATTTCCTTGATGGACAAGCCCTTTAAGGTTAGCTACATTTGCCCAAGAGTGCCACTCGATTCTTTTTGTTGCAATCTCCAGAATTTTAAAAACTGCTTACGCTCAAAAAAATCTCAAAGTCTTCAAGATTGTATTACTTGCCTTTATACAATTTAGGGTTTTGGAGGCATGGTTGTACCCTTCCATCCTACCTTCTTCATTCTGCCTTGTCCTATGGAGACAATGCAGACTATTAGACCATTGCAGCAGGTGGAGTGCCCCCTGGTCTTCCATAACCTAACGTTCTTGCTTCTTCTTTGGTAACTTGATTAATTCAAGTAAATTTAAAGAATGGGGTCATCTGTGTTGGTTGGGACTTGCAGAACTTTAAATTGTGACCAAACTGGAATTTTAGGTTCTTCAGTAGAACTCTTCACATAACCATGGCATCATCCAATGTGGGAAATTCTATGACCTCGCTCTAGGGGCACATAGTTTCGAGGGTATGGCATTACGTTGCATGTTAGGTTTACTAGGCTCGAGTCTGTTTTTGCTCTCTTCTGCTTGATCTGGGTTCTCTCTTGACAACTCAATGGGACTCATCCCAATCTGTTCTGAATTAAACTTCCCTTGTATTAGAAAACAGCGGAAGATCAATGATGTGCGTGGACATCTGCATGTGTAGTCGTGAGGATGAGTATGCCGGCGGATGCTCCTTTGTTCAGCTGTCTGTCATCACGTGGATTCCTGTCCAACTGGCTTCTGCAGACACCTCCATCTGGGGGCTCAAACTTTGCTGATTGACATCCAGCAAACAAAACGTGGAAGGCAATGGCACTTTAATTATTTTTTGATTGGGGCCAAAGACCAAATGTAACTACACCCAGTTGCCTTTTCCCCAATCCCGTCAGAAATGGAGTGTAAGAGCCATAGATGCCTCCCCCGATACACAACTCCACCGCCATGGGTCACAAATTATTGACCGCAAGCTACGAAACCCTGAGATTCACGCCAACAAACTGATAGAAAAGCAAAGAAAACACATTTTTCTGAGGGGATTTAAGCACCAGGTGTGAGGGGAAGAGCGGATCCAGTGTCAGGGGTTGCGGCAGACTCACACTTTGGCTTGTGTATACGTACATATATATATTAGCTGTATATAATTTATGCTTCACCAGATGTTCTTATCACCGGAGAGTGGACGGCGGACAGGAAAGTGTCTGCACAAGACCTTATGGGGGCTCGTTCCAGTCTTTTAGGGTCACTGGTTGGGTTTGGTTTTCCAATAGACTTTAGGCTAAGGGGGTGTAGGGTAATTTCAGGTAATAGACAAGGGGGTCCTTATCCTGCCTCACCTATTAGTACTGAAATCAAAGGAAATTCAATTGAATTGGACACATTGTTTTGTTTTAACATCACTATAGAGGTGCTGGGCCCCCCACCAATAACAGAGAATTTGTATTTAACAGTGCAGAGAAGATCTTACATCTGCCTATGTGGATGTGATCACTGTTCAATAGACATAGGTACCCAGAACAGCACACCGTATGGTCAGGAGAGGTATTACATGTAACACTTATCAATGGTTTATCACATAACAGCACACCATGTGGTCAGGAGAGGTATTACATGTAACACTTATCACTGGTTTTATCGTATAACAGCACACCATGTGGTCAGGAGAGGTATTACATGTAACACTTATCAATGGTTTATCACATAACAGCACACCGTGTGGTCAGGAGTGGTATTACATGTAACACTTATCAATGGTTTATCACATAACAGCACACCGTGTGGTCAGGAGTGGTATTACATGTAACACTTATCAATGGTTTATCACATAACAGGACACCATGTGGTCAGGAGTGGTATTACATGTAACACTTATCAATGGTTTATCACATAACAGCACACCATGTGGTCAGGAGCGGTATTACATGTAACACTTATCAATGGTTTATCACATAACAGTACAACGTGTGGTCAGGAGAGGTATTACATGTAACACTTATCAATGGTTTATCACATAACAGCACACCATGTGGTCAGGAGTGGTATTACATGTAACACTTATCAATGGCTTCTCACATAACAGCACACCATGTGGTCAGGGGAGGTATTACATGTAACACTTATCAATGGTTTCTCACATAACAGCACACCATGTGGTCAGGAGAGGTATTACATGTAACACTTATCGATGGTTTATCACATAACAGCACACCATGTGGTCAGGAGAGGTATTACATGTAACACTTATCAATGGTTTTTTCACATAACAGCACACCATGTGGTCAGAAGTGGTATTACATGTAACACTTATCAATGGTTTTGTCACGTAACAGCACACCATGTGGTCAGGAGTGGTATTACATGTAACACTTATCAATGGTGTATCACATAACAGCACACCATGTGGTCAGGAGCGGTATTACATGTAACACTTATCAATGGTGTATCATATAACAGCACACCATGTGGTCAGGAGCGGTATTAAATATAAAATGCATTGGATTTTGTTAACTATTATGTTTTTAAAAAATATAAAATAGAGAAATTCTGATTTCATCAGGAGCATCACAAGATACACTGTTCCATTCACGGGAAGTCCAGACACGGTTACTGACAATCTCAGTTGTATAATTTGTTTTTGTAGCGTTCTCCTTTTAGCAGGAAGGCGCATTCTTTTTAATATTTAAAATGCAGGAATTTTCAGTGTTCTGGGTAAATAGAATATCTGCTCCATATTAATGTCATCCTTTATATTTGGAAATCAGTGATGACACCTCTGTGAATTATAGCGTTATATTTAGTGGGCGATGATGTCACTGGTGTCACATGACTCATTTTAGAAGTGTTCAGTGATGGAATGTAGAACTGTCAGGGCGCAGAGAACACATCTGGACATGAGGATCACATCATACCAGGACCTTGTTGTGTTTCAAATTAAAAACTTGTGTATCACAAGCAACAATGTATCCGCAAACCATAAAATCTGAGAATCGGCGTTTGCCGCAGGGTCCCGTGATGCGCGGCTTCATACGTTATCATGGCGCGTTTTCTGCCAGGGTTCAGTATGTTCATATATTGCACACAAGGCAGCCCTGAAGGAAAATCTCGAGAAATGCAGCTTCTGCAAGTGCAAACGAGACAAATGTAAATCGTACAGCAGCACAGAGTATTTCAGGAGAGTAAAGTGCTTGTTTGGATGGCTAGTTGAGAGAAATCATGGTAGAAGACGCAGCTTTACTTTGTGCTTCCCGGACAGGGGGTTGATAGTTTCTCAGGATCCAGGGGGTTTGAGCCGAGCAGTCTCCCGCCCAGCCAGGGGCTCCGCTCCAATCAGCCGGACAATCTGGTGGAGAGCCGCGGCCAGGTGTGGGGACGGTCCAGGAGGAATCCTCAGCGTTCTGTGATATTTAATTAAAATGGTTCTGTAGCTTTAGGGGCACAAGCAGGCCGGCACCTGCACGCTGAGACACAGCGGAAGATTTCAGGAAACGCATTAAGCAGAAGGAGCCCGAGGCCATTTATTAATATTACCGCTTTTATTACGAGAAAATACCAACCAATTCCATCCTAATCGCTGCCAGTGACTGAAAACAAACAGCAGCGCCATAGTAAACGAATCGTGCCAGCTTCAGGGGCACCCTGGCGCTGACATGGAGTGCCAGGGGCAGCTTAGCAACAGGATTTGCAGGTGCAATAAAGGCTGCGGATTCTGCTGCAGGTGCAATAAATGCTGTGGATTGTGCTGCAGGTGCAATAAAGGCTGCGGATTCTGCTGCAGGTGCAATAAAGGCTGCGGATTCTGCTGCAGGTGCAATAAATGCTGCAGATTGTGCTGCAGGTGCAATAAAGGCTGCGTATTGTGGTGAAATAAAGGCTGCATATTCTGCTGCAGGTGCAATAAAGGCTGTGGATTGTGCTGCAGGTGCAATAAAGGCTGTGGATTCTGCTGCAGGTGCAATAAAGGCTGTGGATTCTGCTGCAGGTGCAATAAAGGCTGCGGATTGTGCTGCAGGTGCAATAAAGGCTGCGGATTCTGCTGCAGGTGCAATAAAGGCTGCAGATTCTGCTGCAGGTGCAATAAAGGCTGCGGATTGTGCTGCAGGTGCAATAAAGGCTGCGGATTGTGCTGCAGGTGCAATAAAGGCTGCAGATTGTGCTGCAGGTGCAATAAAGGCTGTGGATTCTGCTGCAGGTGCAAAAAAGGCTGCAGATTCTGCTGCAGGTGCAATAAAGGCTGCAGATTCTGCTGCAGGTGCAATAAAGGCTGCGGATTGTGCTGCAGGTGCAATAAAGGCTGCGGATTGTGCTGCAGGTGCAATAAAGGCTGCAGATTGTGCTGCAGGTGCAATAAAGGCTGTGGATTCTGCTGCAGGTGCAATAAAGGCTGCAGATTCTGCTGCAGGTGCAATAAAGGTTGCAGATTCTGCTGCAGGTGCAATAAAGGCTGTGGATTGTGCTGCAGGTGCAATAAAGGCTGCGGATTCTGCTGCAGGTGCAATAAGAGCTTAGGATTCTGCTACAGGTGCAATAAATGCTGTGGATTCTGCTGCAGGTGCAATAAAGGCTGTGGATTCTGCTGCAAGTGCAATAAGGGCTAAGGATTCTGCTGCGGGTGCAATAAAGGCTGTGGATTCTGCTGCAGGTGCAATAAAGGCTGTGGATTCTGCTGCAAGTGCAATAAAGGCCCTGTGTGCTGGAGATGCAATAAAGGCCCTGTATGCTGGAGATGCAATAAAGGCCCTGTATGCTGGAGATGCAATAAAGGCCGTGTATGCTGGAGGTGCAATAAAGGCTGCAGATTCGGCTGCAGGTGCAATAAAGGCTGCCCGTGCTGCAGGTGCAATAAAGGCTGCTGATTCTGCTGCAGATGCATTAAGAGCGGCTGATGCTTCAATTTGGTTCATTATTAATAATAAGTCTGTATGCAGACCGGAGACCATGGAGGAGAGTGAGTTCTGTGAAAAGGAGACACAATCCTGGGGAATAAGATGTGACTCTTCTAGGATCTGTGTACTAGGTGACCCAGGGGCCTGTGAGTCCTAAGTGCGTCTTATATCCAGGAGTAGATTCCTCTGGTCACCCGGTCCCTCAGCTGCATACAGTCTATAGGCTCCGACTGCACTAATCCCCCTCTATTTCCCTTTTCTTCATACTTCCCACACACAATGGGGGTCATTTACTAACATTTTTTCACCATGACCCCTTTTTGAGACTTTTGAAACGTGCGACAATATTTAGTCACATGGGAACGGCGGGGGCGTGACAGGGGCTTGTTGGCCCGACAAATTTACCAATATTTACACCTAGAAAGGGGGAGAAGCGACCACATGGTAGCCCACTTGATTTCCCAGAAACTAAGAGCAGAGATGCATTAATTTCAGTGGAAGGAACATTTTGGGAAATAGTGAGTACGGTAATATGTGTTCTGTAGGATGAAATCCCGAGTATAACATTCGCTGGTACCCGGTAGCGCAGCGATGAGACACGGGATGCTGTATACTCAGCACTGGATCACTATGAATGTGCTGGCCCCAGGGCGTGATTGGCCTTGCGAGTTGTTCCTCGTCCTGATTGCCTGTCCTATTATATAGAATTAGTGTAGTTAATCCTCTGCCGCTTAGTTAAGTGTGTTCAGTGTCCATGTAATGGCCGGTAATCTATAGCAGCAGCTAGCCGATGTCTTCCCTCCTGCTATAGATGAGGGGTGGGCAGAGTCTTACACCTAAGCTCAATGTGATTTTACAGTTTTAGCAAGTAAATCTACGATTTCATATTTTAAGATCTATGCTTGCTTTCATGCTATAGGAACCTTTACTACCTCCAGTGGATAAAGATCTGGTCATGCACTGGACACTTGGGTGCAGCCTAAAGGGTGTCTGGGTGCTCTGGCACCCAAAGCGAAATCTGCAACAGCCCCTCCATGTTCCATTTATGATACTAGTCACTACAACCATGCTCCTAAGTTATAGTCCAGCAATCATTGCAGAGTCGTCTAACAAGCCGTGCACCTTTGTGTCCATCACGTGCCCAGGCCTAATATCTGAACTCCTCTATGATGCCTAGCAGCTCTGTGGTCCTAGCTATGCCCTAAAATGTTGTACCATTATGACTAGTACCAATCACCTCCACTATGTAGCTAAGTACTTGCAGGATTACTTCTGGCTTTGTTTCCAGCAGCAGCTTCCTAGCTTACTCTTCCGTCTCCTGCCTGTTATTGACATATCCTTTCTGCTATGTGCTCTCACTAAATGCATAAGGACCTTATGCAGATCAAATCACAGGTTCCAAAAGATATATCACTCAAACATAATATCCAACAGTAATAATAGAGTTGGTCAGTAGATGGCAGCATAACACTCATTATTAGAGGGCATGCCTTTATATCGTATAGTGCAATACAATATCAATAATACATTTCTTACTGTGTACAGAGGGGATCATCCAAAAACGTCCGTCACTTTCTGCCCAAGGGATATAACTCCCAAGTGGTAATATGCCAACACAGGCTGCCTGAGGAGTGAATACCAGACAGGAACAGCCATGGTATTGGTAGCTGATTGCATCCCACACCATGACACCTGGATGATAGCAGTAGGCGCTCTTCAGCTCTTCTGCAAACTCTAATGTGGCCATCGTTAGTAGCAAGGCAAAACCTGCTTTGGTCACTGAATGCTATTGCTTGCTGTTGATGGCCACATCAGAGTTCACGGGAGGGATGGAGAACCTCTACTGCCACCATGCATGGTGCAGAGACACCTAGGACCAGGTGTCATTGTGGGGGGGCGCCATCAGCTTGCATGGCCGTTCCTGTCATCGTGGAACCAGTCCTGCTGCCTTTTTTGACAAGATGACGCCGCCGCACACAGCCCATGCTACCCAATGTGCTCTTCTGGGTAAGAAGCAGCTCCCCTGACCAGCTCGATCTCTAGATTGAGAAGGTCTGGGACTGGATGGAGAGACGCATCTCTCATGTACAGCAGCCAACAGCCACCTGGAATGACCACAGGAGGATATCCAGCATCTGTATGACCGCTATCATGGCAGTGGCAGCCTGTAGGTCAGCAAGGGGAGATGCCACCCTATATTATATGACCTCAACATATACCCTGCTGCAGAACCCAAAATAGAGGGGGCACCACCTTGTGTGGTCATTGACCAAGCGCCACGAGCAGTTTATACTTTGTCAGTCCCAGCTCAATCGTATGAAGTTTTCCAGGTTTTCTTTCCCACTAATGTATGGTGTCCTTATATCCAGTAGTCGTCCTTATTACAGACCAGTTTGCGGTGTATTATATGGACTGGTTGTCGGTATTGTGTACAGTAACCGCCATGTTTCTTCCTCTTTCTTGCAGACCCTCCTAAAGAGCCGGTGCTGATGTGCAGGTCTAATAATTACCCCGCGTCCTTCTACTGTAGCTGGCATCTACCAAGTCCGACTTACATCCCCAACTACTTCAACATCACTGTTAAGTATGTACCCCCCTGCCGCCACCCCCCCCCCTTAATGCAACCCCCAGAATTCATGGGTGTTACTTTCCTGTCCTGCAGTATAGCAGCTCTTTACGGTTATCGCTCACATCATCCCATTCCGCTGTACACAGAATCACCCCACTCAAAACCTTGCACATAATGTATCATCCTCATCATCCTACAACTCTTTAAACAGAATGTATTACTCCCATCATCCCACAGCTCTGACGACTGCTACGAGTCACACACCATGGAGGAGATAGGAAACTGTCCACGTTAACCAGAGCAGCCAGTCACAGCGCCGCTTTCATTTCATATTGTGCTCTTGACAAATGAAAGCTACCCTGTGATTGGTTGTTGGGGGCAGCACAGTGTGTACAGAGTGATAGGATGATGGGAGTGATGCTTCCTGCATACAGATTGGCAGGCTGGTCATAGGCCATACAGGAACATTTCCAGTTGAGCTGATGATGCCCAGGCACCACTAGAGCCCTTCTCATGGCTATCTGCCGAGTGCATAATGATCCAATGCTCTTACACATTTGGCCGGTGGAGCAGGTATCCTCCTGAATTCAATTGTATCGCCATCCTCAGGACAGCGAGACAGTTTAATACTGCAGCGGGGAACAGAATTTTGTGCTGCACGGTAGTATTTGGTTCTTCTGGGGCGTTTTTTTGTGCTGCACTTTAGTATTTGGTTCATCTGGGGCTTTTTTTTGTGCTGCACTGAAGTATTTGTTCTTCTGGGACGGTATTTTGTGCTGCACTGTAGTATTTGTTCTTCTGGGGCAGTATTTTGTACTGCACTGTAGTATTTGGTTCTTCTGGTGTCGTATTTTGTACTGCACTGTAGTATTTGGCTCTTCTGGGGCAGTATTTTGTACTGCACTGTAGTATTTGGCTCTTCTGGGGCGGTATTTTGTGCTGCACTGTTGTATTTGGTTCTTCTGGGGCGGTATTTTGTGCTGCACTGTAGTATTTGGTTCTTCTGGGGCGGTATTTTGTGCTGCACTGTAGTATTTGGTTCTTCTGGGGCGGTATTTTGTGCTGCACTGTTGTATTTGGTTCTTCTGGGGCGGTATTTTGTGCTGCACTGTAGTATTTGGCTCTTCTTGGGCGGTATTTTGTGCTGCACTGTTGTATTTGGTTCTTCTGGGGCCGTATTTTGTGCTGCACTGTAGTATTTGGCTCTTCTTGGGCCGTATTTTGTGCTGCACTGTAGTATTTGGTTCTTCTGGGGCGGTATTTTGTGCTGCACTGTAGTATTTGGTTCTTCTGGGGCGGTATTTTGTGCTGCACTGTAGTATTTGGTTCTTCTGGGGCGGTATTTTGTGCTGCACTGTAGTATTTGGTTCTTCTGGGGCGGTATTTTGTGCTGCACTGTAGTATTTGGTTCTTCTGGGGCGGTATTTTGTGCTGCACTGTTGTATTTGGTTCTTCTGGGGCGGTATTTTGTGCTGCACTGTAGTATTTGGCTCTTCTTGGGCGGTATTTTGTGCTGCACTGTAGTATTTGGTTCTTCTGGGGCGGTATTTTGTGCTGCACTGTAGTATTTGGTTCTTCTGGGGCGGTATTTTGTGCTGCACTGTAGTATTTGGTTCTTCTGGGGCGGTATTTTGTGCTGCACTGTTGTATTTGGTTCTTCTGAGGCGGTATTTTGTGCTGCACCATAGTATTCGGTTCTTCTGAGGCGGTATTTTGTGCGTCATTGTAGTATTTGGTTCTTCTGGGGCGGTATTTTGTGCTGCACTGTTGTATTTGGTTCTTCTGGGGTGGTATTTTGTGCTGCACTGTAGTATTCGGTTCTTCTGAGGCGGTATTTTGTACTGCACTGTAGTATTTGGTTCTTCTGGGGTGGTATTTTGTGCTGCACTGTAGTATTTGGTTCTTCTGGGGCGGTATTTTGTGCTGCATTGTAGTATTTGGTTCTTCTGGGATGGTATTTTGTGCTGCACTGTAGTATTTGGTTCTTCTGAGGCCGTATTTTGTGCTGCATTATGGTATTGCTGGCCCCGCCTGCTGCTGTTGTCCCTGCCTATTTGTGTTGCCCCACCTCCTGCCAACCTAGACCTGCCTACAACAGGGGCCACTTTTAGGTTTCTTTCCAGGGCCACTTTAAGCTCCCATTCCGCCCCTGGTGCGTATATAAGGGATGTGTACCGCAGCTGATGAACATTTCTTTATGTATTTGCAGGCACGGCTCCACGCAGCTCTACTGTGAGAGAGACCCCTTCCCCAAAAACAGGTGTCACATCAAGTACAGCCGCCTCTTTTCCACCCTGAAGTATGAGGTGACCGTGGTGGCCAGCAACGCTCTGGGGAAGAGCTCCAACACCATCAGCTTCGACGAGTTCATGATAGGTAACGGATATAACTGACTAACGAGACCTCAGCTCCTGTGGTAGAGGAGATTGAGACACCACCCCTGCACCCCATAGGTTACATTACCTTTTGGTTGCTACGAAAGTTGAGCGCTGATTGGTTGCTATGAAAGCTGAGCTCTGATTGGCTATGAAGGCTGAGATCCAGTTGCTATGAAAACTGAGCTCTGATTGGTTGCTATGAAAGGTGAGCTCTGATTGGTTGCTATGAAAGGTGAGCTCTGATTGTTTTATATCAAAGCTGAGCTATGATTGGTTGCTATTAAAGTTGAGCTGTGATTGGTTAATGTGAAAGCTGAGCTCTGGTTGCTCTGAAAGCTGAGCTCTGATTGGTTAATGTGAAAGCTGAGCTCTGATTGGTTAATGTGAAAGCTGAGCTCTGATTGGTTAATGTGAAAGCTGAGCTCTGATTGGTTAATGAAAGCTGAGCTCTGATTGGTTAATGTGAAAGCTGAGCTCTGATTGGTTGCTTTGGGTGACAGTTTTACTATAGGGCAGTTTTGAGGGATGAGGTCTATGCAGACCAAACAAGGGTGATAGGTGTCTGATTTTCATCGCCGACCCTGTACAATCCTAATACGCCCTGTAGTTACTAGATTTCTGGAGAAGTGCCGTCGATCCACGATTTATTAAATAATTGGTAGAATTTTGTACTCTCTAAGATCGTCTTTCTGTCCCTTTGGAGTATCCCACGGTGCCTGTTCTCCACTATTGAGGCTATAATATCCGTCCAGGGTGGAGACTCAGGGACCCCCAAAACCGCTGCCTCCACCTGGGAAGATGAGACCCGATGAAGAGCATGGAATCGGTGGAGAAGCTCAAAAATGTGGAGCCCCTGTAGTTGAGGGATGAGAAGATCTCCCACCCCTCCCTTTCTCTGCCCTCTACTTTTGCTTCTTCTCCAGCCTCTGTTTATCATGCTCATCCATACTTTCATATAAAGAATATGGAGGATATGGCCCAGTCCTTTCCCCCCTACATCCGGGTCTCTTCCCCAAATCACCTTCTCTCAAGACATTGATGACATCTCCAGTACCAGGGTCACAGAAGCCTGGGCTCCTTCCGTAACCCTACTAGAGTTGCCCAATCACTAAAAAATCTTGGTTCTCCTCCGAGGCCCCTCTCCACCCTTCACCTCCTCGCTGTAGGGTCTGGGGCCAGTCCGCCCCTGGTAAATCTCCTGCTGTAGGTTCTTGGCCTGCTCCTGGATGGACGGGCACGTCCTGTTGTTAGGCAGGGATCTTGAGATCACTTGACGGTGTTATGGAACTGTACCCTCAAGCTCATCTCGGTGGGCTCGCTTCTTAATGGGGAACCAACAAAGCTGCCAGGCAGAGACCTGTTTGCACCATAGATCTCCCACTCTTTTCCTGAAATACTCTGTGCTGCAGGGGACCCTGCTCCTTCCACTATGTAACTTGCAGATGTTTCACGAGTTTGAGCATAGCAGTTTAGAGCTTTGTGGCCATAATCTGTGTGATCTGAGGACCATGAGGAGGCTGCAGGAAGCTGTTGTTTAGAATTACGCTCACGCCGTGACGCCGCTGTGGACCCAGAAGGAACATGGATCAATCAGACTCCTGAAAAACAAAGTGCGATCAAAGTGAAGCCTAATCGAGTGTGAGAATGAGAGCGAGCGGCGTCCCAGAGCCATCCCGATGTCACACGACTCATCCTGAGAAAGCCGCCATAGTTTTAATTGCGTTGGCTTACCGCTCGTCTGGCAGCACATGTGACTGCGGCGCCAATATAACTAATTAAATTGGAAAGACATGGGAAGCAGAACATTTGGACCTGGCTGTGAAACTGCTGAGGTTTTGTGGCTCACTGACGTTCTCCGTCTCATACTCCACTGCCGACTGCCTCCTCTGCGAGACGTCCAAGAGTCGGAGGAGAAATTAACCCAATCATCTCCAAGGGGGCGAAGAAATGGCTAAGGAAACTCAGCCGTATGTGAATACAGTCCAAGAAATAATTAAAACATCACTGGTCATAAAAATACAAAGAAGTACTGAAGTATTCAACCTGAAGCGCGTGTGTATAGGAGGCAGTATTATAGTAGTTATATTCTTGTACATAGGAGGCAGTATTATAGTAGTTATATTCTTGTACATAGGAGCAGTATTATAGTGGTTATATTCCTGTACATAGGAGCAGTATTATAGTAGTTATATTCTTGTACATAGTAGCAGTATTATAGTAGTTATATTCTTATACATAGGAGCAGTATTATAGTAGTTATATTTGTGTACATAGGAGCAGTATTATAGTAGTTATATTCATGTACATAGGAGCAGTATTATAGTAGTTATATTCTTGTACATAGTAGCAGTATTATAGTAGTTTTTATCTTGTACATAGGAGACAGTATTATAGTAGTTATATTCTTGTACATAGGAGGCAGTATTATAGTAGTTATATTCTTGTACGTAGGAGGCAGTATTATAGTAATTATATTCTTGTACATAGGAGCAGTATTATAGCAGTTATATTCTTGTACATAGGAGCAGTATTATAGTAGTTATATTCTTATACATAGGAGCAGTATTATAGTAGTTATATTCGTGTACATAGGAGCAGTATTATAGTAGTTATATTCATGTACATAGGAGCAGTATTATAGTAGTTATATTCTTGTACATAGTAGCAGTATTATAGTAGTTTTTATCTTGTACATAGGAGACAGTATTATAGTAGTTATATTCTTGTACATAGGAGGCAGTATTATAGTAGTTATATTCTTGTACGTAGGAGGCAGTATTATAGTAATTATATTCTTGTACATAGGAGCAGTATTATAGCAGTTATATTCTTGTACATAGGAGCAGTATTATAGTAGTTATATTCTTGTACATAGGAGGCTGTATTATAGTAGTTATATCCTTGTACATAGGAGCAGTATTATAGTAGATATATTCTTGTACATAGGAGCAGTATTATAGTAGTTATATTCTTGTACATAGGAGCAGTATTATAGTAGTTATATTCTTGTACATAGGAGCAGTATTATAGTAGTTATATTCTTGTACATAGGAGGCAGTATTATAGTAGTTATATTCTTGTACATAGGAGGAGTATTATAGTAGTTATATTCCTGTACATAGGAGGCAGTATTATAGTAGTTATATTCTTGTACATAGGAGGCAGTATTATAGTAGTTATATTCTGGTACATAGAAGGCAGTATTACAGTAGTTATATTCTTGTACATAGGAGCAGTATTATAGTAGTTATATTCTTGTACATAGGAGGCAGTATTATAGTAGTTATATTCTTGTACATAGGAGCAGTATTATAGTAGTTATTTTCTTGTACATAGGAGCAGTATTATAGTAGTTATATTCTTGTACATAGGAGGCAGCATTATAGTAGTTATATTCTTGTACATAGGAGCAGTATTATAGTAGTTATTTTCTTGTACATAGGAGCAGTATTATAGTAGTTATATTCTTGTACATAGGAGCAGTATTATAGTAGTTATATTCTTGTACATAGGAGCAGTATTATAGTAGTTATATTCTTGTACATAGGAGCAGTATTATAGTAGTTATATTCTTGTACATAGGAGCCGTATTATAGTAGTTATATTCTTGTACATAGGGGCAGTATTATAGTAGTTATATTCTTGTATATAGGGGCAGTATTATAGTAGTTATATTCCTGTACATAGGAGCAGTATTATAGTAGTTATATTCTTGTATATAGGAGGCAGTATTATAGTAGTTATATTCTTGTACATAGGAGCCGTATTATAGTAGTTATATTTTTGGACATAGGGGCAGTATTATAGTAGTTATATTCTTGTACATAGGAGGCAGTATTATAGTAGTTATATTCTTGTACATAGGAGCAGCATTATAGTAGTTATATTCTTGTACATAGGAGCAGTATTATAGTAGTTATATTCCTGTGCATAGGAGGCAGTATTATAGTAGTTATATTCTTGTACATAGGAGGCAGTATTATAGTAGTTATATTCTTGTACAGTCATATTCTGGTATATATGGAGCTGTATTATAACTATAGCTATTTTGCTGCACATTGGGGACATTAATATGTTAGTGTTAGTACAGTATCATGTTACTCTTGGTAAGGTTATAAGTGGCCTGAATTTCCCCTTTAAATCCACTCCATAATTAAATAATTTAAATAATGTTGTACTTTGGGAACAGATGTAAAATGATAGCTTATTACTGGTGTTTATCTGGGGGAGGATACCTGCAGAGTCTGGGGGCGTCCCCGGAACATTCTTTTCAGTAACGTCTCAGAAAGTCTTATCTTCAGGAATGGTTGTAATAAGACCCTTGAAGATGTAAGCACTTTCCCTGTTGGGGGCACATATTTTTCGTGACCTTTGTACATCTGCTCAGGGCTTGTTGGCGACATAACCTTATATCGGTACTCTGATGTGTGTGTCTGCGATATGGTCGGCTGCATAACTACGTTTCGAATATGTACTGCATTGGGGAAGATTTTTCGTCCATTGTGGATGTGGTATCTGACCCAGGACGCCAGTTTATTGAAATTGACACAGTTTATTAATTTGTGGTCAAGAGATTAATTTTTTTTATTCTTCTTACACAGTGAAACCTGATCCCCCAGAAAATGTGCTGGCAAAGCCTGTCCACAGAAACCCCCGGAGGCTGGAAGTCACCTGGCAGACCCCATCCACCTGGCCGGACCCCGAATCGTTTCCACTCAAATTCTTCCTGCGATATCGGCCGTTAATTCTAGACCAATGGCAGCATGTGAGTACAGAGCCATATCTATCTATTATCTATCTATCTATCTATTATCTATCTATCTATTATCTATCTATCTATCTCATATCTATCTATCTATCTATCTATCTCATATCTGTCTATCTATCTATCTCATATCTATCTATCTATCTATCTCATATCTATCTATCTATCTATCTATCTCCTATCTATCTATCTATCTATCTACTATCTATCTGTCTATCTATCTATCTATCTATCTCATATCTATCTATCTATCTATCTATCTATCTATCTATCTATCTCATATCAAATAAAATCACCTTTATTGGCAGGACTAAATACAATTTAGCATTGCCAAAGCAAGTTGGAAATAATCGGGTATGGTTGGGGGATGGGGACACTTCCAGGGTGGGGATATAGGAGTCCATGGTACATCAGCCTCCTCTCAGTCTATGGCAGGCAGTGACATATTGTGCTGCTATGGCCGCTGTGTTCTCCTCTTTCCCCAGCAGTACGGAGAGTCTCTCTTCCTCCTCCATGGAGGTGAAGTCTGGGCAGAGATCAGACAGTCTCCTGAAGTGAGCGTCCCTCACTGCGGAGTATTTGGGGCACTGCAGCAGGAAATGAGCCTCATCCTCCACGGCCTCCTGGTGGCACTGCTGGCACAGTCTGCTCTCCCTGGGCATGTACCTCTGCCGGTGACGCCCAGATTCAATGAGCAGGCTGTGGGCGCTCAGTCTGTAGCGGCTCAGGATCTGTCGGTCTCTTGGATTGGGGAGTTTCTCTATCTATCTATTATCTATCTATCTATCTATCTATCTATTTATCTATCTATCTATTATCTATCTAGATTTAGGGTTTGCATTCTTTTCTGTGACATTTCAGTCTTTGAGGGGAAACTCTGGAGAAACAATGGATTGTAAATTCTGTAATCACATCTCTGATATTTGGTGATTACGTCACTTCCTGTTGCCGCTGTCCGATAGATCCCCCTCCCGTCGGGGCTAATGTATCAGGGATGTATAAGGAGTAGGGAGCTTCTATTACAGATGATTGATACATTGTAATCAGAGGGGTTTGGACTCGTCCTCCTCGCCGCCCCCTCCTCAGTGGTGCAGTCTACGTTAATGCTCCGCGCTGCCCCGGAGAGCGTCGCCAGAGATAAGTAGCCGGTCTGAGAAGTGTCGTCTTCTAATCCGCTGCCAGTGAAGCCATTAGGAAAATCCATTAAGTGAATGTTCGCGAAGCTGTGCCGGAACGTTCTGCGCAATATTCCTGATTAATGGCGGTAGGATTCCATTCTTCTGTATATGCCCGGAGTCTGCGTGAAAGTCGCAGGCTGCCGCACCGAGCATCTGATTCATAATTGAGGTATGGCTGTGGGGCCCTCAGACTTTACTGGGGCCCCTTCACAATCGTTATACCTGCAGATCCATATTCGCCAGTTTTAGTGTTACCATAGTAGATGTCGCGGCCTGGTTGGCATCACATGAATTAGGACCGAGCCATGTCCCCGGTCAGCGCCGCAAGGTCACGACCAGCTGAGGGGCACGCCTGGTCCGGTCGCGGCGCTGATGGAGATGACTTGTGGCGGCGTTTTTCCTGGCAGATAGCGCGGGACACATCTGGACAGCTCCCCCTGGCAGGCCTTTGATATCCGCCTCTCCAGCCCTGGCACGGTGCCCTGGCACACTCTCTAATTACCAGGCTGCTCCAGGACCTGACACAAAGCTCCCTGCACTTAATTCAAGCAATGTCAATTAGGACGAGGCAGAGCGGAGGAAGCGAGGGGATGAGGGCGCCGCTTACGGAAATTAATATGCAGTATTCATGGGCTGCGATCGATGGCAGATGCATTACCCCTGCCTTATCTGAATCAGCAGGAGAGGACGCGGCGTCCGTGACCGGCAGTAAAGGACGGTGTCCCCGGCAGGGCAGACGCCTCGTACTCCTCGTACCGCAGCCGTGACAAGGAGGCAGTCGCGCTTTTCTTATCACACATTGACCCCGTGGTCGGCCATTGCCACCATTGGCGATTCTGTGATTATAATTTTTTTTTACAGTTTTTTTGCCAAATGACTATTTTTGTTTCTTTAAAGAAGGGGGCGTGACCAGATGTTACAATGTTGCTACATGTATCCACTTGAAAGTTCTCTGCAAGCAGGTCAGAGGTCAACTCCTCAAGACGTCTTCTCATGCCTACGCCTCTGGGCAGGGGGTGACGACGGCCTTGTCTGCTGAGATATATGGCACCAGGATTCCAGTTGCCAGGGTGATGACTGATTGAGGGGGACTCCCCGCCGAATACCTGAGCACTTTACACTAAAAGATGTCACTCCTCACCTTGTGCAAATTTGTACTGTTTTTCTAAATTGGGTGTGCCCCACAATAATCAGAGGCGGAGTTTAACACAGATGCCGCCCATGAGCAGCCGCACTTGCTATGATGAGAGATGTGCTCCCCGGCGCGAATTGTTGAGCCAATATTTGGGTGACCAGCACAAGGGACACTCCCCTGTACACAGTAGAAGAACTCCCCTGTACACAGTCACCAGCGAACAGAGGTAACCGAGAGCAAAAATCTGTGCAATGGAAAGTAAAAGTGGCAGCTAGAAGGACGGATGAGGATGATGGTGGTGATTGTTACATTATTGTTATGGGAGGAGCTCCCTCTAGTGGCAGAACAGAGAACAGCAGGGTCAGTTAATCGCCATACTCGCCATACTATCCATCAGTGACAATCCATATCTGGTGATTTCCACCTCCGATGGGTGGCGTTCATCTCGTCTGGACTTCTGAAGCCTGTCCTGGGTCCACGGGGTCATTATGTGTGGTTTCATGTTCCAGTAGGAATAATTCATTTATTTTATGCACTTATATAGCGGTACTATATTCTGCGGCACTTTACAGACATTAGCATCAAGCTGTCCCCAATGGGGGTTGACATGTGACGCTCATGGGTCCCAAAGCACATGGTGTCTTTTTATGTGGCAAAGGGGCAACAAGGCACCAAGGGGTAAGAGGCGAGTGCCACCTGCGCACCCCTTGTGACCCCTTCGAGTGCAGCGTGCCTGAATGTCTGGCTGTTGGCACCATAGTGTGTGATATTATTACGCTGCTGCGCTGCCCTCTATGGAGCGGACTGTGAACTACAGGAGGGACATTATGACCCATTCAGCGTGGGCGCCGAGGGGCATCAGTCCATGGCAGTGATTAGAGGGATGCCACCCAGCCAGTCATTCTTCTGATGCTTGTTCCGCTTGGCCCACCATTCTTGGAGCTTTGCTTTGTTCGGCTGCCAACGCCTCCTCCGAGCAAGGAGAAGTCAATGTCTGACAAAGCAGTGAGCGGAGAGGAGGGGGCCAGGGGTCCTAGGAAGCCCAGCGAGCTCATGAAAACCCCATTGATTGCTCCGCTCTCAGTCCTCTGCCTTTGATGCAGGTGGACGCCGCAAGCAGCCATGGCCGTCATCAATCTCACCCCAACTCCCCCACTGAGGGTCCAGAGGGGCGGCAGCGCAGACCGGAGCTCAGAAAACAGCTCCGCTCCAACCGCAGCCTCCGGTTCAGACATTCAATGATTTCAGTCGTAAATCTTCCGTTCAGATCTGAGCAGAATGTCTATGGGCCACCGGAAATTATGCTCGGCACGCCTATAGTTTGCTACAGTGTATCAGTGCAGGGAAGTCAGTCTGCAGTGCAGAGGGTACGGCTGATAGAGGATGCAATTGAAGCAAACCCTCATCTGTGGGAAGTTAGGACAGGTTTTCAGTCTCTAGAATGGAGATTTGGATTGAAACGAAAAAGAGAATAAACAGCAATTAAGATTCAATGACATAAAGAAAAATGAATAAAGCTTAATTAAATATCCACACTGCACCGACACTGCTATACAGACAGGAGTAATGGATCCACACTGCACCGACACTGCTATATAGAAAGGAATAATGGATCCACACTGCACCGACACTGCTATACAGACAGGAATAATGGATCCACACTGCACCGACACTGCTATACAGACAGGAGTAATGGATCCACACTGCACCGACACTGCTATATAGAAAGGAATAATGGATCCACACTGCACCGACACTGCTATACAGACAGGAATAATGGATCCACACTGCACCGACACTGCTATACAGACAGGAATAATGGATCCACACTGCACCGACACTGCTATATAGACAGGAATAATGGATCCACACTGCACCGACACTGCTATATAGACAGGAATAATGGATCCACACTGCACCGACACTGCTATATAGACAGGAATAATGGATCCACACTGCACCGACACTGCTATATAGACAGGAATAATGGATCCACACTGCACCGACACTGCTATATAGACAGGAATAATGGATCCACACTGCACCGACACTGCTATATAGACAGGAATAATGGATCCACACTGCACCGACACTGCTATATAGACAGGAATAATGGATCCACACTGCACCGACACTGCTATATAGACAGGAATAATGGATCCACACTGCACCGACACTGCTATATAGACAGGAATAATGGATCCACACTGCACCGACACTGCTATACAGACAGGAATAATGGATCCACACTGCACCGACACTGCTATATAGACAGGAATAATGGATCCACACTGCACCGACACTGCTATATAGACAGGAATAATGGATCCACACTGCACCGACACTGCTATATAGACAGGAATAATGGATCCACACTGCACCGACACTGCTATATAGACAGGAATAATGGATCCACACTGCACCGACACTGCTATATAGACAGGAATAATGGATCCACACTGCACCGACACTGCTATATAGACAGGAATAATGGATCCACACTGCACCGACACTGCTATACAGACAGGAATAATGGATCCACACTGCACCGACACTGCTATATAGACAGGAATAATGGATCCACACTGCACCGACACTGCTATATAGACAGGAATAATGGATCCACACTGCACCGACACTGCTATATAGACAGGAATAATGGATCCACACTGCACCGACACTGCTATATAGACAGGAATAATGGATCCACACTGCACCGACACTGCTATATAGACAGGAATAATGGATCCACACTGCACCGACACTGCTATATAGACAGGAATAATGGATCCACACTGCACCGACACTGCTATATAGACAGGAATAATGGATCCACACTGCACCGACACTGCTATATAGACAGGAATAATGGATCCACACTGCACCGACACTGCTATATAGACAGGAATAATGGATCCACACTGCACCGACACTGCTATATAGACAGGAATAATGGATCCACACTGCACCGACACTGCTATATAGACAGGAATAATGGATCCACACTGCACCGACACTGCTATATAGACAGGAATAATGGATCCACACTGCACCGACACTGCTATATAGACAGGAATAATGGATCCACACTGCACCGACACTGCTATATAGACAGGAATAATGGATCCACACTGCACCGACACTGCTATATAGACAGGAATAATGGATCCACACTGCACCGACACTGCTATATAGACAGGAATAATGGATCCACACTGCACCGACACTGCTATATAGACAGGAATAATGGATCCACACTGCACCGACACTGCTATATAGACAGGAATAATGGATCCACACTGCACCGACACTGCTATATAGACAGGAATAATGGATCCACACTGCACCGACACTGCTATATAGACAGGAATAATGGATCCACACTGCACCGACACTGCTATATAGACAGGAATAATGGATCCACACTGCACCGACACTGCTATATAGACAGGAATAATGGATCCACACTGCACCGACACTGCTATATAGACAGGAATAATGGATCCACACTGCACCGACACTGCTATATAGACAGGAATAATGGATCCACACTGCACCGACACTGCTATATAGACAGGAATAATGGATCCACACTGCACCGACACTGCTATATAGACAGGAATAATGGATCCACACTGCACCGACACTGCTATATAGACAGGAATAATGGATCCACACTGCACCGACACTGCTATATAGACAGGAATAATGGATCCACACTGCACCGACACTGCTATATAGACAGGAATAATGGATCCACACTGCACCGACACTGCTATACAGACAGGAATAATGGATCCACACTGCACCGACACTGCTATATAGACAGGAATAATGGATCCACACTGCACCGACACTGCTATATAGACAGGAATAATGGATCCACACTGCACCGACACTGCTATATAGACAGGAATAATGGATCCACACTGCACCGACACTGCTATATAGACAGGAATAATGGATCCACACTGCACCGACACTGCTATATAGACAGGAATAATGGATCCACACTGCACCGACACTGCTATATAGACAGGAATAATGGATCCACACTGCACCGACACTGCTATATAGACAGGAATAATGGATCCACACTGCACCGACACTGCTATATAGACAGGAATAATGGATCCACACTGCACCGACACTGCTATATAGACAGGAATAATGGATCCACACTGCACCGACACTGCTATACAGACAGGAATAATGGATCCACACTGCACCGACACTGCTATATAGACAGGAATAATGGATCCACACTGCACCGACACTGCTATATAGACAGGAATAATGGATCCACACTGCACCGACACTGCTATATAGACAGGAATAATGGATCCACACTGCACCGACACTGCTATATAGACAGGAATAATGGATCCACACTGCACCGACACTGCTATACAGACAGGAATAATGGATCCACACTGCACCGACACTGCTATATAGACAGGAATAATGGATCCACACTGCACCGACACTGCTATATAGACAGGAATAATGGATCCACACTGCACCGACACTGCTATATAGACAGGAATAATGGATCCACACTGCACCGACACTGCTATATAGACAGGAATAATGGATCCACACTGCACCGACACTGCTATATAGACAGGAATAATGGATCCACACTGCACCGACACTGCTATATAGACAGGAATAATGGATCCACACTGCACCGACACTGCTATATAGACAGGAATAATGGATCCACACTGCACCGACACTGCTATATAGACAGGAATAATGGATCCACACTGCACCGACACTGCTATATAGACAGGAATAATGGATCCACACTGCACCGACACTGCTATACAGACAGGAATAATGGATCCACGCTGCACCGACACTGCTATACAGACAGGAATAATGGATCCACGCTGCACCGACACTCCTATACAGACAGGAATAATGGATCCACACTGCACCGACACTGCTATATAGACAGGAATAAAGGATCCACACTGCACCGACACTGCTATATAGACAGGAATAATGGATCCACACTGCACCGACACTGCTATATAGACAGGAATAATGGATCCACACTGCACCGACACTGCTATATAGACAGGAATAATGGATCCACACTGCACCGACACTGCTATATAGACAGGAATAATGGATCCACACTGCACCGACACTGCTATATAGACAGGAATAATGGATCCACACTGCACCGACACTGCTATATAGACAGGAATAATGGATCCACACTGCACCGACACTGCTATATAGACAGGAATAATGGATCCACACTGCACCGACACTGCTATATAGACAGGAATAATGGATCCACACTGCACCGACACTGCTATATAGACAGGAATAATGGATCCACACTGCACCGACACTGCTATATAGACAGGAATAATGGATCCACACTGCACCGACACTGCTATATAGACAGGAATAATGGATCCACACTGCACCGACACTGCTATATAGACAGGAATAATGGATCCACACTGCACCGACACTGCTATATAGGCAGGAATAATGGATCCACACTGCACCGACACTGCTATATAGGCAGGAATAATGGATCCACACTGCACCGACACTGCTATATAGACAGGAATAATGGATCCACACTGCACCGACACTGCTATATAGACAGGAATAATGGATCCACACTGCACCGACACTGCTATATAGACAGGAATAATGGATCCACACTGCACCGACACTGCTATATAGACAGGAATAATGGATCCACACTGCACCGACACTGCTATATAGACAGGAATAATGGATCCACACTGCACCGACACTGCTATATAGACAGGAATAATGGATCCACACTGCACCGACACTGCTATATAGACAGAAATAATGGATCCACACTGCACCGACACTGCTATATAGACAGGAATAATGGATCCACACTGCACCGACACTGCTATACAGACAGGAATAATGGATCCATACTGCACCGACACTGCTATATAGACAGGAATAATGGATCCACACTGCACTCGACACTGCTATATAGACAGGAATAAAGGATCCACACTGCACCGACACTGCTATATAGACAGGAATAATGGATCCACACTGCACCGACACTGCTATATAGACAGGAATAATGGATCCACACTGCACCGACACTGCTATATAGACAGGAATAATGGATCCACACCGCACCGACACTGCTATATAGACAGGAATAAAGGATCCACACTGCACCGACACTGCTATATAGACAGGAATAATGGATTCACGCTGCACCGACACTGCTATATAGACAGGAATAAAGGATCCACACTGCACTGACACCGCTATATAGACAGGAATAATGGATTCACGCTGCACTGACACTGCTATATAGACACTGTGGAGATTTGTATGTGGAAAATCACACAAAAATATTTTTTTTCACATACATCCGCACTATTTTTGTCGGTTTTTATGCACTTTTTGTTGTGGATTTTCTGTTTATGGTAACAACCCCATTGAAGTCTATTAGGAAAACCGTTCTGCAGATTTCAGTGTCCCTGAGGGTTGTCAGATTTTTACACTGCGCCGGTCCTGTAGTGCGCTGTGGTTTTTCTGGATACAAATCTAAATCTGTTTTGAAATGCCGCTGGTAAACCGCAATGTGTGCAGGCACCTGAATACCGGTTCTGTGCTTCTGTGCGTTCTCGTCTCTGCCATAGGAGCCGGTATATGGGGATTCAGTCAGATGTCTCTGTGAGTCGCCCTGTTAATCAGCGCGGTATAATCCCGGGCCCCTGTTATTCCTGACTGAGGGGCCCGCCCCTCCAGCAGTGTATCCCAAGTCTTTGCAGACGTCTCCTCCGTTATTAGGATGTCTTGTAAAACTCCTCGTCTCAATGAAAGCATCAATCTCCGCACAAAGAATTCAATCTCCAGACAATCGCGCCATAACAAGGATCCGCTTATCGCTGCTCTTATCTGTATATATCAGCGCGCTCGGCAGACGGCGGCGGCAACAACTGCGCCAATTATTAGACGTCAGCTTTTATGTCTCACGTAACCGGTTAACTGTGAACAGCAGAGGGACGGCGAGCGATGCTCTGAGGTTAATGCAACAGACGGAGAAGCATCTGCCGGAGCCAGGCGGCACCATTTTAACCCCTTCTCTACTGGACAGACAAAGGTGTTCCCGACCTGAAACAGGGAAGAAACGACCATATGAAACATCGTGCCGCCATCACCGTCCTACACCTCGCTGTAACCGTATGCATCATGTGGCTGCAAGGGGCATGGAAAGCCGAGAAGCTGCATACTGAATTATACAGCGGAGGTGACATCCCCGAGCGACTGGAGATGTGACACATCCTTATCTTACCAGAGCTCCCCTGTACATTGTGTCAGGATCACATCTCCACCCTCTACTCCTGCCAGAACGAGATAGATAAAGAGATGGACAGATAGATAGATAGATAGATAGATAGATAGATAGATAGATATTAGATAGATCGATAGATAGATAGATAGATAGATAGATAATAGATAGATAATAGATAGATAATTAGATAGATGGATAGGAGATAGATACATAGATACATAGATACAAAAAAAGGGTCCACGGCACCTCCAGTGACTAGTGTCTTTTATTTACACCAACGTGACGTTTCGGTCCGCACAATGGAACCTTTTTGTATCAAGCATTGGGACATTGGATCGACCCTCCAGCCGCTGGCACTCCATTGCTGATTTTTGTGGTGCTGCAAAGTTGTTTTTCTATAGATAGATAGATAGATAGATAGATAGGAGATAGATAGATAGATAGATAGATAGATAGATAGATAGATAGATAATAGACAGATAAAAATATAGATATGAGATAGATAGATAAATATTAGATAGATAGATAGATAGATAGATAGATAGATAGATAGATAGATAGATCTAATTATATGAGAGAGAGAGATAGATAGATGGATATATATAATTATATGAGATAGATAGATAGACAGATAATAGATAGATAGATAATAGATAGATAGATAGATAGATAGATAGATAATAGATATAATTATATGAGATAGATAGATAGATAGATAGATAGATAGATAGATAGATAGAAGATAGACTTCAGCTCCATAGAGGAAAAGAACACTGTGGACATAGCAGCACAATATATCAGTGCCTGCACAGACTGAGAGGAGCCTGATGTAACACGGACTCCGATACCCTGACCCCGGGTGTGTCCGCATTTCTCAACCCCCTATTTCCCACATGCTTTGGCAATACTAATGTATAATTTTAGACCTGCCAATAAAGCTTTATTGATTGATAAGTGGAATATAGATAGATAGATAGATAGATAGATAGATAGATAGATAGATAGATAGATAAAAGGAGATAGATAGATAATAGAAGATAGATAAATAGATAGATAAATAGATAGATAGATAGATAGATAGATAGATAGATGGATGGATAGATAGATAGATAGATAGATAGATAGATAGATATGAGATAGATAGATAGATAGATAGATAGATAGATAGATAATAGAAGATAGATAGATAATAGAAGATAGATAGATAATAGAAGATAGATAGATAGATAGATAGATAGATAGATAGATAGATAATAGATAGATAGATAATAGATAGATAGATAATAGATAGATAGATAGATAATAGATAGATAGATAGATAGATAGATAGATAGATAGATAGATATGAGATAGATAATGAGATAGATAGATAGATAGATAGATAGATAGATAGATATGAGATAGATATGAGATAGATATGAGATAGATAGATAGATAGATAGATAGATAGATAGATAGATAATTTTAGTCCTATTTTTGTATAATTACCGGCTCTGGGCCGTACATTAGATCTTTTTCTCCGCCGTTCGCCTTGCTGCTGCTCCGGTTTCCGTAATATTCGCACCGCCCGGGCAATGTCAGCACATGAAAACATTTCACAACAAGATGAAATTACACGTGTGCAAAATTAATGACTTTGTCTCCATATCTGTGACCCCTCAGCTCATGTTCATACATCCAGCGCACTCTGGATTTACTGCCACATTGTAATTATACCGATTACATAATTAAGAACGAAACTCTATCGTCGCTGTGATTTACTTCCTGCGCTTTCCGTGTTTTGCGCTTCATTTAGTTACAGCCGAGAAAACAAAAAGAACAAAACATTAAACATGTGATGGAGGCATTACAGCAAAAGTAATGGCAGCGGCAATTCTGCAGGACCACCGTCATGCTATGTTAACAATCACAATGCAAAATAAGCTCTTTGTACATGTCCCTGGTGGCATCCATGTTGCCCTCGCCTCCTTCCAGTATTGGTACATGTGAAACAACAAACTTCAGGAAGGAGGTGGAGCCTCGGCTACTTTACCCAGAAGGCAGTTCACTTGCACTATCTGCAGTGGAGCAATAATCTGAATACCTGCAGTAACAACTAGAGGGAGCTCAGGAGATTACTGCATACAGATACATACAGCCACCACTAGAGGGAGCTCAGGAGATTACTGCATACAGATATATACAGCCACCACTAGAGGGAGCTCAGGAGATCACTACATACAGCTATATACAGCCAACACTAGAGGGAGCTCAGGAGATTACTACATACAGATATATACAGCCACCACTAGAGGGAGCTCAGGGGATTACTACATACAGATATATACAGCCACCACTAGAGGAAGCTCAGGAGATTACTACATACAGATATATACATCCACCACTAGAGGGAGCTCAGGAGATTACTGCATACAGATATATACAGCCACCACTAGAGGGAGCTCAGGAGATTACTGCATACAGATATATACAGCCACCACTAGAGGGATCTCAGGAGATTACTACATACAGATATATACAGCCACCACTAGAGGGAGCTCAGGAGATTACTGCATACAGATATATACAGCCACCACTAGAGGGAGCTCAGGAGCTTACTACATACAGATATATACAGCCACCACTAGAGGGAGCTCAGGAGCTTACTACATACAGATATATACAGCCACCACTAGAGGGAGCTCAGGAGATTACTGCATTCAGATATATACAGCCACCACTAGAGGGAGCTCCGAAGATTACTGCATACAGATATATACAGCCACCACTAGAGGGAGCCCAGGAGATTACTATATACAAATATATACAGCCACCACTAGAGGGAGCTCAGGAGATTACTGCATACAGATATATACACCCACTACTAGAGGGAGTTTAGGAGATTACTACATACAGATATATACAGCCACCACTAGGGGGAGCTCATGACATTACTGCATACAGATCTATACAGCTACCACTAGAGGGAGCTCAGGAGATTACTACTTACAAATATATACAGCCACCACTAGAGGGAGCTCAGGAGCTTACTACATACAGATATATACAGCCACCACTAGAGGGAGCTCAGGAGATTACTGTATACAGATATATACAGCCACCACTAGAGGGAGTACAGGAGATTACTACATACAGATAGATACAGCCACCACTAGAGGGAGCTCAGGAGATTACTACTCACAGATATATACAGCCACCACTAGAGGGAGCTCAGGAGCTTACTGCATACAGATATATACAGCCACCACTAGAGGGAGCTCAGGAGATTACTACTTACAGATATATACAGCCACCACTAGAGGGAGCTCAGGAGATTACTGCATACAGATATATACAGCCACCACTAGAGGGAGCTCAGGAGATCACTACATACAGATATATACAGCCACCACTAGAGGGAGCTCAGGAGATTATTACATACAGATATATACAGCCACCACTAGAGGGATTTCAGGAGATTACTACATACAGATATATACACCCACTACTAGAGGGAGCTCAGGAGATTACTGCATATAGATATATACAGCCACCACTAAAGGGAGCCCAGGAGACTACTACATACAGATATATGCAGCCAGGACTAGAGGGATCTCAGGAGATTACTACATACAGATATATACAGCCACCACTAGAGGGAGCTAAGGAGATTACTACATACAGATATATACAGCCACCACTAGAGGGAGCTAAGGAGATTACTACATACAGATATATACAGCCACCATTAGAGGGAGCTCAGGAGATTACTGCATACATATATAAAAAGCCACGACTAGAGGGAACTCAGGAGATTACTACATACAGATATATACAGCCACCACTAGAGGGAGCTCAGGAGATTACTGCATACAGATATATACAGCCACCACTAGAGGGAGCCCAGGAGATTACTACATACAGATATATACAGTCACCACTAGAGGGAGCTCAGGAGATTACTGCATACAGAGATATATAGCCACCACTAGGAGGAGCCCAGGAGATTACTACATACAGACATATACAGCCACCACTAGAGGGAGCTCAGGAAATTACTACATACAGATATATACAGCCACCACTAGAGGGAGCTCAGAAGATTACTGCATACAGATATATTCAGCCACCACTAGAGAGAGCTCAGGAGATTACTACATACAGATATATACAGCCACCACTAGAGGGAGCTCAGAAGATTACTGCATACAGATATATACAGCCACCACTAGAGGGAGCTCAGGAGATTACTACATACAGATATATACAGCCACCACTAGAGGGAGCTCAGGAGATTACTGCATACAGATATGTACAGCCACCACTAGAGGGAGCTAAGGAAATTACTACATGCAGATATATACAGCCACCACTAGAGGGAGCTCAGAAGATTACTGCATACAGATATGTACAGCCACCACTAGAGGGAGCTCAGGAGATTACTGCATACATATATAAAAAGCCAGGACTAGAGGGAAGCTCAGGAGATTACTACATACAGACATATACAGCCACCACTAGAGGGAGCTCAGGAGATTACTGCATACAGATATATACAGCCACCACTAGAGGGAGCTCAGGATATTACTGCATACAGATATATACAGCCACCACTAGAGGGAGCTCAGGAGATTACTGCATACAGATATGTACAGCCACCACTAGAGGGAGCTCAGGAGATTACTGCATACAGATATATACAGCCACCACTAGAGGGAGCTCAGGAGATTACTACATACAGATATATACAGCCACCACTAGAGGGAGCTCAGGAGATTACTGCATACAGATATATACAGCCACCACTAGAGGGAGCTCAGGAGATTACTGCATACAGATATATACAGCCACCACTAGAGGGAGCTCAGGAGATTACTACATACAGATATATACAGCCACCACTAGAGGGAGCTCAGGAGATTACTGCATACAGATATATACAGCCACCACTAGAGGGAGCTCAGGAGATTACTACATACAGATATATACAGCCACCACTAGAGGGAGCTCAGGAGATTACTACATACAGATATATACAGCCACCACTAGAGGGAGCTCAGGAGATTACTGCATTCAGATATATACAGCCACCACTAGAGGGAGCTCAGAAGATTACTGCATACAGATATATACAGCCACCACTAGAGGGAGCCCAGGAGATTACTATATACAAATATATACAGCCACCACTAGAGGGAGCTCAGGAGATTACTGCATACAGATATATACACCCACTACTAGAGGGAGCTTAGGAGATTACTACATACAGATATATACAGCCACCACTAGAGGAGCTCATGAGCATTACTGCATACAGATCTATACAGCTACCACTAGAGGGAGCTCAGGAGATTACTACATACAAATATATACAGCCACCACTAGAGGGAGCTCAGGAGCTTACTACATACAGATATATACAGCCACCACTAGAGGGAGCTCAGGAGATTACTGTATACAGATATATACAGCCACCACTAGAGGGAGCTACAGGAGATTACTACATACAGATAGATACAGCCACCACTAGAGGGAGCTCAGGAGATTACTACATCACAGATATATACAGCCACCACTAGAGGGAGCTCAGGAGCTTACTGCATACAGATATATACAGCCACCACTAGAGGGAGCTCAGGAGATTACTACTTACAGATATATACAGCCACCACTAGAGGGAGCTCAGGAGATTACTGCATACAGATATATACAGCCACCACTAGAGGGAGCTCAGGAGATCACTACATACAGATATATACAGCCACCACTAGAGGGAGCTCAGGAGATTATTACATACAGATATATACAGCCACCACTAGAGGGAGCTCAGGAGATTACTACATACAGATATATACAGCCACCACTAGAGGGAGCTCAGGAGATTACTGCATATAGATATATACAGCCACCACTAGAGGGAGCCCAGGAGATTACTACATACAGATATATACAGCCACCACTAGAGGGAGCTCAGGAGATTACTACATACAGATATATACAGCCACCACTAGAGGGAGCTCAGGAGATTACTACATACAGATATATACAGCCACCACTAGAGGGAGCTCAGGAGATTACTACATACAGATATATACAGCCACCACTAGAGGGAGCTCAGGAGATTACTGCATACAGATATATACAGCCACCACTAGAGGGAGCTCAGGAGATTACTACATACAGATATATACAGCCACCACTAGAGGGAGCTCAGGAGATTACTACATACAGATATATACAGCCACCACTAGAGGGAGCTCAGGAGATTACTACATACAGATATATACAGCCACCACTAGAGGGAGCTCAGGAGATTACTGCATACAGATATATACAGCCACCACTAGAGGGAGCCCAGGAGATTACTACATACAGACATATACAGCCACCACTAGAGGGAGCTCAGGAGATTACTACATACAGATATATACAGCCACCACTAGAGGGAGCTCAGAAGATTACTGCATACAGATATATACAGCCACCACTAGAGGGAGCTCAGGAGATTACTACATACAGGTATATACAGCCACCACTAGAGGGAGCTCAGGAGATTACTGCATACAGATATATACAGCCACCACTAGAGGGAGCTCAGGAGATTACTACATACAGATATATACAGCCACCACTAGAGGGAGCTCAGGAGATTACTGCATACAGATATATACAGCCACCACTAGAGGGAGCTCAGGAAATTACTACATGCAGATATATACAGCCACCACTAGAGGGAGCTCAGAAGATTACTGCATACAGATATGTACAGCCACCACTAGGGGAGCTCAGGAGATTACTGCATACAGATATATACAGCCAGCACTAGAGGAAGCTCAGGAGATTACTACATACAGACATATACAGCCACCACTAGAGGGAGCTCAGGAGATTACTGCATACAGATATATACAGCCACCACTAGAGGAGCTCAGGATATTACTGCATACAGATATATACAGCCACCACTAGAGGGAGCTCAGGAGATTACTGCATACAGATATATACAGCCACCACTAGAGGGAGCTCAGGAGATTACTACATACAGATATATACAGTCACCACTAGAGGGAGCTCAGGAGATTACTGCATACAGGTATATACAGCCACCACTAGAGGAGCTCAGGAGATTACTACATACAGATATATACAGCCACCACTAGAGGGAGCCCAGGAGACTACTACATACAGATATATACAGCCACCACTAGAGGGAGCTCAGGAGATTACTACATACAGATATATACAGCCACCACTAGAGGAGCTCAGGAGATTACTGCATACAGATATTTACAGCCACCACTAGAGGGAGCTCAGGAGATTTCTACATACAGATAGATACAGCCACCTCTAGAGGGAGCTCAGGAGATTACTAGATACTGACACGCAGACCAGTTCACTCCTATATACAGAGACCAGACCAGCTCCCTGTTTACAGACTCTAGACAAGCCTCTGGTATACGAAGAATGTAGTGGAGCACAGGAACCAGGAGAGTGCATGGGGCACTGTCCAGGAAATCTCCCTATACTATTAAGGCGTCAAATCAGAATTGGACCTTAGAAGCCTCTGGTCTCTATTCTTGAGGACCTGGTCCGATTTTCGGGCCCCAGATCCACTACTGTGTATTTATACTGGGGCGCATGACTGGTGTCCATCTCTATAATGAGCATCCAGCGTGAGGTGATAAGAGATGGCTGCGGCTGGGGCTGGGATGGCCTGCTGCCCTGATTTACTGCTCCCCTGGATGCTGATTTTGTGAGTGTGATAAAAGACTTCCATCCATCGGGCAGGGAACTGGAGACATGCGGCTGCCAGGTTCCACATGGACACCACATGCGATGGGAGGCGTAAAGGCAGCGCCGTGATGACAAGAGACATCAGTGTCCATGGATGAAGGGCGATGTCACCTCGCTTTATGTGGAGTGTTGCTTCCTGGGGCAGATTTGGAGGTGCTGACCAGGGTCAGGTCCCTAGGACCTAAGCCGATGAGTGATGGGGACCTGGTGACAGTTTCCATGTGGATTCTATATAATGTTGGGGAGGCAGTTTAAAGCACAACTCCATATTGTATTGTAGCTTCACAGGAAATATTTAGGGAAATCCTCAGAGGGCACGTCCTCTAGAAATTCCAAAAAATTCCCACAGAATCACACTGAAAATGGAAGACTCTTCAGACATTCAGCCATGACAGTCAATATGGCCGACATTACGACTCTTGTAAGGGTTGTCACCCAGCTTTTCTGAACACTCAAATCACCCATGATTCTGTTGTTGCCTAACGAGGCAGATTTTCACCTCGCATCCCGGGAAAGCTGGTGATGATGTCATCAGAATTGTGGGGTTATGAGGAATCAGTCATCAGAATTGTTGATTATGGTAATGATAAGCCACCAGAATTGTTGAGTTATGGTAATCAGTCATCAGAATTGTTGAGTTATGGTAATGATGTCATCAGAATTGTGGGGTTATGGTAATCAGTCATCAGAATTGTTGAGTTATGGTAATGATGTCATCAGAATTGTGGGGTTATGGTAATCAGTCATCAGAATTGTTGAGTTATGGTAATGATGTCATCAGAATTGTGGGTTATGGTAATGATGTCATCAGAATTGTTGAGCTATGGTAATGATGTTATCCGAATTATTGGGTTATAGTAATGATATCATCAGAATTCGTAGGTTATCTAAGAATTCTGATGACGTCATTATCATAACCTAAGAATTCTGATGACGTCATTACTATAACCAACAACAATTCTGATGATGTCAATATCATAACCCAACAATTCTGATGATGTCATTACCATAACCAAACAATTCTGATGATGTCATTACCATATCCCAACAATTCTGATGATGTCATTACCATATCCCAACAATTCTGATGATGTCATTACCATATCCCAACAATTCTGATGACTCGCCATTACCATATTCCAACAATTCTATGATGATCATTACCATAACCCAACTATTCTAATTACATCATTACCATATCCCAACAATTCTGATGATGTCATTACCGTAACCCAACGATTCTAATTACATCATTACCATAACCCAACAATACTGATTACATAATTACCATAACAACACAATTCTAATTAAGTCATTACCATATCCCAACAATTCTGATGACGTCATTACCGTAACCCAACGATTCTAATTACATCATTACCATAACCCAACAATACTGATTACATAATTACCATAACAACACAATTCTGATGAAGTCATTACCATAACCCAACAATTCTGATGACGTCATTACCATATCCCAACAATTCTGATGATGTAATTACCATAACCCTACAATTCTGATGACATCATTACCATAACCCTACAATTCTGATGACATCATTACCATAACCCAACAATTCTGATGACATCATTACCATAACCCAACAATTCTGATGATGTCATTACCATATCCCAACAATTCTGATGATGTCATTACCATAACCCTACAATTCTGATGACATCATTACCATAACCCAACAATTCTGATGACGTCATTAGAGTTGTTGGGTTATGATAATGATGTAATTAGAATCGTTGGCTTACGGTAATGACATCATCAGAATTGTTGGGTTACGGTAATGGCATCATCAGAATTGTTGGGTTATGGTAATGACATCATCAGAATTGTTGGGTTATGGTAATGATGTAATCAGAATTGTAGGGTTATGGTAATGACATCATCAGAATTGTTGGGATATGGTAATGACATCATCAGAATTGTTGGGATATGGTAATGACATCATCAGAATTGTTGGGATATGGTAATGACATCATCAGAATTTTAGCAGTGAGGATTCCAATTTGTCAGGATCTGCAGTCTGCAGGTCACAAAATGATAATTACAGCCAATAATGTGCACTGGGGATCGCTATTTGAGCAGTTTTCCTAAATATATAATGGCTCTGAGTAAGACCGTCCACTGACTTCTGTGGCTGTACGATATCTATAACCAGTCATCTGCAGTGTGCCAGTTACTCCTCGCCAGTGCTGTAAGAAATGCTGGAGATGGTGCCAGTAATCTACACGGGAGGTCCATTTCTCTTACTAGACACAGGTCCCTTTAAATGACATTGTCAACACAAAGAAATAATGACATAAATTATCCTTTTCTTCTCCAATAGTGATAATGAGGTGTGAACCAGTTTCCCAGCAGGCTGTAAAGTGAGAGGCTTTTGAGTAGTATTGTGGTGACATCTAGTGGCCAATATGAAAACTACAATTTATAGATAATGGTGAAAATGTTCATCGTGACGGGGCAAAAGCATGAGGGATCCGGTCGCAATGTGAGGCGGGTTCTGCAGATCTTCCCTGTGCTTGTCTCCTGGCGGGAGCTGCGGCTGTTTTACATCACGTCCTCGCGCTTTTATCGTCCTGGCCCCTAATGTGATATAATCTTTACTATAAGTGCGATAATAAATCTTCGCCTCGGATGGTGATTTGGAGTCTGTTTGTGATCAGCATTCGGGAAAAGATCCAGGAAGATTCGAGGGGAACATTTGGAGGGGCTGCGCAGAACACGAGGTGCTCGCCATTGTTAGGGCCACGGTCGCCATAACGTACGTCCCTCAGCCGTTAACCAATAAATGACTGGAGAAATAAGGGTCTTTTGGCGACTGTAGCCGATGGATTGCCCTTTGCGTCCCGGTGGGTGTGACGTATCACATGTCACAGATTAGGCTGGAGGGGCGATGGGTCATGTTGTCTGTTACTTATTTTTGCCATTTTTGGTAACAAAACTTTTGGATGATTTTTGCAATGCTTCCCATTTTGCAGCGCCCTGAGCCCCGGCCCCCTGGTTCCAGCCGCATTGCTGGTGATTGACAGGAGCGTTCTCCTCATAAATATCCAGCGCGGCCCCAATAATGAGCCGTCATTACTGGAAGGAGCCGGGAGCCCACAATTAGAGCTCGGTGTCTGTCTAATCTGTGTGATAATTACCCGAGACGACCATGTGTCCAAGCTTCAAGTGGGAGGGAGCGTTCAAACCCCCTACACCCCTAATTATTGGCATTATGTGACTGATCAGTAATCCCTTCCATTCAGCATAAGACAAAAGCCCCCTCGTGCCCCTTCACTTTCCACCTGGCCCCCAGTCCCCACAAATCACTCTATGTGAAGCCAAAGAGTGAAGAGTAAATCCATGAGAGCCTCCTCCACCATCATCAGCGTACAATAGACGGGGTGGCTTGGCGTGCTGCAGGTGGAGCGAGGTTTATTGCCACATAAGAGGGACCTAAAGCCACTCACGAGCTCCAGGAGAGTCTCCACTTCTCAGATGTGTGACAGTCGCTGTGGGAGCAGTCAGCAGCTCCGCATAGGATATTCATGCTCCAAGACTCATTGCATTGAGGTGTCCTTGTGGTTCTTGGGTTCTTGTGTCCTCTTTATATCAGACATGCTGTATCTTCTGTGTATCAGACATGTTGTATCATCCTTATATCACACATGTTGTATCCTCTTTGGATCAGACATGCTGTATCTTCTGTGTATCAGACATGTTGTATCATCTTTATATCAGACATGTTGTGTCTTCCTTGGATCAGACATGTTGTATCTTCTTTATATCAGACATATTATATACTCCATATATCACACATGCTATATCCTCTTTGAATCAGACGAGCTGTATCTTCTGTGTATTAGACATGTTCTATCCTCTTTATATCAGACATGTTATATCCTCCTTATATCAGACATGTTGTGTCCTCTTTATATCAGACATGTTGTATCCTCTTTGGATCACACATGTTATATCCGCTTTGGATCAGATATGCTGTATCTTCTGTGTATTAGACATGTTGTGTCCTCTTTATATCAGACATGTTGTATCGTCTTTATATCAGACATGTTGTATCCTCTTTATATCAGACATGTTGTATCGTCTTTATATCAGACATGTATCCTCTTTATATCAGACATGTTGTATCGTCTTTATATCAGACATTTTGTATCTTCCTTATATCAGACATGTTGTGTCCTCTTTATATCAGACATGTTATATCCTCCTTATATCAGACATTTTGTATCTTCCTTATATCAGACATGTTGTGTCCTCTTTATATCAGACATGTTATATCCTCCTTATATCAGACATGTTGTGTCCTCTATATCAGACATGTTATATCCTCCTTATATCAGACATGTTGTGTCCTCTTTATATCAGACATGTTGTATCGTCTTTATATCAGACATGTTGTATCGTCTTTATATCAGACATGTTGTATCCTCTTTGGATCAGATATGCTGTATTTTCTGTGTATCAGACATGCTGTATCCTGTTTATATCAGACCTGAGAACATGTCATGGGTCGGCATCCCGGGCTGGAGTCTTGTTTTTTGCCATCTCTAATCTTAGATCCCATCTGTAACTTCTCTTGGCTCCTTGGGTCTTTGGACGCTGGAATCCCCAGCTGGGCCCTATCAGTCTTATGATCCTGAGATTATGGCTCCTAATCCATCACTTACAGTTTGTTTTGGAATATGTTTTCAGCACAACATGGACGGTGTCAGCCAAAGGTCTGTTTGGTTTCTGTAGGACGAGGCATCTTTGTCATGTTGACGAGGACACAAAGATGAGAATTCTCTGAGATTTGTGTCGAGCGGGAGATCTCAGGGCAGTAGTCCAACACTTGGAGGTGGAAGGTGCGGATACAGGGGCTCTCTAGATTGGACAGTCCCTTCTTCTAGTGGTGGGAACCATCACAGTTACCTGAAGAACCATTTTTACTGCAGTTCCTCCAGAATGTCCTGCCTTGTATTTGGGTCCTTAGTCTTCCATCATCTCCTTCCATCTTGTTATTAATCCTTCTCAGCTTCGTCTCTCCACCTCTTCCTGGTGGAGCTGTCTTCTCTTTCGAGAATACGTCGGTGGAAGAATGCTCAGCTTCCTTCGAATCCACCTCTTGACTTCCCCTGAGTTTGAATCCCGATGGTCGTCAGTCTTTCTTCAACCCTTCGATATGTAACTTCCTAGGGGTTGTTACAGATACGGTTATGCACTAAGGCTATAAAACTCCCTCTTCTAATATTTTAATGTTCAGCTGAGTCTCTTACACTTTAAGTAGATAATTGGTGACCTTGAACTCTGCATTTAACCTTCAATCAAACTGTGTGTCAGTCTACACTGTAGTCCTTGTATTCTATTCTTGATACAGGAAGCTCAGGATGATCATCATACTATAACTGAAGTATAAGAGGTGATTTAGCTTCACCGCCCTGTGACCATTATATATGATGGATGAACGCTCCGAGAAAGCTCCTGACCCCCCTTTCCCCCAATGCAATATTTGTACTGGGAAGTCTCAACCCTCACAGGCCATTAGTGGTACTGTCTTTAGGCCCCTCAGGCACCAGGTGTGACTACAATCTCTGCACCCCTATGACGTACCACATATGTGTCACTCGGGGATCCTGAATTTTCTTGCAGATCGCTCCGTTTCTGACACTTTTTATTGCATCACATTTGATAGAAATAACAGCGCATCATGAAGCGCTATTTTTTTACGCGGAATGATGGACGCCATGATGGCACTCGATGGACCCCCTTTGCTATAAGTCAGTGGGGTCTATTGGGGCACTGTTAGTAGTTGGTAGTCAAGCAGCAGATCCGGCCTCCGGTCGCTGCGCCGGTAATAGCGGCTCGCAGGTCGATCACACAAACTTCCTCCAGTCCGCTAATTACGTTTATAAACCCATAAGACACAGACATGAGAGGGCCGCAATCTAATCAGCTCATCCCATCACGAAGAGCAAACACAATTTACTTAATTGTTCATCTCTGAGCGCTGTGCAGTGCCAGACGTCTGCGCTCATCCCAGTCAGCAAATACCAGCGGATACATGTGATCTACCCCCGCTCTCATGATTATTCTAGGTAAATACATCTGCAGCCGCACAGGGCAGCAACACTAATAAATGGCTGCAATAGGCGGATATTGTAATGTGCTCAGACAGCGCCACCTGCAGGAGATGACAGGCACAGCACCATCGATTCATGTGTGAACAGGGGCGCAGGCATGCTGGAGCAGTGATGATGTGCTTTACACCACTGCCTGGCATTGCGCTCCTGGCGCAGGTAATCTAATCCACGGCATGCTCAGCGCTGGGCGTCCCCGCTCTGGGGGGGGGGTGACATAGCCATTGCTTCATGGCTGAGGTGTTGTTACTCCTAGTCACTTCCACTTGCATCCTTGCAGGCGACTGGGCAGATCAGAAGGTGCAGGAGCTGAGGTGTGGTACAGGAGGTACCCTATGGCAGTGCCACGGGCTCGGCAGTACCCAGGATACTACCGCTGCCTATTGTTAGCCGAAACGTTGCATCCGGATTAAATCACGGATTGCATTGGACGTGCTGTCTCCGTTTTTTATTTTTTGCCAGACGTTGGATCTACACAAACACAGGAACCTTTTACCACCCCTGGGATACGTGCACCCAGAACCAAGGATAATGTTGCTGTATACATGTGATAACCTATGGAGAGTACATGGCGGTGTGCAGGATTTTATCTGTTGTAATGGTTGTGGCTGAAGCTCCTGAACTGAATGATTGGGAGGGGGTTCACATACTTTTGGCCATATATGTAGTATATAGTGTATATAGAATGAGCTTATATCTACCCAGTTCTCCAAATGGTGCTGTTTACTGTGCCGGCCTCTTGGGTGCATAGATGTCCAGTGTAATATTGCTCTGGTCCCTGGTGCTTAGGAGGTTAATGTCTCAGTCTCTAGGTTCTTGTAGTTTAATGCCTCTGTCCCTGGCAGGGTGCGCCACCAATGAGGCGAGGTGAGGCGATGGCAGCACCAGGTAGGGGCAGGAGGCGGGCAGCGGTATAGTATTGGGAAGCACAGTATGTGGCGCTGTATGTAATGTTCCAAGTATGTATTTAACGCTAGGGCTGGAGGTAAGGGGTTGGGGCGCTATTTCAGTTTTCGCCACAGGCAGCAGAAAGGCTAGGTGCACCTCTGGTGCCCGGTATCTAGTGGTTAAACATCTTTGTTCCTGGTATTTAATGGTGTAATATATTTGTCCCTAGTATCTAGTGGTATAATACCCTCTGTCTGTTGGTTTAATGCCACTCTTCCTGGGTTTTAATGGTTTAATACCTATGCCCCTGGTGTTTAGTGGTTTAATGCCTTATTCCATTGTGTCTAATAGTTTAATGCCTCTATCCCTGGTGTCCAGCAGTCTAATGCGCCTGTCTAATGGTTTAATGCCTTTATTAATTGTATTTAGAGGTTTAACCCTCTATCCCTGGTGTCTAGTGGTTTATTGCCCCTGTTCCTGGTTTCTAATGGTTTAATGTCCCATATCCCTGGCGTCTAGCGGTTTAATACCGCTGCCCCTGGTGTCTAATGGTTTATTGCCCCTATCCCGGGTGTCTAATGGTTTATTGCCCTTGTCCCTGGTGTCTAATGTTTTTTTGCCCCTATCCCTGGTGTCTAATGGTTTATTGCCCTTGTCCCTGGTGTATAATGGTTTATTGCCCCTATCCCTGGTGTCTAATGGTTTATTGCCCATATCCCTGGTGTCTAATGTTTTTTTGCCCCTATCCCTGGTGTCTAATGCTTCATTGCCCCTATCCCTGGTGTCTAATGGTTTATTGCCCATATCCCGGGTGTCTAATGGTTTATTGCCCCTATCCCTGGTGTCTAATGGTTTATTGCCCATATCCCGGGTGTCTAATGGTTTATTGCCCCTATCCCGAGTGTCTAGTAGTTGAATGCCTCTGTCCCTGGTGTCTAGTAGTTGAATGTCCCTGGTGTCTAGTGGTCATATGTCCCACACCCTGCTTGCTGATATCCCTGGTGTCCAGTGGGTTAGTTTCTCTGATCTGATATCCAGCAATCCCTGGTGTCCACACTTTCCCAGTCGTCAGACGATTAGTAGGATTGGGGAGTTTTCTCCCTTTACCCTGAATTTCTCCAACGTCTGTGACTCGACATAAAGACCTGATGTTGTGGCTCCCCTGGGGACTGATGTGAGTGATGAACCATATTGCGGAGGACATAATGTGCACAGCGCTCAGTGCAGGGTCTTCTATCTGCGCTCCTGCTGACCGACACTCACAGTGCAGAAGCCACATGTAAACCTGATATCCCGCCGAGCGGGCTGGATGCGGTCACTAGTGAAGCACAGCAATGTAATGAGACCCCTGACAGCCATATACAGTCACCTGGGCCGGATATCACCCCGGCTCCGTCTGGTCTGTGTCAGCCAGTCTGCCAGCTCTGTCACCCCATCCTCAGCCTTCTGAAATTCTGACCATATGAGAACCCCTCACCCCGGGACTTCACAGCGCAGCCAGAAATACAAGATCATAGCTCATGTCACACGAATCAACCCTACGAAACAACCTACTCAGAATGTACATAACTGTTACATCTGCGTCCCCGAAAACCTCCCTCCCCCAAGACCCACTCTTCATTCACATTTTCTTCTCAAACACTGGATTTTAGCTTTTTCTGGTGACACGTTCCTGCCATCTCCAGAAAGGCGCCCTGCGGTCGTACATGGCTTTGTGACAGTTTTGTGTTCCCTCTCCTTGCACAGGTAGAATTATCAGACGGGACGTCACATACCATCACAGACGCCTACGCGGGTAAGGAGTACATAATCCAAGTGGCAGCCAAAGACTACGAGATTGGCACCTGGAGTGACTGGAGTGTGGCCGCCCACGCCACGCCGTGGACAGAGGAGCCCAAGTACATCACCACAGAAGCCCAAAAAACAGGTGGGTCTGGGACAGCTCTGGAGACACGTGGGCTCCAGAATCTCCTCATGGATATAGGACCATAGTGTTGTGTAGACCAGCAGTGAGGACCACACCATGTGTGGTGCACAGCGGTGGATACAAGACCGTGTAGGTAGATGAACTAGAGTAGATGGAACTATAATTCTGGGTCAGCAGAGGCCAGAACTTCTGGACTAAGAGTTGGCCAGAAGAAGATATATAAAAATCTCATGTAGAGTTCAGATACCAGATGCAGTCAAGATCATGGATGTGCCTCCGAGTCATGTATGTAAATGCATTGCATGTTCAGGTTCCAAGGCAAATACAGTAAAAAAAAAAAAAGTCTTCCCTCCCTGAGTATGGTCCATGCAATATAATACTCCCATCAGGCATGCTGGGAGTTGTAGTTTGGCATCAGCCGGAGGGCCACAGGTTGGACATCCCTGATCTAGACCAATCCCCTTCTCTTCCATACATCTCTTCTCTCCCATAGTTTCCTCTCTCCTATTCTCCTCCTTTCTATCCTCTGCTCTTCCATTCTTCTCTCCTCTTCTCTTTCATGGGCCCTTCTCTCCTACCCCATAACCTTCTCCTCTCCTTTTATTTTCTTCCATAGACCCTTCTCTTCTCTCCCACAGTCTTCATCTCCCTTCTTCTATTTAATAGTCCACTTCTCTCAATAACCTTCTCCTTTTCTTTTTTTTTCTTTCCTAGCCCACCTCTCTTCTATCCTATAGCTCTTCTTGTTTTCCCTCACAAAGACCCCTTCTGTTTTATTTTCATAGCCCTCTTCTCATCTACTACAGCCTTCTTCTTTGCTCCTGTTTTCCCTTCTCTCATCTTCTCTCCCCTGGTCTCCATTTCATCTCTTTCAGAGCCCCTTCTCTTTTCGCCCATAGCCTTCTCCTGTCCTGTTATCCTCCCTTCTCTCCTCTCCTCTTCCATAGTCTCTATCTCCTCTTTTCCAGAGCCCCTTTTTGTGTCTCCCATAGTCAACTCCTCTACGTATCCCTTCCATAATTTCAATCTCATCTGTTCCAGTGCCCCCTTTTTCTCTCCCAAAGTCTTCTGTTCTCCTCTGTAGACTTCTTTTCCATAGTCCCTTTCTCTCCCACAGCCTTCTTCTTTCCTTTTATATCCTCTCCCATAGTCTCCATCTCATGTTTTTCATAGCTCACATTTCTGCTGTCCCACAGCCTTCTCCACCCCTCTGCTCTCTAATGTATAGCCCCATTTTCTTCTCTTTCTTCATAGCGGTCTCCTCCTCTCTTCTCCTCAATAACTTAAGTCTCTTTTTCTCCCCTAGTCTTCTCTTCTGTATTTCACATCGCACCAATAATTGTTAGCCGAAAACGCTGCATCCGGATTAAATCAACGGATTGCATTGGACGTAAGCGGTCTCCTCGTTTTTTATTTTTTGCCAGACGTTGATCTACACCCGAACACAGGGACTTTTACTCATCCCTGGGAGACATGCACCCAGAACCAAGGTAACATAGGAGAGGGGGTTCACATACTTTTGGCCATAAAGTGTATATGGTGGGTTTGAGCTTATATCTACCCAGCTCCCTCCAAATGGTGCTGTTTACTGTGCCGGCGTCTTGGGTGCCTAGATGTCCAGTGTGATTATTGCTCTGGTCCCTGGTGCTAGGGAGGTTAATGTCTCAGTCTCTAGGTTCTTGTAGTTTAATGCCTCTGTCCCTGGCAGGGTGCGCCACCAATGAGGCGTAGGTGGGAGGCGATGGCAGCACCAGGTAGGGGCAGGAGGCGGGCAGCGGTATAGTATTGGGAAGCACAGTATGTGGCGCTGTATGTAACAAGCTTTCCAAGTATGTATTTAACGCTAGGGCTGGAGGTAAGGGTTGGTTGGCGCTGATTTCAGTTTTTGCCACAGGCAGCAGAAAGGCCAGGTGCACCCCTGGTGCCCGGTATCTAGTGGTTAAACATCTTTGTCCCTGGTATTTAGTGGTGTAATATATTTGTCCCTAGTATCTAGTGGTATAATACCCTCGTCTGCTGGTTTAATGCCCACTCTCCCTGGTGTTCTAATGGTTTAACTGCCTCTGCCCCGGGTGCCTAGTGGTTTAATGCCCTATCCCTAGTGCGTCTAATGGTTTAATGCCTCTATCCCTGGTGTCCAGCGGTCTAATGCCCTGTCCCTAGTGTCTAATGGTTTAATGCCCATATCACTGGTGTCTAGATGGTTTATTGCTCCATATCCCTGGTGTCTAGTGGTTCATTGCCCCTGTCCCCGGTGTCTAATGGTTCAATGTCCCTATCCCTGGTGTCTAATGGTTTATTGCCCCTATCCCTGGTGTCTAATGGTTTATTGCCCCTATCCCTGGTGTCTAATGGTTTATTGCCCCTATCCCTGGTGTCTAATGGTTTATTGCCCATATCCCTGGTGTCTAATGGTTTATTGCCCATATCCCTGGTGTCTAATGGTTTATTGCCCCTATCCCTGGTGTCTAATGGTTTATTGCCCTCTATCCCTGGTGTGCTAATGGTTTATTGCCCCTATCCCTGGTGTCTAATGGTTTATTGCCCTCTATCCCTGGTGTCTAATGGTTTATTGCCCTTATCCCTGGTGTCTAATGGTTTATTGCCCATATCCCTGGTGTCTAATGGTTTATTGCCCCTATCCCTGGTGTCTAATGGTTTATTGCCCATATCGCCTGGTGTCTAATGGTTTATTGCCCATATCCCTGGTGTCTAATGGTTTATTGCCCATATCCCTGGTGTCTAATGGTTTATTGCCCCTATCCCCGGTGTCTAATGGTTTATTGCCCCTATCCCTGGTGTCTAATGGTTTATTGCCCCTATCCCTGGTGTCTAATGGTTTATTGCCCATATCCCTGGTGTCTAATGGTTTATTGCCCCTATCCCTGGTGTCTAATGGTTTATTGCCTCCTATCCCGGGTGTCTAATGGTTTATTGCCCCTATCCCTGGTGTCTAATGGTTTATTGCCCATATCCCTGGTGTCTAATGGTTTATTGCCCCTATCCCGGGTGTCTAATGGTTTATTGCCCATATCCCTGGGTGTCTAATGGTTTATTGCCCCTATCCCTGTCTAATGGTTTATTGCCCCTTCGTGTCTAATGGTTTATTGCCCATATCCCGGGTGTCTAATGGTTTATTGCCCCTATCCCTGGTGTCTAATGGTTTATTGCCCCTATCCCTGGTGTCTAATGGTTTATTGCCCCTATCCCTGGTGTCTAATGGTTTATTGCCCATATCCCTGGTGTCTAATGGTTCATTGCCCCTATCCCTGGTGTCTAATGGTTTATTGCCCATATCCCTGGTGTCTAATGGTTTATTGCCCATATCCCTGGGTGTCTAATGGTTTATTGCCCATATCCCTGGTGTCTAATGGTTTATTGCCCATATCCCTGGTGTCTAATGGTTTATTGCCCCTATCCCTGGTGTCTAATGGTTTATTGCCCATATCCCTAGGTGTCTAATGGTTTATTGCCCCTATCCCTGGTAAGTCCACTTGTTGCCCATATCCCTGGTGTCTAATGGTTTATTGCCCATCATCCCGGTGCGTCTAATGGTTTATCGCCCATATCCCGGGTGCTCCAATGGTTCATGGCCCCTATCCCGCGTGTCTAATGGTGTCATTGCCCATATCCCTGGTGTCTAATGGTTTATTGCCCATATCCCTGGTGTCTAATGGTTTATTGCCCATATCCCTGGTGTCTCAATGGTTTATTGCCCATATCCCTGGTGTCTAATGGTTTATTGCCTCCTATCCCTGGTGTCTAATGGTTTATTGCCCATATCCCTGGTGTCTAATGGTTTATTGCCTCTATCCCTGGTGTCTAATGGTTTATTGCCCTTGTCCCTGGTGTCTAATGGTTTATTGCCCCTATCCCGGGTGTCTAATGGTTTATTGCCTCTATCCCTGGTGTCTAATGGTTTATTGCCTCTATCCCTGGTGTCTAATGGTTTATTGCCCATATCCCTGGTGTCTAATGGTTTATTGCCTCTATCCCTGGTGTCTAATGGTTTATTGCCCTTGTCCCTGGTGTCTAATGGTTTATTGCCCCTATCCCGGGTGTCTAATGGTTTATTGCCTCTATCCCTGGTGTCTAATGGTTTATTGCCCATATCCCTGGTGTCTAATGGTTCATTGCCCCTATCCCCGGTGTCTAATGGTTTATTGCCCATATCCCGGGTGTCTAATGGTTTATTGCCTCTATCCCTGGTGTCTAGTAGTTGAATGCCTCTTGTCCCTGGTGTCTAGTAGTTGAATGTCCCTGGTGTCTAGTGGTCATATGTCCCACACCCTGCTTGCTGATATCCCTGGTGTCCAGTGGGTTAGTTTCACTGATCTGATATCCAGCAATCCCTGGTGTCCACACTTTCCCAGTCGTCGGACGATTAGTAGGATTGGGGAGTTTTCTCTCTTTACCCTGAATTTCTCCAACGTCTGTGACACGACATAAAGACCTGATGTTGTGGCTCCCCTGGGGACTGATGTGAGTGATGAACCATATTTCGGAGGACATAATGTGCACAGCGCTCAGTACAGGGTCTTCTATCTGCGCTCCTGCTGACCCACACTCACAGTGTAGAAGCCACATGTAAACCTGATATCCCGCCGAGCGGGCTGGATGCGGTCACTAGTGAAGCACAGCAATGTATGAGACCCCCTGACAGCCATATCAGTCACCTGGGCCGGATATCACCCCGCTCCGTCTGGTCTGTGTCAGCCAGTCTGCCAGCTCTGTCACCCCATCCCTCAGCCTTCTGAAATTCTGACCATATGAGAACCCCTCACCCCCGGGACTTCACAGCGCAGCCAGAAATACAAGATCATAGCTCATGTCACACGAATCAACCTACGAAACAACCTACTCAGAATGTACATAACTGTTACATCTGCGTCCCCCAAAAACCTCCCTCCCCCAAGACCCACTCTTCATTCACATTTTCTTCTCAAACACTGGATTTTAGCTTTTTTCTGGTGACACGTTCCTGCCATCTCCAGAAAGGCGCCCTGCGGTCGTACATGGCTTTGTGACAGTTTTGTGTTCCCTCTCCTTGCACAGGTAGAATTATCAGACGGGACGTCACATACCATCACAGACGCCTACGCGGGTAAGGAGTACATAATCCAAGTGGCAGCCAAAGACTACGAGATTGGCACCTGGAGTGACTGGAGTGTGGCCGCCCACGCCACGCCGTGGACAGAGGAGCCCAAGTACATCACCACAGAAGCCCAAAAAACAGGTGGGTCTGGGACAGCTCTGGAGACACGTGGGCTCCAGAATCTCCTCATGGATATAGGACCATAGTGTTGTGTAGCTCAGCGGTGGATACAAGACCATGTAGGTAGATGAACTAGAGTAGATGGAACTATAATTCTGGGTCAGCAGAGGCCAGAACTTCTGGACTAAGAGTTGGCCAGAAGAAGATATATAAAAATCTCATGTAGAGTTCAGATACCAGATGCAGTCAAGATCATGGATGTGCCTCCGAGTCATGTATGTAAATGCATTGCATGTTCAGGTTCCAAGGCAAATACAGTAAAAAAAAAAAAGTCTCCCCTCCCTGAGTATGGTCCATGCAATATAATACTCCCATCGGGCATGCTGGGAGTTGTAGTTTGGCAACAGCCGGAGGGCCACAGGTTGGACATCCCTGATCTAGACCAATCCCCTTCTCTTCCATACGTCTCATCTCTCCCATAGTTTCCTCTCTCCTATTCTCCTCCTTTCTATCCTCTGCTCTTCCATTCTTCTCTCCTCTTCTCTTTCATAGGCCCTTCTCTCCTACCCCATAACCTTCTCCTCTCCTTTTATTTTCTTCAATAGACCCTTCTCTTCTCTCCCACAGTCTTCACCTCCCTTCTTCTATTTAATAGTCCACTTCTCTCAATAACCTTCTCTTCCTCTTCTTTTTTTTTCTTTCCTAGCCCACCTCTCTTCTATTCTATAGCTCTTCTTGTTTTCTCTCACAAAGACCCCTTCTGTTTTATTTTCATAGCCCTCTTCTCTTCTACTACAGCCTTCTTCTTTGCTCCTGTTTTCTCTTCTCTCATCTTCTCTCCCTTAGTCTCCATTTCATCTCTTTCAGAGCCCCTTCTCTTTTCGCCCATAGCCTTCTCCTGTCCTGTTATCCTCCCTTCTCTCCTCTCCTCTTCCATAGTCTCTATCTCCTCTTTTCCAGAGCCCCTTTTTCTCTCCCATAGTCTTCTGTTCTCCTCTGTAGACTTCTTTTCCATAGTCCCTTTCTCTCCCACAGCCTTCTTCTTTCCTTTTATATCCTCTCCCATAGTCTCCATCTCATGTTTTTCATAGCTCACATTTCTGCTGTCCCACAGCCTTCTCCACCCCTCTCCTCTCTAATTCATAGCCCCATTTTCTTCTCTTTCTTCATAGCGGTCTCCTCCTCTCTTCTCCTCAATACCTTAAGTCTCTTTTTCACCCCTAGTCTTCTCTTCCGTATTTCACATCGCACCAATAGCCTTCTTCTCTTCTCTTTACTTTTCTCTCCTCTCCTCTTCTCTTTACTTTTCTCTCCTCTCCTCTTCTAAAGCACCCTTATCTTCTTTCCCATAGCCCCTTATCTACTCTCTTCTTCCAAAACCTACTTCTCTTCTCCCTCACAGTATAGCCACATTATCTTCTTCTCTTCCAAAGTCCACTTCTCTATTCTTTCCTCCTTCAGAGCCCCCTTATCTTCTCTCCCATAACCCCTTATTTTCTCCTCTTCCATAGCCTACCTCTCTTCTCTCCTATATCTCATTTTCCATAGTCCCCTTATCCTTTCCTCTTCACTCCTCGTTCATATCCCACTTCCCTTCACCTTTCTCTTCTCTCCTCTTCCATAGCCCACTTCTCTTCTCTCCTCTTCCATAGCCCACTTCTCTTCTCTCCTCTTCCATAGCCCCCTTCTCTTCTCTCCTCTTCCATAGCCCACTTCTCTTCTCTCCTCTTCCATAGCCCCCTTCTCTTCTCTCCTCTTCCATAGCCCCCTTCTCTTCTTTCCTCTTCCATAGCCCCCTTCTCTTCTCGCTTCTTCCATAGCCCACTTCTCTTCTCTCCTCTGCCATAGCCCACTTCTCTTCTCTCCTCTTCCATAGCCCCCTTCTCTTCTCGCTTCTTCCATAGCCCCCTTCTATTCTAGCTTCTTCCATAGCCCATTTCTCTTCTCTCCTCTTCCATAGCCCCCTTCTCTTCTCTCCTCTTCCATAGCCCCCTTCTCTTCTCTCCTCTTCCATAGCCCCCTTCTCTTCTCTCCTCTTCCATAGCCCCCTTCTCTCCTCTCCTCTTCCATAGCCCACTTCTCTTCTCTCCTCTTCCATAGCCCCCTTCTCTTCTCGTTTCTTCCATAGCCCCCTTCTCTTCTCTCCTCTCCTCTTCCATAGCCCCCTTCTCTTCTCTCCTCTAATCTTCCATAGCCCCCTTCTCTCCTCTCCTCTTCCATAGCCCCCTTATCCGCTCTCCCCTATAACCCCTTTCTCTTCTCTCCTCTCCCATAGCCCCCTTCTCTTTTCTCCTCTTCCATAGCCCCCTTCTCTTCTCGCGTCTTCCATAGCCCACTTCTCTTCTCGCTTCTTCCATAGCCCACTTCTCTTCTCGCCTCTTCCATAGTCCACTTCTCTTCTCTCTTTTTCCATAGCCCCCTTCTCTTCTCGCTTCTTCCATAGCCCCCTTCTCTTCTCGCTTCTTTATAGTCCACTTCTCTTCTCTCTTTTTCCATAGCCCCCTTCTCTTCTCTCTTCTTCCATAGCCCCCTTCTCTTCTCGCTTCTTCCATAGTCCACTTCTCTTCTCGCCTCTTCCATAGCCCCCTTATCTTCTCTCCTCTTCCATAGCCCCCTTCTCTTCTCGCTTCTTCCATAGCCCCCTTCTCTTCTCTCCTCTTCCATAGCCCCCTTCTCTTCTCGCTTCTTCCATAGTCCACTTCTTATCTCGCCTCTTCCATAGCCCCCTTATCCGCTCTCCCCTATAACCCTTTCTCTTCTCTCCTCTCCCATAGCCCCCTTCTCTTCTCTCTTCTTCCATAGCCCCCTTCTCTTCTCGCTTCTTCCATAGTCCACTTCTCTTCTCGCCTCTTCCATAGCCCCCTTCTCTTCTCTCCTCTTCCATAGCCCCCTTCTCTTCTCGCCTCTTCCATAGTCCACTTCTCTCTCTCTTTTCCATAGCCCCTTTCTCTTCTCGCTCTTCCATAGCCTCCCATCTCTTCTCTCCTCTTCCATAGCCCTCTCTTCTCGCTTCTTCCATAGCCCCCTTCTCTTCTCGCCTCTTCCATAGCCCCCTTCTCTTCTCGCCTCTTCCATAGCCCCCTTCTCTCCTTTTCCATAGCCTACTTCACTCTCATTGCCTTCTCCTTTTCCATAGCTCACTTCTCTCCCATGTCCTTCTCTCCACTGCTATATTATCCTTCCCCCCCCCAGGAACTGCAGAGGCTGGGACCTTGGTGCATGCTCCTTTGTCCAGGTTGTTGATGATGTGGTCAAAGCATGGAGGAATCTATGTATGAGAAGCTGGATCCGGGCCACGGAGGAACATATGTAACTGATCAGACCCTTAGCAGAGGAATGGACACCCTGGATGTCATGTATCATATAGGGAACAGATGGGACGTGTGCGGTGCTGGGAACATCGCCTTGACAGATTTGTGTATAATAAATTCTGCTCCTCCTGCTCCTTCCACCCCCGGAGGCCTCACTATGAGATCTCTGGTGACGGCCTCATAAACATTATGTATTATATTCTAATTATTAATATTAAACATCAAAGTGATGTCTGCGCGGATCAGGCCTGTGGTCTGGAACACAAGCCCCCTCCTCACCAAGATATCATGAAAGCCTCCACCTGGGGGAGGGGAAAACTCCTGACCTCCATGTCCGATGTATTAGGGGGTAATTAAAGCCTAATGTGCAAATAATGAAACCTCCTCACATAGTGCAGACCACTTAACCCTCTCATGGCATCACGTGTAGGCTGAGACATTGCAGGGTAGCACCTCCCAAGACAATCGCTCGTTTCCCAGAGCTCAGAAAATTCCAGATGTTTTCCTTCTTTAGATGTTCTGCCCCATAAAGAAATAAGAAGAAGAAACCTAAACAAAAATGTTGTACTTTTACCGACTGCTGGTCCTTTTTCAGTAGTTCCTTATAGAATTTAAGAGTCTCTGGCGCCCCCACAGGCGGTTTGTAGGTACTGCAGCGCTAGTGTAAAATCTGAAATGTTCTTATGGATTTTTGTATGTCAGAGGGCAACAATCTCAGTTGGTTCCCTATGATATGGTCCACTATCTGTAATTTATCCCGCTATTTTCACGTAGCAGACGCCATTGCGCAATTTTATAGCCATCGACTGGGACTGACTATAGTGTCACAGTCGCAGCGGTCCACGGTGGTCCATTTGGGAGTTGTCATCTATCCATCTATAGCTTTGAACATGTCATGATCGGATATGGAAGTAGAAACAAAACATGGCGTCCGACCGTGGTAGCGCTCCATGCCTACCGTATTTCTATCCGCCATTGTGGATGGGTGACTGTAATGAGCATGTGTCCTACAGCTGGATGTGTCGTCCATCACATGGCGGTAACGTGGGCCATTTCTGTAACGCCATTGTGCTATTTATCAAAGCCTCTTGCGGTACGAGTGATTTTCCGTATAGAAAGGGGTGGGGCTTAGATGCTCGCATCGGACATCGCCAATAAGGAGGTTTCGGCCGCAGAGTCCCAGGGATGGAGTGGAGAGAGAGGAAGCTATAACAAGCCATAGATCATAATTATCATCAGCGTTCCTCTGTAATTGACTCGGGGCCATTGGGGAAAATCCTGTTATTAGAGCAGAATGTATGTTCCAGTCCCGGGACGGGAGAAGCGGATTTACGATATGAATAATGCGGCGCAGACGTGACTGACGGACCTGGGGCGTAAAGTCTCCTTATAAATGAAGACTGATGGCGTTATCGTACAGATGGTCGCGTCCCACTTAGAAAACCTTGAATTTATAAAGTGCGCGCCGGGCGGTGGCGGTCGGATTACTGGATTTACTAGGTGCAGTGACATGCAGGCTGATTACAACGCGACTGCCGAGGTCGAGGCGCACGCCGCTGTCCGCCATCGTTACCATCTGACGCTTTATCAACAGCGCGTCCGTTAGTCAGAGATTGTGACAAGTAAAAAAGAGGAATCGCTACAAAGTAACAAAAGTGACAAAAAATCAGTTAATTGTATCTTGTCACATCCTGGATATAGGATGATGATGTCATCTCGGCCAATGATGTCTGATGTCATCAGTGACTGGTCTGACCCATGATTGATCTGAATGGTGATTGCTCTGGATAGTGATTGTTCTGAACCTTGATTGGTCTGGACAGTGATTGGTCTGAATGCTGATTGATCTGAATGCTGATTGGTTTGAACAGTGCTTGGTCTGGACGGTGATTGGTCTGGATAGGGATTGGTCTGAACCTTGATTGGTCTGGACAGTGATTGGTTTGATCAGGATTTGTCTGAATGGTGATTGGTCTGATCGGGCATTGGTCTGGACAATGATTGTCTGATCAGGGATTGGTCTGGATAGTGATTGATCTGATTAGTGATTAGTCTGGAGTGTGATTGGTCTAATCACTGATTGGTATGAGCAATGATTGGTCTAGACAGTAATTGGTTTGACCCAGGATTTGTCTGGACTGTTATTGGTCTGATTAGTGATTGATTTGATTGGGGATTGGTCTGGCTGGACATTGTCTGATAAGGGATTGGTCTGATCAGTGATTAATCAGGACAGTGATTGGTTTGATCAGTGATTGGTCTGAACCTTGATTGGTCTGGATAGTGATTGAGCTGAATGCTGATTGGTCTGGACAGTGATTGGTTTGATAAGGGATTGGTCTGAACGGTGATTGGTCTGATCGGGCATTGGTCTGGACAATGATTGTCTGATCAGGGATTGGTCTGGACAATGATTTGTCTGATCAGTGATTTGTATGGAGAGTGATTAGTCTGATCACTAATTGGTATGAGAAATGATTGGTCTGGACAGTAATTGGTTTGACCCAGGATTTGTCTGGACTGTGATTGGTCTCATCATTGATTGATTTGATCAGGGATTGGTCTGGCTGGACAGTGATTCGTCTGAAATGTGATTGGTCTGAACAGTTGGTCTGATCAGTGATTAGTCAGGACAGTGATTGGTCTGATCAGTGATTAGTCAGGACAGTGATTGGTCAGGACAGTGATTGGTCTGATCAGTGATTAGTCAGGACAGTGATTGGTCTGATCAGTGATTAGTCAGGACAGTGATTGGTCAGGACAGTGATTGGTCTGATCAGTGATTAGTCAGGACAGTGATTAGTCAGGACAGTGATTGGTCTGATCAGTGATTATTCAGGACAGTGATTAGTCTGATCAGTGATTAGTCAGAACATTGATTTGTCAGTGATCGTTTTTGCTGCAGTATAATTTGTCTTTATTAGTTGTGTTGTATCATCTTTATAACATGCGGCACATAGATAATAACCTAAAAATATCAATCTCTTCCTTGCAGAGACGACAATGACAATCACGACCACAACCACGACGACTTACGTGACGCCTCCAACAACCAAACCATGTGACCCAGAACCTACATTGGGAGCAGCGGCCGTCAGGGTATCCTGGATCTCCATATTGTTACTGGTTCCAGTCGGGATTTTACTTATATGGTAAGATCTGACAGATATTATTGCAGAGCGCAGCCTATGCTACAGGATGGCCGCTGCTTCTGAATGGGAACATCACACCCTAGTCCTGCTCACACAGCTGTTTTTTGTTGCAATGTAGAAGTATAGAGCAGGACTTTTGTGCTGAACTCCAGGCTGTGGTAGGTATTAGGTCAAGACCGGGTTCTCAGGCTCTGGATATAAACAAGAATGTTCCCATTCATTGACAGCAAGCGGAAATCTTGAAACTGGTGAAGAAGGCTGCACAGGCCCTTTAAGGACCAAGCAGCGTGTCGGACGCCTGTGGCCAAACCACCTCCGAGCAAAACCGATACTTATGCCAGTTGTAGGATCCGAGGGGACGGGCCATGAAATCTGAATACAGGGTTCAATCCCTGGAGAACCTCTTTGTTATGCTCCGCCCCCGCAGAGCCTGCATCAGTTCTTTATGGAGTGTTCCTCTAATGCAGTTTCTTTTGACTCTTCTCCCATCACTGCTGTTACAATGGTATTTTCCTTTTGCCATTATACAGTTTGCTCAGGCGTCCTCTTCTTGTGGGTTTGACTTTGTGTTGCCACTGTCCCCTGTGTCCTGGTCTTGGTTACTTGTGGGTGTAAATTGGGGCCTTTGTATCTCTCCTCACTTCAGTATTGCATGAGTTAATGTTCCCTGGCTTTGTGTTTGCACCTGTTTGACTAATGAGTTTGTTAAATCTGCTATGTCTGTCCTGAGTTTGTGTACTGCCCCGTCTGTGCAGTCTCAGATTCTGTTGGATCTCTGCATGTTCTGCCTGTGAAGTCTGCACCTTCATTTGGTTCACTGTCTGTCCATCGTCTGGCTTTATCTGTTGTCCTAGTTCTGTTTGCCATGCACTTGAGTCTGTTCCGTAAATGTTCTGAATTCCATCCTAGTTATGTTTTCCAATGAATTCCCAAATTCTAGTTCCTGACTGATGACTCTTGCTAAGTTTCTGCACATGTATCTGTTTTGTCTGAACTGGGTCCTGAGGTCTATTCTCTGCATTTTGCATGGTCTCTGCCTGCTTGTCCTTAGTTTGGTTCTGTCCGTGTTTTGCCTTGGATCCGCTTGTGTCCTGCCAGTTCTTTGTTGGTTCTGTTTATGATCTTGCTTGTGCCTTTGGTGCCTTGCACTGGTAATTCTGACCTGTTGTGTCAGCTGCCAACTACACCGGGACTATTCCAAGAGGTAGCACCTTGGTGACTCCCTGCAGCGAAGTCCAGATCCCTGTATAGGGATAAAGGGTGAAATCCAGGTTACCGCCAGGATAATGACCTCAGGACTAGCCCAACGTCAAACCAGTTAGTTGGCACAGTGGTTCCACAACCATTGTCCGTAACTGCTGCTACACGTGAACTGATTAAATGTTATGTAACATAGCATAAACACTACAAATACAGTGCATGTTCCCGCCATGACCAGCTTTCTCTTCTCTTTGCAGATTCCTGTGCCCGATTCCTACATAAAGTATTTCAATATTTTTCTCTATTTTGCACATGTTACGGAGGATACAACTTATTTTCATGTTATCTTCATTGGTTAAGAAATATCTCTTCTTTCTTTGGAGCAATGGACAAATCCAACTAAGAACGGCGCTCAGCGCTGCGCAGCGCCGCGGTGCCAGAAAAAACAAACCATGAGACTGTACAGTGATACAATGTGGACATATAAAACATGGCTGCCAAAACAAGTGCAAGGAGAGCAAACCAAACTCACAGACCGCACAGCATCGCCGTGGGAGGAGCCACAGACTCAATAGAGACTCTCTGGTTGATGGGACGCTACGATCGCCATGGGATCATACAGCTATACCGCCATGCCAAAGACGCAATTGCTACGCTTCTTTCCCACCATGCTGTGCTTCCGAGGTAAACACTGACATCTTTCCGGAAAAAAATCAAAATAAAAGCCGGAAGTAACGCAGAACTTCCGGGATATTCTGAGCCACAGGACGATATCAACCATGACCTCCAATAATCTTCATTCTACCGTTGGCGCCTTTTTACATTTTATTTTTTATTTTTGCCAAACGATCGGATTTTGTGTATTGTAATTTTTTGAATTTTTGGTTAAAACTTCGAGGGAACGTATCTTTCATTTGATACCACAGGAACAAAAACAAAGCAAAAGTTTCGCAATGACGCTCCGCGGGAGGAGGGGAGCAGCATGGACGCTGCTCCGAGCGCCTTGGATTTAATGAACCTTTTTCTTATAAACTCTGAACAATCGAACCCGCTTTCATCCGAAAACTTTTCATACATTTCTGAGACTTTCTCCCTGATTTCATGGTGTCCCGGAGTAAAACAGGAGGGGGCCGCGCTGGTCTCACTCACCGCACAGAATGTCACATGACCTTGTATGATCGGTGGTTTATGGGGGGATATGTGGGGGTCAGTTTCTGTCGAGGGCTCTTCACAATTTTTTGTTTTCTGGAATTGTTCTGTATCTAAAGGTTTGCATTTCCACCCTCTTCGAGATTTGCTCTGCGGGGGAGGGTGTGGTCTGAGCTGGCCACCAGTGGTGGACCCCCGCCGGCCGGTGTCAGTTTAATCCCAAGGTGATGTCCATACACAGATGAATCCCAACCGAAACTGCATCCAAAATTCTCTGTCTCTACAAGATCCAGTGTGTATTTGAAGCCCCCAGCACACGCGTTTCGAATCCTCATGGTTACATTTTCGATTATAGCTATCACTATGTGGTTCTTCATTGTGACCTGTGTAGATGTGAAACGCGTGTGAATTTTACCAACATTTTATCCAAAATTCTTAGGGTGCATTCACACCACCGTATGTATTTTGCAGTCCACAAAACGCAAATCCGTAAAAGATGGATCACGCCTGTGTTGCACCCTTTTGTTTTTTGCGAACCTGTTGACTTCAATGGGTTGGTGGTCTGCATTTGAGGCCAAGAATAGGACATGTTCTATCTCTTGCAAATCTGCCATATGGATGCGATGTGCTTTCTGCATCCGTATGTCCGTCCTGTGAAAAAATAGAACATGTCCTATACTTGGGCCCAAAATCGGTTCACACACCCATCGAAGTCAACGGATCCGCAAAAAAACAGAGGTCACACAGGCGTCATCTGTTATTTTGTGGATCGCAAAATACATAAAGGGGTGTGAATGCGTCCGTAGTCTCTACTCGTCACAGGAAATAGATGACAGATGGAATGTTCTCTCGGAGCCTCAAGTCTAAATGCATCCGGAGCCTGCAACTCACGCGTTTCGAATCCTCATGGTTACATATCATTCCAGTATAGCTATCTCTATGTGGTTCTTCATTGTAACCTATGTAGATGTGAAATGCGGAAGACGTACCAAAAATGTATCCAAAATCCTTAGTAGATTCTGGTCACAGGAAATAGATGGAAGGTTGCCTTGGAGCCTCAAATGCATTCGGAGCTCACGCGTTTCGAATCCTCATGGTTACATAACCTGCAATCATAAGTATAACTATTTGGTTCCTCGTTGTAACTTATGTAGCTTTGAAACGCGTGATGTTGATTGCATTAAGTAACTATATGGTTTTAAAATGCACAAGATCTGGACCTTCACCCTTGGTGTCGGGGGCGCGATCAGTCCGGCGCACTATGTGTGGTGGTCTCCATCTCCCTTCCTTCAAGGATGAAGTGAACTCTTGTTCCTTGCCCAAGGTAGATAAATATTTGGATTCTTCGCATTTCAGGGTCACGAGGGAAGGAGTGGGAAAGGGATCCATGTTACAAACTCAGAAGAGGGGGCACAAATCTGAGGCCACCTGAGATGTAGATGGTAATTGTGGACCCCATTACCCACTGGCCATTGGTGGAAAGTCCTGAGATGCCCCGATGGGCGATTGGACGCGTGACTTTAGCTGCCTCCCTGGGGTATCAGTTGGTAGATGGGTGCGAGAGCCGCAGGGTGGGATGCAACAACCGCCCATTGACCTCTATGATGTATTATACATGGCAGTTCACTTATTACACAGCAGGGGGCGACATGAAGTAAAGTAGAAAGCTCCTCACAGGTAGAAGTGAATATGAAATCATGCGCTCCGGCCTGGCGCATGGATGGGAAAGACCCTTAGGATGAGAATAAAGGGATTTAATAAAAGCTCATGTGACTTAGAAAGGATCCTGGAAATATCAGGGGAGATCGGAGTTACCCTTTAAATATGGTGCTACCACTGGAATGAAGCTTACATCCTCTGTGCACTTTATAAAGAGACACTCTGCACCTCAAGAAAGTGGAAGATTCAATCAAAGAAGCCCCCAGCTTCTCACAGTCATTCTATAGGCCAGGTCTCCATATATTGTACTCATCCTGTGCTCCATTCATATCCAGAGCTGCATTCAGGCTCCTGCTGGTTTCCTGCTAGACTGCCCCCTGCTGGTTCACTCTGTCCAGAGCGTTGCAGGTGATGCCATGTCATGTACCAGGTTCCAGCTCCCAGCGTCTGATGTGGGATCTCTGCTAAGCCGTTAGTAGCTGGCAGAATTATGAATGCAGCTCTGGATGTGACTGAGGACTATAAGACTCAGGATCGGGGGTCGTGTAGGCCGCTGAACCCCCGGCTCTTGTCATGTTATATGATGTTATGTTATATGATGATGCATTTGGCGGGACGTCGCAGTATTGAGATCATGCTCCTTTAACCCCTCCCTCCCTGGAGACACCCGTATTTTGTACAGCAGCTCCTCCCCCTCGCGGGTTCAGTATTTAATACCGTTCATCCTAGTATTAAAAAGAGAAAAATGTAAAGAAAATCCAGTGAGAAGCGTTACTTGCTGTATTTGAATTTTTTATAGATGTATATAAACTGAGAGGCTGTTCATTAAATGTGATCATTTCATGACGCTCGCCCCCCGGCTCCTCGTCTTTCTTCATCCTGATGGAATCTGCAGTGTAAAGCATGGGGGAGGGACAGAGCAGCAGCCTACAACAATAACGAGACAGCAAGTGGATTTCAGAGACATAGCTAAATCTCTGACCGTAGCCGTTTCCTGAGAGAGCAGAGCTGCCATGTAAAGCATGGGGGAGGGCAGAGCCTTACGTGAGACAGGGGGTACAGTTCAGATTACCTCAGATTCTTAGAAACATTGCAGCTACTCAGGAGTCACAGCGCACTGCCGTGCTCTAATAGAGTGCAGCTGTAGTGTAAATCATGGGGGACAGCAGGTGGAATAGGAAGTTTCTGACTACCTCAGTCTACTACAGTGCAACTAAGCTGGAGTCAATGATCATAACTATGCGCTAATGGAGAAGAGCTGCAGTGTAAACCATATAGGAGGACATGAGATGGATTTTTGGCTGTGCTCTAATGGAGCAGAATGGTAGTGTAAAGAATGGTGAAAAGCAGAGACAGGAGATGGATTTCTGACTACCTCAGACTCCAACAGACAATGATTATAGGTGTGGTCTAATGGAGCACAGCCGCAATGTAAAGCATAGTGAAGGACACAGACAGGAGGTGGGTTTCTTACTACCTCTGTTTCCAATAGATACTGATCGTAGGTCAAATGTAGAAGAGCTGCAGTGTAAAGCATGGTCTCAGACAGGAGATGGCTTTCTGTCTACCTCAACTGCACAACTGTAACATTGTGTAACCTGCCACACCATCAGTGGTCACACGGCAGGATCGTCCGTCATCTCTCAAATCACCCCACAGGACGCGCAGGTTTCTTGGATGTCACTGATCCATTGTTACAGTAGTAACAGCCGTGACTATCATTCATCATAACTGAAGTAGCCAGGTTTGGGTGGTCCCAACGCTACGCTGGGTCCCACGGACACCGTTGAGGTGTCACCACATGTTGCTGCTCTCCGGAAGGGATGGTAAGGCGTGGTGCACACCAATGGGAAATAAGTCTAAAGAGTAAGGGTCTGCAGTAACCAGGAGCTTCTTTACTGGAGGAACTCAAGTGCAAAACAATGCAGGCAGTGCACTGAGCTGGCTTCTCCAGTCTCCTCCCGGCCAGAAGAAAGTTCTGTGCTGAGGAAAGCCCTGAGTTAGCTGTCCCTCTCTCTCAGAAGAATGGTAGCCTGGCCAAAGGCTGGTGATCCAGGGTCTGTGGATGAGTATCCCCTGTTTCAGCGTCCTCTTCCGGTCACTAATTCAGTCTAGGCGGTCTCTTTTCCTCTAAGCACTGGCCCCTAACTCAGAACACCAGGGGCTCTCACTGCTCTCCTTTAATACCATTTCAAGCTGAACTAGAACCTTCTAGTGGGAGGGGTGGAGTGGAGAAGCACAGTCCAAACAGAAACAATGTTGCAATTTCAGGCTGTCATAGACTAAGGGTACTTTCACACTAGCGTTAAAGTTTTCCGGTATTGAGTTCCGTCCTAGGGGCTCAATACCGACAAAACGCATCAGTTTGTCCTAAAGCATTCTGAATAGAAAACAATCCGTTCAGTATGCATCAGGATGTCTTCCGTTCCGTCCCTTTTACGGTATTTGGACGGAGAAAATACCGCAGCATGCTGCGGTTTTTCCCTGGCCAAAATTTCCAGAACACTTGCCGGATTGCCGGATCCAGCATTATTTTCCATTGAAATGTATTAATGCCGGATCCGGTACAAAGTGTTCCAGAAAAACGGATCAGGTTTTCTGGTCTGCACATGCGCAGACCTTTAAAAATTGGAAAAAGATAAATACCGGATCCGTTTTTCTGAATGACACCGAAGAGACGGATTCGGTATGTTAATGCATTTGCCAGACAGATCCGGAAACAAATGATATCCACTTCCGCAATACACCACGGACGTGTGATCTGGCAGGCAGTTCTGTTGTCGGAGCTGCCTGCCGGATCCGCCGTTCAGTGTAACAACTGACAGCATTTGTAGACAGATCCGGATGTGGATCCGTCTACAAATGCATTGCAAGAACGGATCGGTCCCTCCGCTTGTCATGCGGATGGACGGATCCGTTTTGCAGTCTTTTTTACAGTTTTCCCGCTCTGCGCATGCGCAGACAGCAAGAACGGATCTGTCCTTCAGTTGTTTCGCAATGCCGGATCCGGCACTAATGCAAGTCAATGGGAATTAGTGCCGGATCTGGCATTCCGGCGACTGATCAGGCATTTTGGACGGACATAATACCGCAGCATGCGGTGACAGTGACTGAAGGAAGGCATACTGATGCAAACTGAACGGATATCTATGCCTGATCAGTTCTTTTCCGGCATAGAGCCCTTTTGACGGACCTCTATGCCGGAAAAGAATAACGCTAGTGTGAATATACCCTAAGGGTACTTTCACATTAGAGGCAGGGGAGGTGAACAGCCTGTCGGATCCGTCCTGCCGCTAGTTCACGTGTGCCCCCGGACTGCCACTCCGTCCCCATTGACTATAATGGGCGGGGCAGAGTTCCGGCGGCAGCACGGGGAACGGACGCCAAACTAAAAGTACGACATGCAGTACTTTTAGTCCGGCTGCCTCTCTCCATTGAGCCGCTGAAACTCCGCCCCCGCCCCCATTATAGTCAATGGGGCTGGAGCAGCAGTCCGGGGGCACACGTGAGCTAGCGGCAGGACGGATCCGACAGGCTGTTCACCTGCCGGAACAGCCTGACGGACTCCCCTGCCGCTAGTGGGAAAGTACCCTAATCAGTTTTTCCAGACATTAACAAATCTTCAGACGTAAACAACAGAGCGAAACCAGACAGTCAGAAGGTCGTTGTGTGTTTTTATTCCCTTCCCAAAGCTTTGTATAGTCCCTTATATTAACTGGAGCAGATTTCTAACTTCTCAGTGCACAGGTAGAAAGTCCCAAAGTCTCTCAGTATTAGCTAGCTGTACAGCGCAGTGCAGATATAGTGTAATAACAGTGCAAATGACAAGGATATCTTACAATAAACATACAAATGCAGTTCAACAATATAAAACCGTATAAATGCACACAACAGCATAAATCACAGTGCAAGTTAATCCCTCAAAGTCCAATAAAGTAGTGGTTTTGCGTAGTAGTGATAAGGGCAAATGTCCACAGTACAAAGGACCCCTTCTCCTGGACAGTACATGAGGACTTCGGACTTTCGGACTTCGGTCAGCTGTCACCTCCCCATCCCCATATTTTCTTCGGATTAAAAAGCTCAGGTGGAGTTACCTAGTAAATTCCATACTTACCTCTGCGTGAAGAGACCTAACCTAGCTCTACAGACCTTGTGAGAAGTTGTCAGAGCCCCGTCCGTTTTTTTCACTGATGATGATGATGCTCACCTTTGGTGCTCGCCTGACCCCTCCTTCCTCCAGTCTCTATCCACCCTGCTTAAGTAGTGCTTCCCTTCATACAGTAAAGGTTGAGTTACCCTTTAAGTTTCAGACCTCTTTATGTTGTGACACCTTTGGGTGCTGCATTCCTGTCCACAATCCGCCCACCCTCCCCACTATCGGTAAAGCCCTCCCTGTTTTTCCTGTAAATGGCTCTTCTGCCTTCTTTTTCCCAGCTTCCAGTGTTTGTCAGAATGTTTTAATTGGTGAAGACACAACAGATGGGAAGAAATCAGATTATTGTATTGGACCTGACGTGGTCACGCGAGGCACATTCCGCGGAGCCGCTGTGTATTAACGGAACGGAAAGGTGAAGAGACGCGGAGTGGGGTTATTCTTACGAAAAATACAGTTGCAGGCGAGTCCCTGAACCCGTCCGGAATCCTGAGAAGCTGTATAATAATCTGTATATAATGAGTTCCCCCAAGTGGTGACTGTATAATCTGAATTTAGTGAGCTTCCCTAGTGAAGGCTGTGTAATCTGTATGTAGTGAGCTCCCTCTAGTGGTGGCTGTATAATCTGCATATAGTGAGTTCCCCAAGTGGTCACTGTATAATCTGTATGTAGTGAGCTCCCTCTAGTGGTGGCTCTATAATCTGTATGTAGTGAGCACCCACTAGTGATGGCTGTAAATCCTGTATGTAGTGAGCTCCCCTAGTGGAGGCTGTATAATCTGTATGTAGTGAGCTCCCTCTAGTGGTGGGTGTATAATCTGTATGTAGTGAGCTTCTTCTAGTGGTGACTGTATGTTCTGTATGTAGTGAGCTTTCTCTATTGATGACTGTATGATCTGTATGTAGTGACCTCCCTCTACTGGTGACAGTATAAACTGTATATAATGAGTTCCCCCAAGTGTTGACTGTATAATCTGTATGTAGTGACCTTCTTCTAGTGGTGGCTGTATAATCTGTATGTAGTGACCTCCCTTTACTGGTGACAGTATAGTCTGTATGTAGTGACCTCCCTCTAGTGGTGACTGTATAATCTGTATGTATTGACCTCCCTCTAGTGGTGACTGTATAATCTGTATGTAGTGAGCTCCCTCTAGTGGTGGCTGTATATATCTGTATGTAGTGAGCTCCCTCTAGTGGTCACTGTATAATCTGTATATAGTGAGCTCCCTCTAGTGGTGGCTCTATAATTTGTCTCTAGTGAGCTCCCTCTAGTGGTGGCTGTATAATCTGCATATAGTAAGTTCCCTAAGTGGTGACTGTATAATCTGTATGTAGTGAGCTTCCTCTAGTGGTGGCTGTATACTCTGTATATAATGAGTTCCCCTAAGTAGTGACTGTATAATCTGTATGTAGTGAGCTTCCCTAGTGGAGGCTGTATAATCTATATGTAGTGTGCTCCCTCTAGTGGTGGCTGTATAATCTGTATATAGTGAGTTGCCCAAAGTGGAGGCTGTATAATCTGTATGTAGTGAGCTCCCGCTAGCGGAGGCTATAATCTGTCTAAAGTGAGCTCCCCTAGTGGTGGCTGTATAATCTGTATGTAGTGAGCTCCCTCTAGTGGTGACTGTATAATCTCTGTATAGTGAGGTCCCCCAAGTGTTGACTGTATAATCTGTATGTAGTGAGCTCCCTCTAGTGGTGACTGTATAATCTGTATGTAGTGAGATCCCTCTACTGGTGACTGTATAATCTGTATGAAGTGAGCTCTCTCTAGTTGTGGCTGTATAATCTGTATATAGTGAGCTCCCTCTAGTGGTGACTATATAATCTGTCTAAAGTGAGTTCCCCCAGTGGTGGCTGTATAATCTGTATGTAGTGAGCTCCCTCTAGTGGTGACTGTATAATCTCTGTATAGTGAGGTCCCCCAAGTGTTGACTGTATAATCTGTATGTAGTGAGCTCCCTCTAGTGGTGACTGTATAATCTGTATATAGTGAGCTCCCTCTAATGGTGGCTGTATAATCTGTATGCAGTGAGCTCCCTCTAGTTGTGGCTGTATAATCTGTATGTAGTGAGCTCCCTCTAGTGGTGACTGTATAATCTGTATATAGTGAGCTCCCTCTAGTGGTGGCTGTATAATCTGTATGCAGTAAACTCCCTCTAGTTGTGGCTGTATAATCTGTATGTAGTGAGCTCCCTCTAGTGGTGGCTGTATAATCTGTATGTAGTGAGCTCCCTCTAGTGGTGACTGTATAATCTGTATGTAGTGAGCTCCCTCTAGTGGTGGCTGTATAATCTGTATGTAGTGAGCTCCCTCTAGTGGTGACTGTATAATCTGTATGTAGTGAGCTCCCTCTAGTGGTGGCTGTATAACCTGTATGTAGTGAGCTCCCTCTAGTTGTGACTGTATAATCTGTGTGTAGTGAGCTCCCTCTAGTGGTGGCTGTATAATCTGTATATAGTGCTTTCCCCCTATTGTTGGTTGTATGATCTCTATATAGGGAGTTCCCCCTATTGGTGGCTGTATACATCTGCAGATCTCTGCTGTCGTCATTCCCTCCTGAAAATCCCTATGCTGAAAAGTAACTATTGATGCGCTGGATTCCACGTGATCAATATGAACGTACGTCATCGGCCAAACCGCAGGAAATGGCGAATCACGGAGTATATGTAGTCGAGTAGGTGAGAAGCTGAATGGTGCATAGGAAGTGAACAGGAGGCCCAGCTCAGGTCAACCCTGTCACCAAACCTCAGCATCATTAGGGTCATGCTGGTCTCCGCTGACATGGATTTGCCGACCCGTCCATGGTCCTCGATGAGGAACTGAACAACCATAAGTGACCAAAATGTGTCTGGAATGTTCTCCCTGGTGCCGGGGTCCCATCACATCCTGACCTCGTCTTCTCTTGCCGACATTCTCTGTGATCAGTTTATAAAGTGACTGTGTTCTCGGATACCAGTGGACACGTGAGGCACAGGGGCGAGACCTGCACATCAAAGATGCCCGGCGGGGGCTGCAAGAAAGGAGGAATCTTCAGAGACCATTCCATAATAATCTATAATAAGATGGAGGGCGACCGCCAGACACTCAGATCTCTGCTGTCAGATGTCGCTGTGCCGCTCCTTCTTTACACTAAAAAGTAACCCTCGATGCGCTGGATTTCACTGTCACATGACCAACGAGTGAATGCACGCCACGTAGACGTAAATGGCGCGAAATCACTAAATCCAGAAATGGCGAATCACGGACATGTGTAGTGGAGCAGGTGAAGAGAAGTTGTACTGTGCATGGGAAGATAAGCAGTCAGGAATGGGGGGCGATCACCTCCTGCTGCTCAGGATATCTAATGAGCCATTAACTTCTATGAGCAGTTGGGGGTGGGGTGCGCTGGCAGTGGGGGCCGTTCGTTGGCGCTGTGTTTATCTCATCATGCCCGTGATTGATTCCTTTATTTATAAGTGAGTTTCCGCAGCCTGGGAGCCCGGTAAACACAAGTGATTAATGGAGAGGAGTTGGTAATGGGGTCTGGATAATGATGCTGAGGGCCACACGCAGACTTCTCACCCCCACCCCCCTGCACTCAGTACATTAAATATGGGAATTTCCTCCATAAGTAGACACGCACGCCTTCTCTTCTTATGCGAGCGAGAAGGGGGGACTAATGACTCCAAGGGTTGCTTCGAGTGGAAACCATCTGACTGGTTTGAGGAACAGGAAAACCATAAGAGTTACTAGGATCTCCAGATAGAAGGGGACCCTAAGGGAATCCCTGCAGAGACCCTTTCTAGATCAATTAGGACAAGTTTTCTTCAAAAATCCTAGGAGACGACGACCTGGAATTGCTTCATTTTGATAGATTTCACAGAGCATGGTGATCTAAAGCCTAAAAGGGGCTGTCTCATCACAGACATTGGTGGCATATCGCTAGCATATGGCATCGGTCAGACTGGTGCAGGTCCCACCTCTGAGGTCCTCTGCTATCTCCAGAAGTGAAGGAGAGCGGTCACCCTTCATTTACCGTTATGGGAGTTTCAAAAACAGCTGAGCGCTTAGTTGTCTATTTCTAGCAGTCCCATACAGAAGAACCGAGTTTGCTCTCTCATCTTGGGGGCTCGTTCTGGAGATAGGAGAAGATCTCAGAGGTGGGACCTCTACCTATCCTAGCGATAGGCCACCGATGTCGGAGTTGAGACAACCCCTCTAAGCTCCCCGTACACATTAGTGTATTGTCCATTAAACCAGCATTTTGGTGTGACCGTCCGAGAATCCAATGTGTAGGAGGATCTCCTGATGATCTGGGGAGAGAAGGATCCAGCAAATTGAATGTTTTTGCCTATTCCATTTGTCCTGGTAGGAGATCCATCACTCCGCACACATATTCTGGGTGAGCTTCCAGATGGTTATTATAATTTTTTAGATTTGGGGGTTAATCTGAAGCCGTACACTCCACAGTGTGATAAGCAGTCAGCCACCGACCCAAATCTATTCGAAAGAGAATCTGAACCTAGAAAAAGGGTTGAAGATTACCATATTCCACAATATGGGTTCTAGGTGGCTCATTGCGAAGCTGATTCCAAGTCCTACTCCGTACTGATGAGGGGCCCGAAATGGCTGGCTACAGATGGATATCTGGCTGGGCGATGTCCCCTTATCATATCCCAAGGCTTGTCGGAAAGTCAGATCTTGACTCATAGGGAGCCACCTCCCGTGGCGCTGGTGAGATGGTTCTCTTTCTTGGGAGATCCCTCTTTGCATATTAATTTCCAATGAAGCATTGCCAATAAGTCTCCATACAGGACCGATCTCTTTAAGGAGATTCAGCACCGGCCTAGGCCTATGTACACTCCGAAGTAAGACATTAGAGATGAGCCAAGTTATGAAAAATTCGATTCAACTGCTTCGCCAAATTTCACAAAGAAATTTGATTTGTGACAAATTACTTCGTCACGAAGCGCTTTCTTTTGTAGGTAGCAGTGACAGAGATTGCGCTTCCCCCCATCATTAAACCCCTCAGATGCCGCGTTCATCGCTGATCGCGGCATCTGAGATTAAAATTAAGGCCTTTCAGGGGCTAATCAAGTTACAAAAAATGCTCACCTCATCAGGGGCGTTGCTAAGTAAAAACATGCCGGGCCTGGGCCCCTGATGTTTTGTCCCAGGCCCCGAATGTCCTGCCTGCCAGTTGTAAGTCCTAAGGACAGTAATACAATTGAATCTAATGCAGTGGAAGAGCTGAAGGACCTGTGATGACATCACAGGTCATGTGACCAGTAAAACAAGCAGTGGTTGAGAAGGGCTTGTGATGATGTCACCATCATGTGACCAGTGCAGGAGAGGAGGACAGTGAAGAGGAGAAGTCCTGGTGGAAGAAGCTGTGGTGACCTCAGCTACATGAGGAGAGGTAAGTGAAGTGAGAGGCCGAGCAATGCTGGGAGTTGTGGTTATTTAACTGGAACTGTATTTTAGGGCTTATATTGAGGGATGTTATTTACATGGGACTGTATGTTGGAGGTGGCTGGGGAGGGGATCATGTTATTTGCATGGGACTGTATTTTACAGGGGTCTGAGGGAGGGAGTGATGTTTTTTACATGGGACTGTATGTTGAAGGTGGCTGGTGGGGGGGGGGAATGATGTTATTTACATGCGACTTAATGTTGAGGGGGTGATGTTTACATGGGATTGCATGTTGGAGGCGGCTGGGGAGGGGGTGATATTATTTACTTGGGACTGTACATTTGAGGGGGCTGGAGAGATGGTGTGTATTATCACTATTGGGGGCACTGTAGGGGGCAATATTAGTAATGAGGGCATTCTAGAAGGGAATTACTATTGGTGGGACTATGAAGAGCACTATTACTATGGGGGTCACACATTTTTCTTCGGGATAGTATTTGGGGGTATCGGGGAGCACAGAAAGCAGCAGGATAACACTGTGAGGACTCCAGGTTGGGGGATGATAATAGAAATATGAGAAAGCTAAGATGTCCGTGTGTCACACTCTGCAGAGACGAGGCGGCTGAGAGAAGTTGTCCGGACCACTTGATCTACTTCAAAGGAGACGTCACCTGGAGGCCCTGGATGTGACAGGTAGGTGCAAGTACAGCAAAATGCGGTGTGTGGGGGGAGGGCGACTTACAGAGCTGGGCCATATTCATTGGGGCTTGACCCCCGGATCTTTCGAGACCCTAGCAACGCCCCTGCACCTCATCCATTTGATTGCAGAGAGGCCTTCCTGATTGAAGTTTCGTGCAGCAACATGATGACATCATCACTGATGACGTCATCACTGATGACATCACCAAGCCTGGGCAGCGTGGTGATGCACACGTCACCCCGCACTAGATTTTGCATGCTTTCTGCAATCAAGATGGTGGTGACGGCCTCTTCGCACGCAAATGCATGAGGTCAGTATTTTTTTTTTACCGCCAATTCAGGAAAAATAGATTTGTCACCACAAAACGCGAGGAAATTCAGCTTCGTGGCGAATGAAATATTTCCTGAAATTCGGATCAAAGTCCACTTGGGATACTTCAATTCGCTCACCACTAATTACCTTCCAGCAGAGGAGTTTATCGTATCCTGCATCGCTGGAAAGCGCACCACAGGCCCTGTTGACTATACTGGGGCGCGGCGGAGGGGATCTGGCCTGTGTCTGGCATTAGTGCCAGGATTCGGGCGCTTGCAGCGGTTGTTGTTGCGGCTGAATCCTCGCCTGGTCCCATTATAGCCAATGGGTTCCGGCAGAGAAAGGCAGTGTCCGGTTTTGCCTTTACCGCTAGTGTGACGCTCGCCCTACAGGTCAGTTATCCAGTACACCATACTCGTCTGGTTTCTTATCAAACCATTGGATCCTACACAGAGGTCTCAGCAGAAAGGACCATCCAGAAGAGAATGCTGAGGCCTCCATTACAGGATCTCACAGCGCCATCTAGTGGCCAAATGTTACCATTACCCCAGGACAGATGTCTGCGTGTCCTCTCTGCTTACAGTCTAAAGGCCTCATGCACACGACCGTATGTATTTTGCGGTCCACAAAACAGGGATCTCCAAAAATACGCATTTTGTGGAACAGAACAGCTGGCCCCTAATAGAACAGTCCTATCCTTCTCCGTAATGTGGACAATAATAGGACAAGTTCTATTTTCTTGTGAACGGAAATACCGAAACGAAAAGCACACGGAGTAACTTCCATTTTTTTTTTTTTTTTTGCAGACCCATTGGAATGAATGGTTCCGCATATGGTCCACAAAAGGAACGGAATGGGCACTGAAAAAAAAAACCTTCGTGTGCATGAGCCCTAACGGGGAGATTTGTCAAACTGGTGTAAAGTAAAACTGGCTGTAACCCATAGCGACCAATCAGATTCCACCTTTCATCTTTCACAGCTCGTTTGGAAAATGAAAGGTGGGATCTGATTGGTTGCTATGGGTTACAGCCAGTTCTACTTTACACCAGTTTGACAAATCTCCTCCTAAGGCTCCGCTAGGAAATGCTTAGTGGCAGCTAACTAGGGGCAGTAATAAAAGATGGCTGCACTATTATGTATATAGTATATCTTATGTCCGCATATAGAATCGCATATAAACTAGAAAAATATAAAAAAATATAAATGTATGTAGGCCCCAGACCCAGTTCAGGTTATTATTGTACTGCTCTCTATATGTCACTATGGCCAAGGCCCATCCATCCTTACTGGTGAGGGTGTAGCACCCACTAGATAATACCTCACCTCATCCAGGGGTCCGCACCGCCTCAGTTAGAATATGGGCTTTAGTCACCCAGAGCAACCAATCACAATGATCCTTTTATTTTCCAAAAGAGCTCTGAACAATTATAGCTGAAATCTGATTGGTTGCTCACGACACTGCTCTATAATAGATGGTAATGATATGATCCTGCCTACGATATGCCATCGTGGCTGAGCAGCCTGACAGGAACGCTCACCGATATGTAGTATATTCAAGTGCCAAAGCTTAGTGTGTAGTGAGGTCAAACCTCAGATCAAAAAGAGGGACACTTATGGAGTAAAGAGGGACAGAGGGACTTGGGTCAAAAAGAGGGACTGTCCCTCCAAAAGAGGGACTGTCCCTCCAAAAGAGGGACACTTGGAAGGTCTGATGTCAACTGCTAGTTCCTGTAATTCTGCCCCCCTTGTCATAGATAATGCAGGGCAGCAAGCAGTGGAGTACCTTCAGTAAAGGCAGACCACACGACTGATATGGGGCCTAGTTAGGGTTGCCACCCGACCTTCATCTCACCGGCGAGGCCGGGATTTGAGTGGCCCTTGTATTTTTCTACAAGGACTGTTATTAATGAGGCTTCCATTGTGGGGCGCTCATTAGTACGGCCTTTAACTCCCCCACTTGTGTTAAGAATTTTTTTTTTTTTAAAAAAAGCATTCCCCTCCTTTATTTGCTCGCGTTGCGGTGAACGCACACTGCTGACTGGAAGCTCAGGACAGGACCTGCGCTCCAGGGTGATGACGTCTCACAGCTCCTGTCCTCCCATAAGCAGGGAGCGCTTACCGTGGTGTGAGCAAATGGAGGAGGGGAATGCTTTTTTTATTTAATTTTTTTGGGCAGAAGCAGAGAAGGGGGCACTAATTGGGGTATTACTCTTACTAAGGGGCCATTATGCAGCGACCGGGCTGCAGGGGAAACATGTGAGCTATGGAGGGCCGATGGGGGTAGTAGTTGTTTGGTACTCACGGTTAGCAGAGGCTCCCCGGGCCGGCATGGAGTGATGTGGAAGACAGCAGTAAATCCTCCGGGGCACTCTCTAGTACAGGGATCACCAGCCAGATGGTAGTTGAGGTGCCCTTGATGGTATAGGTGATTAGGGTGCTTTGGAGGCTTGGATCCCGGTTGTTCGTGACGCCAGCACCGTAAGGTGCAAATAAAGTTGGTAGAAAGGATGAAGAGTTAAGTTTAGTAAACAACAGAACTTTTACCAAATCACTTGTCTTCAGGTAGTCAGTACAGTTCATGTATATGGCAAGGCAATAATCCAAATATTGGTTCAGCTGTATTCCTTGTAACAGACTGGGCAATTGTAATTTGAAGAGTTCACCCTCTTTCTATATCTTCCTAGACTAGGTCCACATTCTAGCACTCAGGGACTGAATATAATAACTGTTACTGGTCAGTAGCGATCCACAGGGCGGTCTCCTGACGGCTGGCATCAGTCTTCCGCTCCATTCCTTGGAAAAGATGCTCACTGAAGAATTACGGCCGACTATGTCCATAGAGGCATGTGGTAAAGGATAATTCTGCGCATTAATCATCCGGATGTGTCCAGGTACTTTTAGGTTCCTCCCGGTCACTGGTGCTTGTGAAATCCCTTTGCTAATTTGGCTCCAACCTCCACTAGACTTTCTCTACATCCAGACGTAGACTCACTGGTCCGGTCTGTGCTGCTGGAATACTGTTCTCTATACCCCTAGCCTGGCCAGAGCCAAGGGACTAAAATGGCAGCTACATGGTGGACTAGGCCTGTTCTGCTCCTCCATCCAGTTCCTCTCTGTTCTCTACACTGGCTTCACTTCTCCTCCTAATCTACCTCCTATTGGCACACCCCAGACTACATATATCTATATATAAGTGGTGCCAGCACCACCTAGGGGCTGACTAAATGAAATGACACTCTACAGCCTGTTCATAGGAATTACAGTTTACACAGAAATACATTAATATGACATTTATCAGCAAAGTTTAAAGTGCCCACATATAACACATAGTGGGACACTGCAATTATGCTTACTGGGGAACAAATTGGGGCATTATTTTTACTGGGGGCACTAATAGTGGCATTATTCTTATTAGCGGCACTAATTGGGGCATTACTCTTACTGGGGGCACTAATGGGCACATTATTCTTACTGGGGAACTAATTGGGGCATTACTCTTACTTGGGGGCACTAAAGGGGGCATTATTTTTACTAAGGGGCACTAATGAGGGCATTACTCTTACTGGGGGCACTAATGAGGGCATTACTCTTACTGGGGGGCACTAATGGGGGCATTATTCTTACTGGGGGCACTAATGAGGGCATAAATCTTACTGGGGGAACTAAAGGGGCATTATTTTTACTGGAGGGCACTAATGGGGGCATTACTCTTAATGGGGGCATTATTCTTACTGGGGGGGACTAATGGGGCATTATTCTTACAGGAGGTAAGGAAAGGTTTTAGACTAGGTCTCAGCTCTCTAGCACATACCGTTCATGAGATATTCCCAAAAAATGCATTAGCCAATAGAAGCCTGGTCACATGACACTTATCAGCCAATAGAAGCTCACAGACCCTTAGTCTCTATATAGACACAGTTTTACACCAGGTTTCCATAATAACTCAGCCATATTTCTTCACTGCTGTAGGTCAGCTTTAAAGGGGCAGGGTGCTGTGGATGACACTGTTAAGGGAGCGGAGTGCTGTGGAGGTCACAGTTCAGGGAGCAGGTAGGGTGGCCATTTAGGACGGACGGAATGCAGGACGGAGTGGAGGGAGTTTGAAAGTCGGACTGTCCAGCCTAAAACCGGACCTCTGCCCAATCTAGGGGCAGGCTGCTGTGGAGGTCACAGTTAATGGGACGGTCCGCTATGGAGGTCAGTGTTAAGGGGCATATTGCTGTAGAGGCCACTGTTAACGGGGACGAGGTGTTTTGGAAATCACTGTTAAGTAGATGGGGTACTGTGGAGGTCACTAATAAAGGGGCGGCCACTGTGGAGGTCACTGTTAAAGGGTGTGCTGCTGTAAAGGTTACTGTTAAGGGGCAAGATGCTGGGGAGGTCACTGTTAAAGGGGCAGGCTGCTGTAGAGGTCACTGTTAAGGGGCAGAATGCTGTGGAGGTCACTGTTAAAGGGGCGGACTCTGTGGAGGTTTAGGTTAAGGGACAGGGAACGGTGGAGGTCACAGTTAAGGGGACTATCTGCTATGGAGGTCAGTGTTAAGGGGCAGGGTGCTGAAGAGGCCACTGTTAAGGAGGCGGGTGTTGTGGAGGTCACATTTTAAGGGAACGGAGCTCTGTGGAGGTCACTGTTAAGGTGGTGGGTTATTGTGGAAATCATGGTTAACGAGACAGGATACTGTGGAGGTCACTAATAAAGGGTGGCCGCTGTGGAAGTCACTTTTAAAGGGAGGGTGCTGTGAATGTTACTGTTAAGGAGCAAGCCGTTGTGGAGGTCACTGTTAAAGGGGCGGGATACTGTAGATGTCACTGTCATAGTGGATACTGTCGATATCTTTTAATGACACACACAAACATTAAAAGAAATAGATGAAATATACCCGAGCGAAGCCGGATCCTTCTTCTAGTATTAAATAATAATGGCCTGGACATGTTGGCGGTAGGGTTGCCACCTGGCCGGTATCTCACTGGCCCTGCCGATTCTGGTAATTTTTTTCTTCCGGCAATATTAATTGCCGGTATTTTTCTACAAGGACTGTTACTAATGAGGCTTCCATTGTGGAGTCGCTCATTAGTGCACTCCCCTCCTCCATTTGCTCGTGCCGCGGGTAAACGCTCCCTGCTGACGGGAGGACAGGACCTGTGAGACGTCATCATCACGCTGGAGCGCAGGTCCTGTCCTGAGCATCCAGTCAGGAGGGAGTGTTCACCGCAGTAAGAGCAAATGGAGGAGAGGAGTGCTTTTTTTTTTAACACAAGCAGAGGAGAAGGAACTAATGGAGGCATTACTATTACTGGGGGCACTAATGGTGGCATTACTATTACTGGGGGCACTAATAGGGAGCATTATTAATTATGGGGTGCACTAATAGGAGCATTACGATTACTGGGGGCACTAATGGGGGCATTACTATTGATGGGGGCACTAATGGGGGTATTACTATTGATGGGGGCACTAATGGGGGCATTAATATTACTTGGTGGGCACTAATGAGGGGCATTATTAATTCTGGGGTGCACTTTTGGGGGCATTACTCTTACTGGGGGCACTAATAGGGGGCATTATTAATTATTGGGTGCACCAATGGGGACATTACTATTGCTGGGGGCACTAATGGGGACATTACTATTACTGGGGGCCCTAATGGGGGCATTAGTAATTCGGGGGGGCACTAATGGGGCATTAGTGTTACTGAGGAACCCTAATATTACTGGGAGTCACTTTAAGGGGGCATTATTAATTCTGAGGGCGCTAATGGGGGCATTACTACGACTAAGAAGCACTAATGGGGGCATTATTAATACTGGAAGCCAGATTATGAAATGGCAACTAAACACCCATGTTAACCCATGCCCTCACAACCACACACCCTTTGGGGTGTAGCATTAATTTGGCCAGTATTTTTTTGTTGGAAAAGGTGGCAACCCTAGGGGGCGGTACGGTGCTGCCTTTTTCTTCTCTCCTTCTTCCATTCCTAGGTGAAACAAAACAGCCACCACTAGGGGGAGCTCAGTGCAAAGATTATTGTACCTTCCAGTGCACTGTATACGTTCCTATGCACTGAGCTCCCTAGTGGTGGCTGCCGGCAGACAGCTTTGTAATAGATGGGAAGCAGCTGTCGTGTCAAGTTTTCTCTTAATAAAAATTTCTTCTGTTTAATAAAAATAGTCAGTAAATCCAACAGCAATCTGGGGCACTGTGCTTTGCGTTCTGGGTGTCTGGAAGCACGTTTACTGGGAAACTGGTGGCACGGGGGAGGGGCTCATACTAAGTTCTGCTATGTGGCCCTATGAGATCTATGCAGCAAGAATAATCCCCCTCTTCCTGCAGAGAAGACCTGTGAGGGGCACACCCGCTCCACCCTCCTCTCCTGTCAGGCACCACTCCTGATCCTGATCCTGGCTGGAGTTTTGTTGAGAGAAGGTCTGGAGGTTAAATGGATTCTCCAGGATATATAAGGCGAATAAGTGTTCTCCATCCATTTGACACCCACTACACTGACGCCCACTGCACTGACGCCCGCTGCACTGACGCCCGCTGCACTGACGCCCGCTACACTGACGCCCGCTACACTGACGCCCGCTACACTGACGCCCGCTGCACTGACGCCCGCTGCACTGACGCCCGCTGCACTGACGCCCGCTGCACTGACGCCCGCTGCACTGACGCCCGCTGCAGTCCACATACTACACGGAGACCCTTTTCCTATTGCAGCATTAGAAAACAACTCAGGGTCATAACAAGCCACCATGGGGCTCCATAGCAAAACTTGTAATGCGGCGACCATTTTCAGCAATGTGTTCTTTTAAAAATGTAGTATAGCATTAGCATAGCCTCTGCGTTATCCAATAACATGTATCTGTGTAGCGCCACCTGCTGTTAGCGCTTTTTCATATTTCTCTATCCACCTGTAGCAGAGAAGGCCGTACATGCTCACTTCCTTTAATAATAATAATAATAATAATAATCTTTCAAATGCCTCCTGAGCTGTTATAGGGAGAGAGCTTCAGCAGAAAGGACACACCCTTAAACTGCCAGCTTGATCTAAATTTAGCACACAAATAAGAGGTAGGATCCCTGGATCCATGTGAGGTACAGGGCTGGTTCTAGCTTTGTTAGGAAGAGGTTGTCATGCATTAACTAATTTTCAGATTAATCAGGGGAGAACCCTTTTAAATGTCCGCATTCCCTCCCGATCAGTTATCCGGAACATCCTCTTAATGCCTTTATATGACATAGTTTCACATCTGTGGCAGAGAGCTCCGGGGAACTCTTCTGGTAGAGAACAATCTGCAGGAGTTCTACAGATACCACCGCCTTACTGCTCGACCCCATTGACTCTACCGGGCAAATATGCTGAGAATCGGCCAGACAATAACTGCGGCATGCAGCTTTTTTTTCTGGACGATTCCCGGCGTTGTCTGCTGGACCTGCCGGCCGGAACACCAGACACAGGTGTGAACGAAGCCAATCCAATTCTTAAAACCATGTAAATTATAGGTGCAGACGGTCGATGTGGGCCCACATGGCCATCTATTTTTACCATTTTTCTCATGTGACCCCTACGCCGACGCATCGTGTGATTAGCGCTGTTCTTCTTACCATTGTTTTTTATAGAACCGACCTCCAAAGCACCAAAACTATTCTATTTTCATAACCCTTTAGGACGCAGCGATTTTCCATTTTTGCATTTTCATTTTTTACTCCCAGCCTTCCCGGGCCATAATTTTTTTATTTTATTTTTCATTCACATTGCCGTATGTCTTGTTGTTGTTTTTTTTGCACCATTTATTATTAAATACAATGTAATGCGAAGCTGGAAAAGGTTTCAAATGGGGTGGAATTGGAAAAAATTAAAAATGCAATTCTACCATAGCTTCCTGGAGGGAACCGTATTCGCACGATTGTTACTGTGTGAAACACGTGGTGGGACCACCTTCCTGTGGCCTCCCACTACTACCTTTGCTCGCCATTCATGGTACCTAAAGCATGTGTATCCCCTATGTACGCCTTACTTATGTTATCACGTGATTGATTGTAAATTATCGCGCTATTAATGTAATAACGTGATTCCCATGAGATTATGGAACCCACCTTTTCAACTATACGGAGATTTCTGTGACTCAGACTCATCACCTCCAGTCATGTAGTTCCCAAGAATGTGCCTTTTGTGTTCTCTTCTCCGTTTTTTTCTCCGTTCTCTTCTTTTCTCCCTTTTTTCAGTAATCGTGTGCTCTAATACACTCCCTAATCATGTATGTTTTTGTAATATTCAGTTTTTACATGTCTTTCGAGCCTGAAGAAGGGCACCTCTTAAGTCGAAACGTTGCACTACTATATACCACTGGTGTTGAAACTAATGGAATAAAACAAGCATTTTGAAAATATGTCATTTGGTGAACTGTCTCATACACTCCACGAGTTATTATCACATCAGTGGTGGTCCCAGCACCTTCAAAAGCCAAATGTCGCTCCTACTCTTCTGAGCCCTGCCATGTGCCCATACTGCAGTTTATGTCCACGTTTATGACATTTCCATGCCCATTATAGCCCACCTATGAATTCAAGAAGTGTGGTGTGAGTCTTAGATAGCCCCAGCTAGGCACAGCATATTGGGCACCGAAGTGCCATATCTCAAAATTGCTATTTTTACTTTGCACCGTCTGCTGTGCATTCATTTTCACAAAACACCTGTGGGGTCAAAATGCTCACTGCACCTCTTTATAAATTCTGTGAGGGGTGTGGTTTCTATGATGGGGTCACTTTGGGGATGGGAGGAGTATTTAATCTCTAAGCTACTGCAATTGACGTCCAGTTCTGTATAAAACACCAAACTAGACCTCGAATGCACATGGTGCTCCTTCACTTCGAATCCTGTAGTGTGCCCATACAGCATTTTACGACCACATAGGGGGCATTGTTGTACTGACACATTTGGGTGCTTTTCTCATATTACCAACAAAATATTTGCCGCTAAAACTACATAGATTTGAAATTTATATTTTTAATTTCATGTCCCAATTTTTAACAAAAACACCTGTAGGCTGGGGTCATTTATGGGTGGTTTCTATTATTTAAGCCCCTCAAAGTAACTTAAAAATGGAACTGAAAATTTTCTTTATAAAGTGAAGAATTGCTTCTAAAATTCTAAGACGTCCTAAAAATGTACAGGTGTTACTATCTGTCTTAGGGCTCATGCACACGACCGTCTGTCGGCCGTGGTCGTATTGCGACCAGCATACAGCGGGTCCACAATACACAGGCACCGGCCGTGTGCATCCCGCATTATGGATCCATTCACTTTAACGGGTCCGCGATCTGGGAGATGCGGTTCGGAAGGGCGGAGGGAACCCCACGAAAGAACTACAGAGTGCTTCTACGGTGTTTCTGGTCGTGCTCACACCGCAAAAAGTAGTGCATGTACTACTTTTTTGCAGAACGGACAGATCACGGACCCATTCAAGTTGAATGGGTCTGGATCCGCCTGCGGCAGCCGCACGGATGTTGCCCGTGCATTGGGGACCGCAATTGCGGTCCCTAATGCACGGAACGGCCGACACACATTCATGTGCATGAGCCCTTAGAAGCAGAGAAATTCAAACTTAGAAAACTGAGAATTTTTCAAAACTTTCTGAAAATTTGGGATTTTTAAAAATAAATAAAGGTAAAGCATAAATCCAACTTTACCACTAAGGCCTATTTCACCTTCATGCTACATGCACACGACAGTTGTTTTTGCTGTCCGCAAATCGCGGATCCGTCTTCCTTTTTTTCACATCTACATCCGTTCCGTGTGTCCGCAAATTTTGTAGGTTGTGTTTCCATGTGTCTTCCGCTTTTTGGGCGGATCCACAAAAAACGGAAGGCTTGCACCAGTTTCTTAAAGTACTTGTGCAAGTGCCCTGGTTTCCAAGCAACCATCCACAAAAAACGGATGCGGATGACAAACAGATGACTTCCGTTGGTCATCCGCATTTTTTGCGGACCCATTGACTTCTATGGGTCCGCAAACCGTTTTTTGCAGACAAGAATAGGACATGCCATATTTGAAATGCGGACAGCGGACAGGCAACGAAAGAGGCATTCGCATTTTTAACGGATCCATAGAAATGAATGGGAAACCATCGGATCCGCAAAAAACGGAACGGAGGCCGCTAAAAACAACTGCCCTGTGCATGTAGGCTAATGGTCCATTCACGCGTCCGCAAAATGGGTCCACATCTGTTCCACAATTTTTCGGAATGGGTGCGGACCCATTCATTTTCAATGGGGCTGTAAAGATGCGGACAGCACAGAGTGTGCTGTCCGCATCCGCACTTCAGTTCTGCGGTCCCGCAAAAAAATAAAACATGTCCTATTCTTGTCCACAGCCACGGACAAGAAAAGGCATTTCTATTATAGTGCCGGCCATGTTTTATGGATCCGCAACAGTTGCGGACGTGTGAATGGACCCTTAATATCACCTGACATGTAGATCAGATTATATCATCTAGTAGAATGTAAGCGTGGGATGAATATGTGGCTAGAACCACATGGGGTTAACCGACATCAGTATAACATTAAGAAGGAACACGTCTAACATAAATTTCTCGAGACGTTGTATCCATACACAAAAATACCTTAGGTTTGAAGTTCTTCACTATATATAAATATTTTTCTTTTTCTTCTTTTTCGTCCCTTAAGATTTATATTCTATGTTATATATATATATTTATACACACTGTATATATATTTGCATTTTTCCACATTTTCACGCAGTTGGCACAGCTAACCATATTCATTTTCAAGGTATTACGCTGACCTCTTGTGGCCACTTCCTAGTATTGCAGTTCATAATACCTATGTATCCTGGGGTGACTAGTGTATCTAGCTTTTGATCTGTGACTAATGCTTATTGCTTTTTATTTATGTTAAAGCAGTAATTGTTCCCTTGGCGGCCGTGCCCGCTGCTGCCTCACTCACACTGTGTCTGTCGCAGTTCCAGCACTCCGGTAGTGGCCCCGGGTGACAGCTTCTGTGTCTATTAGGGATACTCTTCATTGAATCTCACCTCTTTTTGCAGTACTTCAAGGGTTAACTTCCTTTGGTTCTTTGTGCAGCTGCTAGGCTATGTGCTAATCAGCTTCTGCTTTATATGCTGTGCTGTCTCTCTCATTCTTTGCCTGAGCAATAGGTTAGTCTGGATTTACATCACCATTTTGTTTTCCATTCTTCTAATCCTGTATTTTAGGCATCCGTTATGCACATTTTGCATCAGTTTCAGTATTTTTTCCATCTAAAATAACGGACTTCAGACGGAAATGGCTAAAACGGATGCAAAATGTGAATAACAGATGCCTAGAATACAGGATCCTTTTTTATTTTATTCTGCTTTTCTGATGGTTTAGAAGAATGGAAAATAAAATGGTGATGTGAAGTCAGCCTTTTAAGGTCCATTCACACGTCTGCAAGTTGGGAACTGGAACAGACACTGTGTGCTGTCCGCATCCGCATTTCTGGATCCGCCCTTCTGAATCCGCAAATTCCGTTCCCAAAAAAAATAGAACGTCCCATTCTTGTCCACAATTGCGGACAAGAAAAGGCATTTTCTATTATAGTGCCGGCGATGTGCGGTCCACAAATTGCGGAATGCACATTGTCGATGTCTATGTTTTGCAGATCCGCAAAACACTTACGGACATGTGAATGGACCCTTATTCTGTCTTGTTAGTTCCTGCAAAGGTGTGCTGTTCCGTTTGTCTGCCCACGTACAGACCTTTTACTTTTCTGACTCTAAACAGCCTGACCTGACCTTTGTCCAGTTACCCTATTGACTCTTTGCTGCCTGCCCTGACCTCAGTCCTGTTTCTGGGATTTGCACAAAGTCTTTCTGCCCTGACCTCAGCCCGTTACTTATCCCTTTGCAAAAACTTTGAACCAGTGTCTCTGAGCCCCATGGGTCAGCTGTCAACCACATCAAGACTACTCCAAGCAGCCAGGTTACTCCCTGCAGCAAAGTCCAGATCCCTGTATAAAGGATGAATCTATATATATAAATATATATACACTACTTACAGAAAGTTAGGGATATTTGGCTTGTGGGTGAAATTTCAGCGTGAATCTAAACTGCATTCTAAGGCCTCTTTCACACTTGTGTTCTGAGGATCCGGCGGGCACTTCCGTCCCGCCGGATCCGTCAGAACGCAAGTGGCTCGGAGAGCATTTGAAGACTGATCAGTTTCCTGATCAGTCTTCAACATGTTCACTGTTAGCCATGGCAGCCAGGACGCTACTGGAGTCCTGGCTGCCATGGTACTCAGCAGCGGTGTACTTACCTGCGCTGCGGCGCCGGGCGCTCCTAATGACGTCACAGGCCCGGGCGGCGCATAGATCAATGCGCCGCCCGACCTGTGATGTCATAATGGAGCGCCCGGGGCCGCAGCGCAGGTAAGTACACCGCTGCGTTAGACTTACCATGGCAGCCAGGACTCCAGTAGCGTCCTGGCTGCCATGGTAATCGATTGGAGCCCCAGCTTACACTGGGGCCCCGAACGGAACGGCTGCTGCGCATGCGCAGCGCTAAACGTCGGATCCGGCGATGCACCGAATCAACGTTTAGCTTAATGCCGGATCCGGAATAATGCTCTTCAATGGGCATTAATTCCGGATCCGGCGTTACGGCATGTCTTCTGGCTTTTTGGACGGAGACAAACCGCAGCATGCTGCGCTTTGTCAACGCCCAAAAACGCTCACATACTGAACGGAAGACATCCTGACGCATCCTGAACGGATTTCTCTCCTTTCAGAATGCATTAGGATAATCCTGATCAGTATCTTTCCGTCCTAGAGCCCCAAGGACTGAACTCTAGGACGGAAAGATACAACGCTGATGTGAAAGAGGCCTAAGCTTTACAGGTGAACTTAATGTGACCTTCTGAATGCACACGTCCAATTGTTCAATGTTTCAGTACTCGTTGCACAACTTGCTGTTCTCTAACAAGGAGCTTAATGCCAAAATTCCCAACATTTCCTGATTCAATTTGTCGTATGCGTTATAAAGCGCAAAATGCTTTCTATAAAAAAAATGGATCAAAGACAAAATATTAAAATTTATTGATCCGCAAGGTGGACATAACACCTCGAGCCCTTGACCGAGAACCTTAATTATTGTGTGCAATCAGCAAAACAGGGGCAGGCGTCTGTGCAAAATATATAAATAATTTTATTATACAATAATTTTAGAGCAATAACATCAATGAAAATATCTATGTAGGAAAAACTATGTTGCAATACCAAAATCTGCCACTAGAACCAACACCCCATAAATCTACCAACACTCTTTAGTTTCACAACCAAATATGAAAACTATGCAAAGATATAATTCACAAAATATGAAAACTATGCAAGCCATTGATATATTCGCAGAAAATCCATAAAGGAAACGATTATATATGAACCCTTTTTGCTCTGCTATAATTATGACCAAATTTTCCGGTATATGGCGGTATTACACGAAATATAAATTCTTTAGCTCGGTATGAGGCTAGGAAATATAAACTCTTAGGGACTGGGTCTTAATGTCTGATCTTATTGGCAATATGCATCTTTGCCAAGAGAAAGAACATTATTGACCAGGCGTCTGATACTATGTATCCACACAATTCGGGGATATTTGGCTAAGTAATTTATCAATACCACAGGCAACAAACGATATATACGTTACCGAGGGTCAAATGATGAGCAGAGCCTTCAAGGGACAATCAGCTCTCAAGAGGGTTTCCCGTGATCCCGGATAAAATCCAAAGCTTTGCTTCTCCTGGCCACGTATCTGTTGTGCCTCTTTTTTTTTTTTTGGTACGTGGTTTCTTAACCACAAGTCTATCAGAAGACCCCGCCCTCCTTGTTTGGAGTTCTCCAATCACTTTTGGATGGGCGTGTACATTGATAAGGAATGTGACATCATACCACTACCCAAAATGCATTTGGGCTACTGATGTAGTGTCATCTACTCATACCTATGTGGCACTATTGTATAAGCTGTTAGCATAATACCATTAAGGGTTAACTTACACATGCCTAACATTTTCACACTACACACTTCTGACATCTGGAGACTTTGTCTTAAATCCTTGTACAACATGAGTATAAACAAGCATTGCTCTTAAAGGCAATGAATATCTATGACTAACGCAAGTAGACATCCATGTTTTATACCCATGAAATAAGCATATATAACGGTTTATACGGTTTATAATCATGAAAAGCATAACAAATTAGAATTGGTATTTAAACAGTCCTCCTCATCATGCTGTTCACATTGTGACATCATGAGACCAAGACTAAACCTAACATTTGATCAGCAGTACCTCGCCATAGCGAGGCTTCAAGCAGGATGTTCTCATACGGAGGTGGCCACTGAGCTTAGAGTGTCACAGAGAGTCGTCAGCAGGTTGTATCAGAGATACTGAGACTGGAAGAGTCACAAAAAGGCAGAGAAGTGGACGTCCTTTGGCCACATCCCACTCTGATGACCGCTTCACTGTGAACAATGCCCTGCGGAACCGGATGATGAATGCTACACAACGCCAGGCACATTTAAGGGAGGTGAGAGGCACCCAAATGTCACATCAGCGTTGTCTGAGTGCTAGACGACCTGCAAGGGTACCTGACCACAGGCATCATCGTCTTTCATGGGCCTGGGAGCATCTACGCGGGACGAGGGACCAGTGGGCCTCAGTGCTGTTCACTGATGAAAGTCGATTCACGCTGAGCAGAAATGATGGCCGCCAGTGCAGTTTCTAGGTAAAATTTCTCTCAGGGCGAGTGTCATAAACCCCCCCCCCCCACCGCATCAAAACTGCGCGATGAAATCATATCAGAAGAGTACTTGTAACGTCTCACCATATTTTTTTTTTTCTTCATGGGGCCCCGCTCACCAACCTATGTATGCAGGCTGCATGAAATAAAATTTTTATTATGCCTACATTCGGGTTAGGGAAGATTAGACTAAGTGAGCGGGGCCCAATGTAGTAGAATTTCTAGGGCCCCACTCACTTAGTCTAATCTTGATGACTTGCCTAATGTCAACTGCCCCCGCCACTGGGCACAGGCCAGTCCGGCGGATTCAGAGCCTGGTCTCGGGAAGGGCACTTCCGGCGATCGATGCGCCCCTGCTCCCATCACTACAGAAATACAGGGCACTTACCTCTTACATCCAGTGACGTCTCCTCTGATGTAGATGGTCTCTGTCCTCATCTTCTCCTTTCAGGCCTTTAGAACAGACCACCAGTTTTCATCTCTGCAGTTTGACAACAAAAAACCCTCAGTTTACTACTTTTCCATCATCCTCCCATCTTCTGGACAATTCATACTACTACCCCCAATACTGTGCCGCTGTGGTCCCCAATACTACACTGCAGAAACAGATAATACCCCTGATAATACTAGTACCACACAGAGTCCCCATATAAAATACCTCAGTAATGTCCCCATAGTGCCCCCCAATCATGTGCTAGTAGTAAAAAAGTGCCTCTCCAATCTCCCCCCCTCATGTGCCAGTAATAAGTGCCACTCTCCCCCCCCATCATGTGCCAGTCTCTCTCTGCCCCCCATCATGTGCCAGTCTCCTATCTGCCCCCCACCATCATGTGCCAGTCTCCTCTCTGCCCCCCCACCATCATGCACCAGTCTCCTCTATGCAACTCCCCCATCATGCGCCAGTCTCCTCTGTGACCCCCCATCATGCTCCAGTCTCCTCCCTCCCCCACCATTATGCGCCAGTCTCCTCTATGTAACTCCCCCACTATCATGGGCCAGTCTCCTCTCTGCTCTGCTCCCCCACCATCATGTGCCAGTCTCCTCTCTGCCCCTCCACCATCATGTGCCAGTCTCCTCTCTGACCCCCCATCATGCTCCAGTCTCCTCTCTGCCCCCTCCCCGCCATCATGCGCCAGTCTCCTCTATGTAACTCCCCCACCATCATGCTCCAGTCTCCTCTCTGCTCCCCCACCATCATGTGCCAGTCTCCTCTTTGTCCCCGCCCCCACCATCATGTGCCAGTCTCTCTCTGCACCCCCCATCATGTGCCAGTCTCCTCTATCATGTGCCAGTCCTCTCTCTGCCCCCCCATACTTACCTCCTTTAAAGCGATGCGATGCAGGCCTCTTCCGGCCTGTGTCCCGCTCTGTACTGCTCAGGCGGAGCAATGACATTATCGTGCCGCCTGCACCGCTCTGATAGGCTACAGGCAGAAGGCCCACAGCCTATCAGAGGAACAGGGAAGGGAGCCGCCTCTCCCTCCCCTGCCCCACAGCACAGCCATCTGTATCGCTGTCCTGAGGCCTGAGGACGGCGATACAGATGACTATGGAGATGAGCGCTTCCACAATGGGAGCGTTCATCTGCCTCTGTCCTGCCGCCACCGCCACTGCTGCCCACATTCTGGACGCCCCCCTTCTCACAGCCCCCTGGCCTGCCAGTCCAAGAAACGACCCTGATAACCACCAACGATGTTGGAGATGTTAAGGAGAGATCAGCCTCTGTTGTCACTAGACCAGTCTTTGGTGGCGGTGGTGGTCCTTCAGCGTGTGCAGGTGTCTACTCAATACAGAACTGCCCTACAATATGTGAATGGTCCAGTGACAAGCCCATACTACTTCAATAACATCATTAATCCAGTCATTGTGCCTCTGCAGGAACAACACCGGCCTAACGTCATCTTCATGGAGGATAATGCTCCAGCTCATCCAGGTCGCATTATTAGGGACCGGCTGCTGGAGACTGGGGAACCTCAAATGGTGTAGCCTGTGCTTTCTCCAGACCTGAATTCCATTGAAAACCTTTGGGATCAGCGGAGTCACCGTGTAGAGGCTCGTAACTCTGTACCCCAGAACCTCAATGACCTGAGAGCCGCCCTTCAAGAAGAGTGAGATGTCACGCCTCAGTAGACAATGTCTACTTGTGAACAGCAGGAGACGTCGTTGTCCAGCTGTGATTGATGCTCAAGACCACATGACAAGCTCCTGAGGTGCTGACATTTTGTAGCGGTATACCCAGCACTGGGGTGGGCTTTTATTTCAGTAAATTGTGTGAGATCACCATTGCTGCTTCTACTTAAGGCTCTGAACCCGGATATACCCATAATTTCACCCAGGCAGTACCCCTGATGTTAGCTCCAATGCTCTCCCTTGCCCTGCGCAGGATCGCGCAGGGCAAGGGCTCTTTCATTTACTATAACACACTTCCGCCCGGCAGTGTGTTCGGTGATGTCACTGGCTCTAATGGGCTGGCTTTACGCTACCCTAGCCGTTTTACAGGCTAGGCCAGCGCTAAAGCCTGCCCATCAGTGCCGGTGACATCACCAGTATAACTTCTTGGCAGAAACCTCTGCTTGGCAGCCCTATGGAGAGCCCGGTTCGTCACCGGAACTCCTGAAAATGCACCGAAGCATGAACTGCTCCGATGCTCTAGTCAGGGTAAAAATGGGGGTATGTCCGGGTTTAAATGTCCGACTTTCATGATATAATATCACTGGGGCCGGAAATTTTTACTTTTCCATAAATTTTCACCTGAAAGCTAAAGCTAACATAGACAGATTGTAAAATATGTACTGGGACCTGCTTAAACTGGAGTGAGTGAGGTTGGCCGTGGGACGCTCACTCCACCCGGGCTTCGGTCCTGGGCTTCCATAGCCCACAGCTGCGGGTCACATGGGTCGTTGGGGCCTAATTTAAAGCTCAGTGTAGAGCTGAGCAGGGTGGCCATACCTGGAGAGCTGACTACTGAACTACAGAAGGAATTGCATGTGCCACCCATTATTTTCCATTTGTACCCATGGGCCGGGTAGCTGGTCCCACGTATAGTCAGGGACCATGGGCGTAGCTATAGGGGGTGCAGAGGTAGCAGTCGCTACCGGGCCCCGGAGCCTGAGGGGGCCCAAAGACCCTTGTGCCGCATTAGAAGACACACAAAGCACTGAGGGAAGGGGGCCCAAGCGGAACTCTTGCTCCAGGGCCCATGAACCGTTAGCTACGCCGCTGTCAGGGACTGTTGTGTTGTGTTAGGTACTTGATCAGCCGAGCAGGCTTTGTTTGTTGAAGCCTATTTATTAAGGCTTTGCTTATGTTTTATTATATAAGTGTGAAGTAAAAACACTTAGATCGGACTTTATCGTGTCTGTGTCCCTGCTTCCTGCACAGCTACCAAGTGTCTACCAGAGCGACTCCCACAATATATATATATATATATATGTACTTTTTTTCCAGGGCCAATTTAAGTTTCAGGAGCTGTTTCCCATGCTACTCTGAGCATTCTGCTTGGCTTAATTATGTTACCATGGCTTGCAGAATCTCCGGACTTGTCTCCTGTTGAGCACATCTGGGACGTCATTGGTCAGCAATTATAGAGGGAGCTGCCAGCAGCGGATCTTGATGATTTTTGTGCTCAAGTGCATTCAGCATGGCAGAACGTGTATTTCTGCATGTTGCGCTAATACTCGATACTCAATAAATCGAGATGTTTCGAATATTTTGTTTTCATACTTTTGTCTATGCATGAGCGAATCTGGTTCATTACAAATTTAACAAAAATCAGCCGCCAAACAGGTTCCCTTTGGACAAATCCAGTAAAATTTTGTGCAGTGACATTTTACTGCACATGTTGGCGGGAAAAGCAGGAGAGAGGAAGAAGAAGGGTTCCCACATCACCCTAAGAGGAAGAGAGGAAGTCTGTGTGTGTGTGGGGGGCGTTGACAGATAGCCTAGATCAGCAAATCAGTGGGGCAGCAGGCAAGGAGGTGTCCTAGCAGAACAAGCAGAATGTCAGTATGTGTCTAGCTGCTGATTAGAGTGGATGGATGTAGCAGTGTCTGACAGAAAATGATCTTAGACACTATACAGAGTCACACGCAATCATCTCTTCTAGTGTAACAGGGACAGTGTAAGGACAGAATAGAAAAAAATAATTGTTCAGAATACTAGGGACTTTTATCAGGGAAAGCAGTTTGAGGGAGTGAGGGGCTGATGGGCTGGTTTTGGCACAGTCAATGCTTAATAATACAACTCCTGCAGAGCGCTCAAAAAGTTACAAAACCGGCCACCTGCAAGAATTGTCAGCTGGTTATTTTTTTAAAAACCTCAAGTTTCTACATATTATTATTGCCAGCACAGCGACCTTGTAGCATTCTGCTGCTGTGCAATTGCACTTTTTTTTCCCCAGTGCATTATACCTGTCCAGCTTTATTAAACATGTTGCATTATAGCAAAAGCATTTTATGGCAATAACACTATTTTTAGGCCTGTTAAATTAAGCACTAAAGAGAGACGTCGCATTCGCTGAATATGTCTACAGACTCCTGGCGACGTTCCGGAGGAGCCACACTATTAGGCCCCTTTTACACGGGCATGATTTCCGCACGGGTGCAATGCGTGAGATGAACGCATTGCACCCACACTGAATCCCGACTCATTAATTTCTATGGGGCATCACTTTTGCGTTGCGTAAAAATCGCAGCATGTTCTATATTCTGCGTTTTTCACGCAACGCAGGCCCCATAGAAGTGAATAGGGCTGCGGGAAAATCATGAGCATCCGCAAGCAAGTGCGGATGCGGTGCGATTTTCCCGCATGGTTGCTGGGAGACGATCGGGATGGGGACCCGATCTTTATTATTTTCCCTTATAACATAGTTAATAAGGAAAATAATAGCATTCTCAATAGAGAATGCAAAGTAAAAATGGCAATAGAGGGTTAAAAATAATAAAAAAACAAACTCACCTACTCCATTTGATCGCGTAGCTGCCGGTCTCCTGTTCTGTCTTCAGCAGGAGGGGGAGGAAGGACCTTTAGTGATGTCACTGGGTCACATGGTCCAATCACCAGCTTCTATGATGGAAGCAGGTGATTGGACCATGTGACCCAGTGACGTCACTGAAGGTCCTTCATCCCCCTCCTGCTGAAGACAGAACAGGAGACTGGCAGCGATCAAATGGGGTAGGTGAGTTTTTTTATTTATTATTTTTAACCCTCTATTGCCCTTTTTACTTTGCATTCTCTATTGAGATCGCTATTATTTTCCTTTATAACTATGTTATAAGGGAAAATAATAAAATCTACAGAATACTCAACCCGAAACCGGACTTCAATGATGAAGTCCAGCTTCGGGTCTGGGTAACAAACATGCCGTTTTTTCACCCGCGCGTGCAAAACGCATTAAAACACTTTGCACGCGTGGAAAAATCATGCATTTTCCCGCAACGCACCTGCCTCTTATCCAGGCGTCAAACGTGACGCGCGTGTGAAAGAGGCCTTAAAGATAGGTTGGTAAGAAGCCGTTTTGTGAATGAGTCAAACAGTAATTGGCTGCGTAACAGAAGGCTGAAAGATAATTTTGAGTGTGCCAACTGTTCATTTTGCAGTCTCAACCTCCAAAAAGTGCTAAATATTGGAGGTATACATCATAGAGTCACTGACTGCATTACATACAGGAGCACTTTCGTAGTGTATGTACTTACCTGCGACTGTGGCCACTTTTATATAGGGAAGACTATCAGATGTCTCTTCGAAAGAGTGAGAGAACATGTGAATTCAGTGCAGTCAGGGAAGGGCTGTCCGAGATTCATCAAACACATGAGGGAAGCGCATAATAATAATTAGAATTTTGCAGGCATTGAACTAGTCCCTATCCCTAGTATGGGTGGAGATAGACATCGAACACTGCTTCAAATAGAAGCGAAGCGGATTGAATGACTATGGGACTGAATGACCGCAAGGATTTGATTGCTTTTCTTTAATTGCACCTTCGTTTTCCATACTTGCTATTATATTGGATGTTTTTCCTATTTTTGTATAAACGTCCTATAGGATTGTAATTTGCATGTTGTCTTGGCAACTTCGTCCTAGACGCTTAAAAAGGCAGCGCGCTAGTACGCGCTGATGTCAGCGGCCTAAAGAAGCGCGATTCGTGGATAACTTGTATTCCGCCCCCGCCATCTCTGCTGAAGTTTTTATCCAAGATGAAATAAAGGATTACTTTTATGTAACTGCATGGGTGAGTGCGGCCTTCGTATTCTTCGATTTAGAATTGATTACCTACCCTGCTGTTTGGCTGTGCACCACTAGATTGTGAATGAAGATGTGCAGACGTGCCGGTCTAGGACAAAGTGTGTCGGCTTGATTATGTGCAGAGCTTTCAGCTGTGCCGCTTACTCTTACCTCTCCCTTTGATTGTATTATGAACTTCACGCATTTAAGCAGAGCACGTTGTTTTATGCTGCTGTTTTTTCCGACACCCTGCTGTTTTGATACTAAAGATTATGGCATCAGAAGACGCTGCACCAAGTCTGCATGAGGGCAGAGAGGGGCGGATGCGGTTTTCAGGCAGTGCAATAATAAGGATGCATTACAGAATCTTAGCACAAGAGCATTGGAGGTCAAAGTGACCCAACTTGCGGATATAGAGGTCCCCCTCTTTTGGACAGTCAATTCCCTTTACGTCATATAAAGAAAGTGGCAGAGTCCCTAGAGGGCTCAGAGTGTATAAAGAGTTGATGCAATATGAACAGGGTGACACGTTTGTTAGTCAATGGCAAGAGTTGCACGCCAATTTTTCTCTGCAAGTGCTAGATTTGGTGTTGAAGAGAAATGAAATAAAGTACACTACAATAACGGAAGAATTGAAGAAACCAAGCAATGAGTTAAAGACACGGTTGAATGAAAATCAAATGTGCAACTTCGATAAGAAATTAAATAAGAAGTTGGTAATTACACAAGCAGAAGTGAAAGAAAGGAAAAAAGACACATTTTTGAGAGATAAACAGGACTATGATATGGGCAGGATTTTTGATTGGAATAAGAGGAAACAATGAAAAAGAGACGACTACGACGCAGTACGAGTGATTTTGGACTTGTGATTCAGACTCTAGCTTTTCAGAAGAGTCGAATAGTCAGACTGGGCATAGTGATCTGACTTATAATCCTGACCCTTTAGAAGGAAGATCAGAAAGGGCAGGAGAAAATCAAAAAGAGATCAGAAAATCGACCAGGAAGAAGCGGGTCTCTTGGAGACGTTGAATCCCATGATTGAAACATATTCTGAGAAGGAGATAGAGAACGTAGTTATTAAGTTAACGGGACATGAGTTACCTCCAGGCTGTGTCTCAGTCCTCACTCGTGGACTTGGATACAGCCTGGTTGAGCAATTTGATCCTGTCACATTTGAGATCGATCATTTCAAAGCGATACGTAAATTACAGCTTTTCAAAATGTTTAAAGACATACCACCGAGGCCAGAAGCTAAAAAACAGGGGAGATCCCGGTGTGTCCTGACCTCTTGGGTTTTAGCATATCTGTTAGCCTCAGTGACATGGAGATTGCTTGTCTTGACTTTCTTACTAATAGTGCCCTCACTGAGACGTCACAATTTAGGGATGTAGCGACATGTTTTTCCACCACGTCCTGAAAGATGTCAAAGCCTTGAATCCCACAGCACCTGAAAACATCAATAAGGAAGGAAAAAATGGCTTTGAATCGGTCGAAATCGCAGAAAGACGTGGTGGTGAAGCCTGCCGACAAAGGGCGAAACGTTGTGCTTATGACAAAGGAGTATTACATCATGGAAGCCCATAGACAGCTAAAGGATGAGTTGGTGTATGAAACGATACGGGATTACCCCTTGCCTAATATGCAACAAAAACTTAGGAATTTATTACAAAAACATGTAATGCTGGATTTTATTTCAAATAAACAGGCTGAGAAATTGATACCACTTTTTCCTAAAAAAACCTTGTTGGTATTTTTGGCCAAAAATCCATAAGTCGCTAGGTTGATTGGTTGCTTAGACCTTCACTCACTTGTGCTCCTGCATATTTGCAAGATACCAATGATTTCCTGTTGACTTTGAAGGATTTTCACTGTCAGGCAGGTTATCAGTTGGTATCTTTAGAGGCAGTTCTGGACGTCCTCCATAATGTAGGTAAAAGCACTTTATTTAGTAAATGAGGTGTTAATGTTTATTTTGACCAACAACATGTTCACTTTTGGAAATCAATGGTACAGGCAAAAACTCGGCACGGCAATGGGTACTCCGGTATCGTGTACTTTCTCCAACATCTATTTATCCAGATTAGAGGACAAGTTTGTTTTCTCCGTCAGCAACCCATATCTTTGCCATATAAAACTCTTTCTAAGGTATGTCGATGACATTTTCATGGTTTGGTCATGGTTTGTATTGACTTTGTTAAATTTTTGAAAAACAGTAACAATATGGGGATGTTCTTTACTCTTAATTTTGGTGGCCTGAGTCTTGATTTTCTGGATGTGACTGTCAGGGTGGTTGACGACGGGTTGGTCACCATTGGGTATCGTAAGCCCACGGCAACCAACTCCTTGCTCCACCATGACAGTTTCCATCCAGATAACGTAAAAACATCTGTCCTCTATGGGCAATTTATCAGAACAAGGTTTTGATGAGCAGGCACTTGAATTAAAGGGACGCCTGAGAAATAGAGGTTATCCTGAAGGTGTGCTGGACACTGCCATGAAAAGAGCAAAAGATTTCTCACAGAATGATTTACTTATCTCAAGGGAAAAAACAAAAATAAGAGGAATGTGGGAGTTTCTGATGGAGAAACATATAAGAGGTTTGTCTTCTCTTTTAAGTACAGCCCTATGGCTGATCAAGTACGCAAAGCGAATTATAAAAATTGGGAACTACTAAAGAGAGACGTCGCGTTCGCTGAATATGTCGACAGACCCCTGTTCACATTCAGGAGGAGCCACATTATTAAAGATAGGTTGGTAAGAAGCCGCTTTGTGAATGAGTCAAACAGTAATTGCTGCGTGATAGAAGGCCGAAAGGCAATTTTAAGTGTGGCAATTGTTCATTTTGCAGTCTCAACCTCCCAAAAAAAGTGCTAAATATTATCAATTTTGCAGGCATTGAACTAGTCCCTATCCCTACTATGGGTAGAGATAGACATCGAACACTGCTTCAAATAGAAGCGAAGTGGATCATGCGTTCTAAGGCCCTTGACCAGCTGGGACTGAATGACCGCAATGATCTGAGTGTTTTTCTTTAATTGCACCTTGCTATTATATTGGATGTTTTTTCTTATTTTTGTATGTGCGTCCTATAGGATTGTAATTTGCTTGTTGTCATGGCAACTTCCTCCTAGACGCTTAAAAATGCAGCGCGGTAGTACGCGCTGATGTCAGCGGCCTGAGGGAGCGTGATTCTGCGTGAAACGGCTGTCGCCACTATGCGTTTATAGCTTGTATTCCGCCCCCGCCATCTCTGCTGAAGTTTTTATCCAAGATGAAATAAAGGATTACTTTTAGTGCCGCCTCCATATTCTTCGATTTAGAAGAATGTCAGTATGTGTCTAGCTGCTGATTAGAGTGGATGGATGTAGCAGTGTCTGACAGAAAATGATCTTAGACACTATACAGAGTCACACACAATTATCTCTTCTAGTGTAACAGGGACAGTGTAGGGAGAGAATAGAAAAAAATTATTGTTCAGAATACTAGGGACTTTTATCAGGGAAAGCAGTTTGAGGGAGTGAGGGGCTGATGGGCTGGTTTTGGCACAGTCAATGCTTAATATTACAACTGCTCCAGAACGCTCAAAAAGTTACAAAACCAGCCACCTGCAAGAATTGTTTTTTTCTTTTGAACAGAGAGACAGCAGTTGTTATTTTTTAAAAACCTCAAGTTTCTACATATTATTATTGCCAGCACAGTGTCCTAGTAGCATTCTGATGCTGCACAATTGCACTTTTTTTTCCAAGTGTATTATACCTGTCCGGCGTTATTAAACGTGTTGCAATATAGCAAAAGCATTTTAAAGGCAATAACACTATTTTTAGGCCTGGTAAATAAACGCAAATCACACTGTAGAAAGAAATATTACCACCTTTCCTGCATCATTATATTGATGGTGTGGGGAGATAATTGTATTACGAGTTTGTAATATGTATTTTACAATAGAGGAAGGTGTTTTTTTTTTCTTTTCAGAAAAGGCAGAAATGTTACCAGCGCCAATAGGGCATTATTCCCAAAGTAAATTGTCAATAGCAGTGTTCACTGTGTTTTCAGAAGGGGAAGGACATTTAATTGTGCCTCTGTTACAGAAAACAAACTTGCAATCTTGCTATAACGTTCCATAATTTGTGATTGTGTACGAACACCTGTGACTTTTCATTTAGGAAAATCATATGTTTACATTTGGCCTCAAAATAAAATGTCGGGAATACAGTAGGGTTCAAACAAAAGACCCAGGCCTTGTTTTCCAAGCATCAGAATGTGGGAAGCAGAAGCATCAGCTATCCAAACAGAAATAGTAGTAGTAGATCACAGTTCTCCATGGCTTCAGAAAGGCGCAGCCAAAACATTATTACTGGGGACAAAGATGAGGAGATTGTGGAGTAGATGGCTCACTCATCTCAGTCACAGCAAAATGACATGGAGCTCACCTCTGAGTCAGACACCATGCCTTGGAGCCAGAGGGCACATCATTCCTCCTGCAGCCCGAGAGAAGCCTTTCAGTGGCATCCTCTCTGTCTTCACTGCCCCCTCCTAGCAGGACAGCTTCATTTTTCCTAAGAGGAGGAAAAAAATCCCCACCATGCACTACGGCAGATAGTCAAGAGAGTGTTGCAGTTGATTACATGAGAACAGTTAGAGTTTAGACTGTCCTGAGGAGGAGGTTTAAGGGAAGGCACGGGACACCATGCATAGCTGTGTTGGTGGTCGTGGAAATGGCACTAAAAGTCACAGTAAGGCGTAAAACGTGCCAGAGCTAAGCCAACTTCGGCTGCCTCTGCGTGAGTATCTCCCATCTGGTAATTTTTCTCCATGCTGCCTGAAAACAGAAGAATTGCCTTGTGCAAGCTGTGCAACGGCAAAATAAGCCATGGCAACCAAACAAAAACATCAGCATCACAGCCCTATTAAACAATGTGAAGCGGCGTCACCCAATCCAGTGGAAAAACAAAGGCGGCGGCCAGCTGCCACAACAGGAGTTCCCTCCTTCTTTCATTCTCCCTTGCAGCAGCCAGGCCGCATTCACAGGCAGTACGTTGCCTTTCACATTACGGTCCTCACTTTCTACCTCTCCCACTCAGAATCCTCCTCCACTCCATCGTCAGCCATTGATGACAGAATACATGGCGCCAGGAAACAGCACTATTTGCCCAGCAATCCGCTGGTGCACAAGCTTAGTTCCTTCCTGGATGAGTTGCTGGCAGTGCAGTCCGAAAGTTTTACTTTCGGTTTGCGCTCCGGCTCCCCGTGTGGCGATTGGAGGAGCCGGAGCACGCCTGTAGTAGCCTGGGTCTCTATAAATGAAACCCAGGCTACTCTGTAGTATTTCCTATGGAGCCATAGCCTGTAATAGGCTTAATAGGAAATATGCGATTTTTTCATACATTCCAATGCTATTGCATTGGAATGTATGATAATCGCAATCAGATGATTGTAAGTTATAGGTCCCTATGGCAACTATATAAAAGTGTAAAAAAAATAAAAAAATACACATCATGGGTGTCGCAATGTGCGAAAACGCCCATACTATAAAAATATAAAAAAATATTCCCCATATGTCGAAAAGGTGATCAAAAATTCATACACACCCCAGAATGGTATCAATAGAAAGATAAGATTATGACGCAAAAAATGAGCCCCCATACAGCTCCGTACATATAATTACAAAAAATTTATAGGGGTCAAAACATGGTGACAAAAAAGTAAAACTGATTTTTTTTCCAACTTTTCACTATCAAAACGCAAGAAAACCTATACATATAGGGTATCGCCGGATTCTGACCTGTAGAATAAAAGTAACCAGTCAGTTTTATCGCACATCGAACATCGGAATTTAAAAACCCGCAAAACTGTGGTGGAATTGCTTTTTTTTTTTTTGCAATTTCACCCCATTTGGATTTTTTTTACCGCTTCCCACTACATCATATACAATATTAAATGGTGGCGTTGGAAAGTACAACTTGTCCCGCAAAAAACAAGCTCTCATATGGCTATGTGAACCGAACAATAAAAACGTTATGGCTCTGGGAAGGCAGGGAGCGCAAAAAAGCCGCAAAAAATAAAAACCTCGGGTCCTTAAGGGGTTAAAGGCTTCCGTTTTATGGATTTCGCTATTTTCCATTATATATTTCGCTATTTTCCATGTTATAACGGAAAACAATAACGGAATCCAGAACGCAGATGTGAACTCACCCTAACATGTCTATAGATCCTGTGATTATTTCCATATTTCCACAACTTTTCCTTCTTGATGCTGCAATCTCAATGTTGAGTAGTGTCCATGTATATATATATATACGCTGTATAGATGCCGCTGGATCAGCATTATGAGTGTGTAAAGGGTGACTTTGGCTGTGACAAGCTTCGCACGACGAAAGATCACGGTGCAGCACTGTGGCCCCCAAAGTCCCAATGTGGCCCCAGCCTAAAGCCTCATTCACAAGTCAGTGTTCTCCACGGACTGCACACGCCCCATTGATTTTAATTGGAGGAGGAGATGCTTTGAAAATTATTTTTCAGCTGCACAGTGTCCGTGAAACACGGGTGACACACGGACAGCACACGGATCCTTCACAAACATCTTCAAGGAGGGATCACTGACCATTTATTCGTGGATTTAAGCACGGACGCGGACGTGTAAATGAGGCTTAAGTCGACAGCGCGCTCCTACAGTCTTATCCGCCACCGGTTTTATGCTGTCACTCCACAGTTTGTCACTAGAGGGCAGCGCTGTCCTATAGTAACTTGAGGAAGACTGTAATAGCAGTGAATATGCAGAAATGACCGCCAGTGACGCCGATTCTTCGTATTCTTCACCTGTGCGGTAAAAAAATCACATGACATAGAAGCCAATACAGCGCAGTCCGGCAGACATTGCTGCGTTGTCAGATGAGCGCTCCTTGGTTCACATGCTCCTTAATTCCGTTAAAAAGCAGAAAAATGTACAATGTTTTAAGGAAATAAAGTTTAACCATCATATAGTAAGTTTTTCAACTTTTTAAGATCTCTGCTTGCTGTCAGTGAATTGGAGCTGCCATAGTCCTGGACACCTGATCATCACCTCATCCGGATGAACCGGGCTCCAGGCACCAAGCTGTCAACCAGATGCTTCTGCTAGTGCCAGCCTTAGAGTGTACAGTGCCCCCTGATGGTGCCCTTACTATTAGTGTTGGGCGCGAATATTCGCGATGCAAATATTTCGCGCAAATATCGCATATTCGCGATTTTGCGATTTTTTCGAATATCATGCCATAAATTCGATATTGCGAATATTCGCATTGGTTAAATTAGATGATACACAATAAGTTCAGAAACTTCAGTTCACTTGTGTTAATAAATGAGTTTGAGTGACTCTGAGTTCATTCATTTAAGGTGTTGTTTTGCATCAAGGCTCTTTTTCAAAGCCATAGCCAAAATCCTGCCTTTTTTGCGATTTTCCGTAATGCGATTTTTTTGACAGCGATGCGAATATCTAACACTTGCTGACATGCCTGCGCATTGACTTGAAAATTGAAATATTGCCTTTATGCGATTTTTCCGTAATGCGATTTTTTTCACACTCTATGCGCTTGGTAGTCGCGATCATCAACTTGCGAATACGAACATGCTGCGAATTGCGAATATATTCGAAAATTCGCATATTCAAATATATGTCGTCGTGTTTTCCTCTTCTTATTCTCATTCACCCCCAATCATTAGTTTCACTTTCAACAAGGCTTCATTTTATATCCATTCCTCGACCCCCGTCCCCACTTCCCTCCCTTGTCTTTTTTTTTTTTTTTGCGATTTTTCGTAATGCGATTTTTATTAAGCGATGCGATTTCTTTCACACGTGCTATTCTTCCTGCGCATTGATTGACTTGACCATCCCGGCCATGAAAGTTAAAGTGTTTTGCGATTTTTCGTAATGCGCATGCGAATATTAGCGATTATTTAATACATGGTAAATAAAGATTGAAAAGCAGATAACATGTAGATGGTATATTTTATTGCACTAGGTAAATATGATGTAATCGATTTTGTACGAATACTGCCTTTGCCTGCCAGTAACAATGATCTTGTGCAATATGCGCATGATCATACGCATTATGCGATTATCCGCGATTTTATAAAAAAACGATGGCGATTAAATGATGATGTATACGAATATTCGAATTTGCGAATATATCGCAAATATTTTACGAAATATTCACGAAATATCGCGACTCGAATATGGGCATATTCGATCATCACTACTTACTATAAGTGCCATACACTGTGTACACTACTATCAGAACATACGGTGCCTTGCAAAGTATTCACCCCCTTGACTTTTTTCGTGTTTTGGTGCCTCACAACCTGGAATTAACATGGATTGTTTGAGGATTTGCATCATGTAACTTACAGGACACGCCCGCAACTCTGAAGATGTTTCTTAGTTTTTTATTGTGAAGCAAACAACAAATAGGACAAAATAACAGAAAAAGTCAATGTGCAGAACTCTTCACCCCCTAAAGTCAGTACTTTGTAGAGCCGCCTTTTGCAGCAATCACAGCTCCCAGTCTCTTTGGATGAGTCTCTAGGAGCTCGCCACATCTTACCACTGGGATTTTTGCCCGTTCCTCCTCCTTGCTGCTCCATCAGGTTGGACAGTTTGCGCTTGTGTAAGACCGTGAACCGGGGGGTACCCCCAGGATACAGCGAAGTCACGGAACAGGGAAAACGACACAGACACCAGCTTATATGCGACCAAAACGTTATTTACTAATTAAGTATCAATAACAGTAGTTATAAACATAACAGAATTTGCATTACACAGGGTACCCTATACCACAGACCCCAGAGTCTCCACTGGTGTCCAGCCAAACACCCCTAACCGGTGACAGATACAGCAGAGCCTGAAAGTCGCGCTGCACTGCAGGATCAACCCTAGCCGTGGGCAGATACAGCAGAGCCTGCAAGTCGTATTGCACTGCGAGTTCAATCCTAAGCAGCCTGCCAATAACAGATCCTAACTAACTAATGCAGGCTTAAGTCTCAGTCTCAGGTAGTTCAAGTACTGTAACACTAAACAGTATGAATGTCCACACAAGAACCTGGATTCACTGACCTGATCCCACTTGGTAACAGCGGATGCCTCTCATCAGGAAATTCCCAGGCCTGTAATCACACTTGTGGCCTTGCTGGATGGCTGATGTGAAACTTCACAGCTTGCAGAGATTTTATTGAAGTCAATATGCTTTTCAAAGTGCCAGCTTTGTATGAGAAACAGCTAACAGCCCCTCTCTCCGGTGATTCCAATCACCCTGGGGCTCCACGTAGCTCAGATGTCACTGGATTGGGTTTGCAGACACCATCACTCACAATCTTCACTTCTGAGGCTCTTCCTGGTTCTTCTCAAGCTCCTTGACTCCTCCTCTCAAGCATATTCTCATCTCAGCAGGACTAAGTTTTCATGGAATACTAGCGGCATCTAGTGGCCAAAATGCAGAATGACAACTAAAATACTTTACAATCTCTCACATGCCACCCCACTAGAGGTTGCTGTCCTCGGCAACCCTCCCCACACAAACTCATCCTGTGAATAGCGTTGTGGAGGTACACCAGCATTAGACCTCGCTGACCTTCTCAGAGTGAGAGGCTCAGAAACACCGGGGATGTCAGGCATATTTGACAAGGAAGGTGCTGGTGACTGCTCAGTATTACACCGAGGTGGTAAACCTGCCACAGCCGGACCCTCTGCAGGCCCTTGAGCAGGGACAACCCACCATTCCTCTCCCTTCTCATCTGAGGAGTTTTCCCCCATACTTTGAACGTGAGGAGGCGCCTCCTCCACCTGCACTGGCTCGTCAAAATGGCAACGTCTCAACATATTACGGTGCAAGTTTCGTGAAGGTCCCCCTGTCCCTACGGGCTCTACCTCATAGACCGGAATAGCGGGGTCAACCCTTCTCTTCACTGTATATGGAACCGCCTCCCACCGCCCATCTAACTTTCCAGACGGCCGTTTAGCTTTCACCATCACTCGATTACCTGGAGCATATCCGTCTCTCTGCACTGGTCTTGGATTGGGGTGTACCACCTCCCCCAGGCGTTCCCCTACAACCTTGTGGACCGCTCTCAGACGTCGGCGGTGCTCTTGCACCCATGCAGTAGTACTCCTCGGTGGAGGCTCCATTGGATTGGGCATATGGAGATCTTCAATTTCCCGTCCGGCTCTTCCAAACATGAGCATATGTGGAGAGTATCCGGTGGTACTGTGTACCCTGTTGTTATAAGCCCACATCAGTTCGGGTAAGTATACGGGCCACTGAGCCTTCTGGCTATCTTCCAAAGTACGTAGCATCTGGAGCAAGGTGCGATTGAAGCGTTCACATGCTCCGTTCCCTTGTGGGTGGTATGGAGTGGTGCGGGAGCGTTCGATCCCATAGATCTGGTATAGTTCGTTCATCAAAGTACCCTGAAAGCATGCTCCCTGGTCAGAATGTATCCTCTGTGGACATCCGAACACCTGTATAAAGTGCTTACAGACGGCTTCAGCGGCCGACTCTGCGGTCTGGTCTCTGGTGGGCACGGCCACTGCATACTTGGTGAAGTGGTCTGTCATGACTAGACAGTAAGAGTGTCCCGAGGTAGAGTATCCAATCTGTACATAATCAATCATCAGAAGTTCTAGAGGTGCTGAGGTGCGGATGGTCTGTACAGGAGCCCGCTGTTCAGTGCTCTTACTCAGCCCGCAGAGTCGACACTTAAGACATGCCGTGGCCACCATGTCGGCCAGATCTGGACAGTATACCAGGCACTGGAGCCACTTGAACGTCTTCTCGCTCCCAAAATGAGCTCCCTTTTCATGAGCTTCCTTGGCGGCCTCCGGCCCCAGTGACATGGGTATAACAATCTGTTGCCGGTGCTGCAGTTCTGACTGTAAGTATATGATCCGGCACAAAAGGCCCTGGGTAACTGTCAGCTTATCCCACTGCCTCAACAACTTCTGGCCCTCTGGGGTCAGACGAGCCCGTTCTTCTGGCCGAGACCAGATTTTGCTCTGAACCCACTCTCTCACTTTCCACAAGTCCGGGCAGCCATTCTGGACTCTCTCCCAATCAGCCAGTGTTTTCCCCAGCATCAGGGTCATTCCGGACGCCACCCCACTTGAATGTGCCACATCCTGGAGCATAGGTAAGCGACCAAGGTCAGGAGTTTCAGTGTCCTCTAGCTCTTCATCAGTTCTCTGAGTCGACTGCCCTACTGGTACTCGGGAGAGTGCATCAGCGTTGCCATTCTCCCTACCGGACCGGAACTTGATGCGATATTGGTACTTTGAAAGGCGAGCCAACCATCTCTGCTCAAGTGCCCTGAGCTTAGCATTCTCCAAATGTGCCAGCGGATTGTTATCCGTCATCACGGTCACTTCTGCACCTGTCAGGTACTCGGCAAACCTTTCGGTCATGGCCCACACTAGCACCAGTAGTTCCAGTTTGAAGGAGCTATAGTTATCAGGGTTGCGCTCTGAGTCTCTCAGGGACCGGCTCCCATAAGCAATGACTCTCTCGTCCATCCTGAACTTGGGATGAGTACGGCCCCCAGGCCATGTAGGCTTCCGTCAGTGTACAACAGGAATGGGGTGTCAAACCGTGCATAAGCCAGGATCGGAGCACTGGTCAGCAACTCTTTCACAGCTTCAAAGGCCTCTTGTTGCCGGGGTCCCCAGTCAACGGGACGCTTCTTCGGGCCCCCGCAGTGCCCTTAGTAACTCATTCAACGGGCCCACCAAATGAGCAAACTTGGGTATAAACCTCCTGTAGTAGCCAGCCAGTCCTATGAACGCCCGCACCTCTCGCAGTGTTCTGGGTCGGGGCCACTTCTGGATCTGCCGTTGGAACAGTTGGCATTTCTTGGGCTTGATCTTGAGCCCATGATCTCGTAGTCGTCCTAGGACTTGTCGTAGCTTTTGGAGGTGATCTTCAAAGGAAGCTCCGAACACCACTATGTCATCCAGGTATATCAATACTGATTCGAAGTTGAGGTCCCCCAGACAATGTTCCATCAATCGCTGGAATGTCCCCGGAGCATTGGAGAGGCCGAAGGGCATTCGGTTGAACTCGTAGAGCCCCATAGGTAGAATAAAGGCCGTCTTGGCTTTGTCCTTCTTGACCACCGGCACCTGCCAGTATCCACTAGCCAGGTCAAGAGTTGAGAAGAACTTTGCTTGGCTTAAGGCGGATAATGACTCTTCAATCCGCGGAAGGGGTAGGCATCCCGGACGGTCTGGGCATTCAGCTTCCGATAATCCACGCAGAACCGGAGACTCCCATCTTTCTTCCGCACCAAGACTACCGGAGCAGCCCACGGACTTTGACTCTCCTGGATCACCCGGTTCTCCAACATGCTGGCCACCATATCTTTCACCTCCTGATACATCTTAGGTGGGATCTGCCGGTAGCGTTCCCTGATCGGCGCAGCATCGCCGGTTGGGATTTCATGTTCGATGGCTGTAGTACACCCAAAGTCCTCATCATGTCTTGAGAAGGCCTCCTGAAATTCCCAGAGGGTGTCTTCCAGCAGTTTTTGTTCCCCCGGGGTCAGGGTTCTGCAGTCCACTCCCATACGGGCCATGATCACTCGACCGTTCCACTCCGCTGTCGGGGTTTCCCTTGAATGGATCTCCACAGCATAGGTCCAGGCTGATCTCCTATCTGGCTGCAGCGTAAAGCCCCTTCGTCGAGCGATACCCCTTCGGACATATAAACTTTGGCCAGCAGGGTGTTTGCGGGGACGGTTAACTCGCAGTCCTCAACATTACAGCAGCGTATAGGCACACATCCGTCCTTCACAACAGCAAGGGCCTGGGCTACCAGTGGGCGCACCTGCGTCCCTTCTTGATAAGCGGGCTCGATCAGGACCTCCAGTCCATTCAGTCGTCGTCCAGCCCCCACTGACAGCATCAATATTCGCTCCTGTCGAGTGGGATCTTCAACGGAGTCCTCCGTAGCACCCTCACGTCTCCAATGGCCTGTCCGGACAGGTTACTCCTTTGCAGGCTACAGCTCCTCACCATTTGTTGCAAGACCTTCTGGGTGGGCCGGTGTGCGGTGGCCCTTTGCCAGTACTTTGGCCCTTCCTTGGCATAGAGTTGATGATCTAGGTCTCTCAGTATATTCATGCCCAGGGTCACGTCCATTCCTTTCCGGGACGAATGGTCCACCAGCACGACCCCTTTCTTGCCGATGTCTTGCCCAAACAGTCGGACCCGCATCCAGACTATCCCTCGAATATCCATCTCTCTATTATCGGCAGCCGTCAGCCTAATGACGCTCCCGTCTTTGGGCTCCATCATATGTCCGAAGTGCCTCTCGAAGAACTCCAAAGGCATAAGAGTGCATTCTGACCCGGTATCAACTAGGCAGCAAACCTTTCGGCCTTCCAACTCGGCTTCTAATACAGGGCTGCTGGCATACAGATCACGTTCTTCACGCAGAGGGCTTAATTTTCGGTGTACCGCCGCAGGGCGCCCAGCTACTGCAGCGGTCGGAAGTTTAACGTCGGCTCAGAAGCTACCTGTTCTGGGCACTCTCTGGCCATATGGCCGTACTTCGGCAAACCCAACAGAGGGGCCCTCTTCTGCCTGGCCCCCTCACCGGGGTTGTTCTGGGTGGAGTGGCACGAGGTGCCGGGACAGGTTCTGGAGGCCAGGGCGATTCTGCCTTCATCTGAGACACTTCCAGCCGAAGCTCTTTCAATTCCGCCCGCAGGGCCTGGACCCACATCCTTTAAGGACTCTGATTCTTCAGATCCCGACCGATCCTTGTCACATGCATGCTATTCACCACTCTCACCGCTGCAGGTAGGGGTTCTTCTTCTCTCTCTACTGCGGCTAGGTAAGCGCTGTAGAATGTCATGTCGGCCGTTGTTCGGGTCATCTCTTGTAGCTTATCCTGTAAGACCTTATTGGAAAGCCCCACTATGAACTGATCTCGTAGCAGGCGATCCACTCCCAGAAAGGCACCCATGGTCTCGGGGTCTCGTCGTTGTATCTCATTTAGCGTCTCCTGTACAGCATTGGAGTATTGCATCAGGGTCTCGCCCTCCCGCTGGGAGTCGGTTAAAGAAGAGACTCCGTAACTGTACCACTTTGGCACGCCCCCTTGAGCTTTCTCTAGCAGTGAGAATATCTTCTCCAGGGTGTCTCTCTCGGAGTCGGGCCGCACCATCACTGCCCGTCTGACATCATCCTCTAGGGCTCCCAATGCAACCTCGGCCCGCAGTTCGGGGGTCAGGTTACACATTTTGACTACACTCTGCACCCTTTCAGTCCAGTCCTGCAGCGTCATGTTTGTACCGTAATACTTTGGCAGATGACGCAGCAGTGCCCCTAAAGGGATGTATCCTACTGGGGCGGCCATGTTGTTGGGGGCAAGCTGGACATGCGCCTGCGCACCCTGAGCTGGGTCCTGATCCGGTGCCACTGGCGCCAGGGGGTGGTCTCCCGCCGCGTTCCCGTCCATAACGGTCGCTGTATCCTGCCGACTACGCCAAGTTGTTGTGAACCGGGGGGGTACCCCCAGGATACAGTGAAGTCACGGAACAGGGAAAACGACACAGACACCAGCTTATATGCGACCAAAATGTTATTTACTAATTAAGTATCAATAACAGTAGTTATAAACATAACAGAATTTGCATTACACAGAGTACCCTATACCACAGACCCCAGAGTCTCCACTGGTGTCCAGCCAAACACCCCTAACCGGTGGCAGATACAGCAGAGCCTGAAAGTCGTGCTGCACTGCAGGATCAACCCTAGCCGTGGGCAGATACAGCAGAGCCTGCAAGTCGTACTGCACTGCGAGTTCAATCCTAAGCAGCCTGCCAATAACAGATCCTAACTAACTAATGCAGGCTTAAGTCTCAGTCTCAGGTAGTTCAAGTACTGTAACACTAAACAGTATGAATGTCCACACAAGAACCTGGATTCACTGACCTGATCCCACTTGGTAACAGCGGATGCCTCTCATCAGGAAATTCCCAGGCCTGTAATCACACTTGTGGCCTTGCTGGATGGCTGATGTGAAACTTCACAGCTTGCAGAGATTTTATTGAAGTCAATATGCTTTTCAAAGTGCCAGCTTTGTATGAGAAACAGCTAACAGCCCCTCTCTCCGGTGATTCCAATCACCCTGGGGCTCCACGTAGCTCAGATGTCACTGGATTGGGTTTGCAGACACCATCACTCACAATCTTCACTTCTGAGGCTCTTCCTGGTTCTTCTCAAGCTCCTTGACTCCTCCTCTCAAGCATATTCTCATCTCAGCAGGACTAAGTTTTCATGGAATACTAGCGGCATCCAGTGGCCAAAATGCAGAATGACAACTAAAATACTTTACAATCTCTCACACTTGTGAACAGCGATCTTTAAGTCTGACCACAGATTTTCTATTGGATTGGGATCTGGGGTGTGACTCGGCCGTTCCAACACATTTACAGGTTTCACCTTAAACCACTCAGGTGTTGCTTTAGCCGTGTTTTTGGGGTCAGTCCTGCTGGAAGGTGAACCTCTGTCCTAGCCTCAGATCACGGACAGAGTGCTACAAGTTCTGCTCAGGAATATCCCTGTATTCAGCGCCATCCATCTTTCCCTCAGCTCTGACCAGTTTCCCAGGCCCCCCCATGATGTTGCCACCACCATGTCTCACTGTGGGGATGGTATTCTTTGGGTGATGGGATGTGTTGGTTGGGTTTGCACCAGACATAGCGTTTTCTTTGATGGCCAAAAAGTTCAGTTTAGTCTCCTCAGACCAGAGCCCCTTCCTCCATACATTTTGGGAGTCTCCCACAGGCCTTTACGCAAACTCTACAGCGCCTTTTTGTTTTTAGCTGAAAGTAATGGGTTTTTGGCCATAAAGCCCAACTCTATGGAGCGTACGGCTTATTGTCGTCCTATGTACAGATCCTCCAGTCTCTGCTGTGGACTCTGCGGCTCCTCCAGGGTTACTTCAGGTCTCTGTGCTGCCTCTCTGATTAATGCTCTCATTGCCTGGTCCGTGAGTTTTGGTGGGCGGCCGTCTCTTGGCAGGTTGGCTGTTGTGCCATGTTCTTTCCATTCGGTTATGATAGATTTGATGGCGCTCCTCGGGATCATCAAAGATTTAGATATTTTTTTATCCTAACCCTGACTTATACTTCTCAACAGCATTGCCTCTTACTTGTTTGGAGAGTTCCTTGGTCTTCATGGCAGTGCTTGGTTAGTGATGCCTCTTACTTGTTTGGAGAGCTCCTCGGTCTTCATGGCAGTGTTTGGTCAGTGATGCCTCTTGCTCAGATGTTGCAGCCTCTGGTGTGTACATGTAATGACAGATGATGTGACACTTAGATTGTTCACAGGTGACATCATGTCACTAATTATGTGACTTCTGAAGGGAATTGGTTGCACCAGAGCTTTTATGGGCTTCCTGACAAAGGGGGTGAATACATACGCACAGGCCATGTTCCTGTTTTCTATTTCTAAACAATAGTTTTATTTATATATTTTCTCATTTCACTTCATCTTAGACCATTGTGTTCTGATCCATCACAGAAAATTCAGATTAACAAAACACTGAATTTAAGGCTGTAATGTAACAAAAAGCGGAAAAAGTGTGAATACTTTTGCAAGGCCCTGGACGATCATACAGCTGCCCACATATACAGAGAATATAGTAAGCCGTTGCAGTGATGATATTACTGCCATACAGTGACCAAGTAAGAGCACCTCACATAAAGTAATATAATAATAGTGCAGAGAATACTGATATACAAATATTATAGAAAAGAGACTCTACAGATCTCCACAATGAGGAAAACTATAAAAACTTGTATTCACCCATGGGAACAAACAAATACAACGTTTCTGTCCCGTCACAGGACCTTTTTCAAGCTTGTGGATTTTCTTTTCTATTGTGAAGATCTGATTTGGGATCCCAGAGCGCTGGCACCCATCACATCTTGCTTTGAGGACTTGTGATGATTTTTCTAGTTGGATGCAATTAATATTATGTTTGCTGCTTTCTGATCTTGAGTGCCAGGCAATCTGTGTGGGACTGCGCTGGTTGGACCAACCCAAGACCAACCTTGACCAATGTTAACCCTCAATGTTGCCTTCAGCTCCAATCTTACCTCTACCACTAATGTTATCTCTATTACCAGTATTACCTCCATCTTTAATGTTACCTCCAGCTCCATTGTTACCTCCTTCATCCTCAATATTACCTTCTCTATTTCCAATGATACCTCTTCCATCTCCAATGTTACCTCCAGCTCCATTGTTACCTCTGTCTCCAGTGTTACTTTCTCTATCTCCAATGTTATCTGCACCTCGAATGTTATCTCTATTACCAGAATTACCTCCAGTTCCATTGTTACCTCCATCACCAATGTTACTTTCTCCATTTGCATTGTTGTCTGCACTTCGAATGTTATCTCTATCTCCAATGTTACCTCCACCTCTAATGTTACCTCCTTCACCTCCAATGTTACCACCTTCACCTCCAATGTTACCTCCTTCACCTCCAATGTTACCTCCTTCACCTCCAATGTTACCTCCTTTATCTCCAGTGTTACCTCCTTCACCTCCAATGTTACCTCCTTCACCTCCAATGTTACCTCCTTCACCTCCAATGTTACCTCCTTCACCTCCAATGTTACCTCCTTCACCTCCAATGTTACCTCCTTTATCTCCAGTGTTACCTCCTTCACCTCCAATGTTACCTCCTTCACCTCCAATGTTACCTCCTTTATCTCCAATGTTACCACCTTCACCTCCAATGTTACCTCCTTCACCTCCAATGTTACCTCCTTTATCTCCAGTGTTACCTCCTTCACCTCCAATGTTACCACCTTCACCTCCAATGTTACCTCCTTCATCTCCAATGTTACCACCTTCACCTCCAATGTTACCTCCTTCACCTCCAATGTTACCACCTTCACCTCCAATGTTACCTCCTTCACCTCCAATGTTACCACCTTCACCTCCAATGTTACCACCTTCACCTCCAATGTTACCTCCTTCACCTCCAATGTTACCACCTTCACCTCCAATGTTACCACCTTCACCTCCAATGTTACCTCCTTCACCTCCAATGTTACCTCCTTCACCTCCAATGTTACCTCCTTCACCTCCAATGTTACCACCTTCACCTCCAATGTTACCTCCTTCACCTCCAATGTTACCTCCTTCACCTCCAATGTTACCTCCTTCACCTCCAATATTACCTTCTCCATTTTCAATGTGTTACCTCTTCCATCTCCATTGTTATCTTCAGCTCCATTTTTACCTTTAGGCCTCATGCACACGAGCGTGTGCACCCGTTCCGTATTGCGGACCGCAAAGTGCGGCCCGCAATGCTCGGGCACCGACCGTGGGGCAGCCGCAGCGGATCGCGGACCCATTCACTTGAATGGGTCCGCGATCTACTAGTTCACAAAAAGATAGGACATGTTCTATCTTTTTGCGGGACCGAATACAGAACGGAACCCACTCCGTTGTGCTTCCGTAGTGTTCCGTTCCGTCATTCCATTCCGCACCGTTCCGCATCTCGGTTTGCGGACCCATTGAAATTAATGGGTCCGCATCCGTGATGCTGGAATAGCCACAGAATGGTGCCCGTGTATTGCGGATCCGCAAATGCGGTCCGCAATACGACAGCAGGTGCACACGTTCGTGTGCATGAGGCCTTAATGTTACCTCCACCTCCAATCTTACCTCCTTCATCTCCAGTGTTACCTCCTTCATCTCCAGTGTTACCTTCTTCATCTCCAGTGTTACATCCTTCATCTCCAGTGTTACCTTCTTCATCTCCAGTGTTACATCCTTAATCTCCAATATTACCTCCACCTCCAATCTTACCTCCTTCATCTCCAGTGTTACCTCCTTCATCTCCAGTGTTACCTTCTTCATCTCCAGTGTTACATCCTTCATCTTCAATATTACCTTCTCCATTTCCAATGTTACCTCTTCCATCTTCATTGTTATCTTCAGCTCCATTGTTACCTCCGCCTCCAATGTTACCTCTACCTCTAATGTTACCTCCACCTTCAATGTTACCACCTTCATCTCCAGTGTACCTCCTTCATCTCCAATATTACCTTCTCCATCTCCAGTGTTACCTCTTCCATCACTAGTGTTATCTCCAGTTCCATTGTCCCTCCATTTCCACTGTTACCTTCTACATCTCCAATGTTGTCACTACCTCAAATGTTATCTCTATTTCCAATGTTACCTCCAGTTCCATTGTTACTTCCATTTTCAATGTTACCTCCAGCTCTGATGTTACCTCCACCTCCAATGTTATCTCCTTCATCTCCAGTGTTACCTCCTTAATCTCCAATATTATCTCCACCTCCAATATTACCTTCTTCATTTCCAATGTAACCTATTCCATCTCCATTGTTACCTCTGCCTCCAATGTTACCTCCACCTCTAATGTTACCTCCTCCATCTCCAATGTTACCTCTAACTCTATCTCCACTTCCAACATTGCCTCTGCTTCCAATGTCACCTCCGCCTCTAATGTTACATCCAGTTTTAGTGTCATCTCCAGCATTAGTTGTCTCTAGCTCACCTCCAGTGTTACCTCCACCTCCCGTCTCCATCTTGTTACAAGGTGCAGTATGTTGTATTTCTGAGAAGATTTTTCATCCATAGATAAAAATTCTCTAAAATAAGGGGAGTACAAACTGCAACTACAATATGTGACCTTTCCTGCACTTTTGGGTGTGTTAAATGCACAAATAAATAACAAATTAAAGTGTAAAACTGTAACAAAAAAAAACTTTTATAAAAAATAACAAGTAAAGATATAAAAAGGTTATAGCAAATACTGTACATTTAAACATCCCATGACACTCATCAGAAACTAAAAGTAATGAGAACTGTGAGGTAACTTTCCAGGTAACCATTTTCTGAGTGTTTTTCCCAAGTTTTTCAAGCTCTGATTTGACCACTAGATGGCAGACAATGGCAGGAAATCGGCTGTAAATCCCCAGCACTCTGTAATCAGGAAGTCTCCTCAAAAATTACAAAAATCACTTCCATGAAATCGTTTTAGAACTTTCGTGCAGACTCTGAACGTTACATAAACTTCTAGTGTTATGCTTCTCTTTTCTACTGCTCTGTGTGTCAGTCTTCACTGTAGTTCCGACATTCTGTTCATGAGTTAGAAGACTCAAGGTGGACAGAGATGCTGGTCCCTTTCACATCAATAGCAGGAAATTGTGGGAGGATGTGAAAACATATTATGAATGAGGGGATAAATCCGTGATAACAGTAAAAATGCTGCATCTGTAATTAATGAGGTACAGAGAGGAGGGGGCTATGATATATGGGGTTACAGAAGAGGAGGCATTGGTCAATAATACTACTAGAGAATGGGAGGCTGTAATCTATGGGGTATTGAGGAGGGAGACTATGATATATGGAGGTGCAACGTGCCCCTCCAGGGCACGATCAGTCCCAGTGTGTAGGAAATGCCGAGGGTGATGCGGCCTTACTAGTTCTGTGTGTCACGGTGCTCCTACCTGGATACTGTCACTCACCAGGGTTAGGCTCTGCAGTATTCAAAGAAGCTGTAGTTGGAGGAATAAGCCGAGTCCAGACTTGATAAAGTTCAACAATTTTACTTGAATAAACTTGCATCCAGATAGTATTTGATCTTGCTCTGGCCCCAGCAGGTTTGAGGGTCAGCTTGGACACCTTGCTTTGTTTTTCTCTGCTGTACTAATCTCTGGCTTCAGTAGGCTATCTAGGCTTTTTAGCAGTTCTGGTACTTTTCATCAGGGTGACTTTGGCCGTCGACCCTCTTGTTATACCCAGTCTCTAAACTGCAAAGAGTCGGGTGCTCTACGAGCTGCATCCCCGAAGGACGGCTGCTGCAGGGGGTCCACTCACTGCACCATGTCTTGTCTCCTTCAACTCAATAAACTCTGAACAGGCAAAAACACCCCTCCCTTTGATAGAACTGGGAGAGCCCAGGGGAGAGAATAGAATGGTTAGTTCCATTCTACCTATAGCTCACTACCAGACATGCTGCCACCTGTTAGTAAACTAGACACAGACTATGAAATACAATAAATAACAATTACATAGCACCTTCGAACAGGCCTGGAAATGAAAGGCATAGTGGTGTTACACATTGATTAGGCATTAAAGAAAGTAGCAGGTTACAGAAACGGTAGTGCCCTCTCTGGGGTACTACAGAGGTACTGAGGAAGGAGCTGAGACTATGATATATGGAGTTACTGGAGGAGGAGGGGAGACTATGATATATGGAGGTACTGGAGGAGGAGTGGAGACTATGATATATGGAGGTACTGGAGGAGGAGTGGAGACTATGATATATGGAGTTACTGGAGGAGGAGTGGAGACTATGATATATGGAGGTACTGTAGGAGGAGTGGAGACTATGATATATGGAGGTACTGGAGGAGGAGAGGAGACTATGATATATGGAGGTACTGTAGGAGGAGAGGAGACTATGATATATGGAGGTACTGGAGGAGGAGGGGAGACTATGATATATGGAGGTACTGGAGGAGGAGTGGAGACTATGATATATGGAGGTACTGGAAGAGGAGCTGAGACTATGATATATGGAGTTACTGGAGGAGGAGTGGAGACTATGATATATGGAGGTACTGAAGGAGGCACAGGAAGAGGAGGAGGTTGTTATTATCTCTGGATTACTAAAAAACTTGAGACTATGACACATGGGATACTGGAGAAGGGAGTAATGCGATATATGGGGGTTCTGGAAGAGTGAGATTATAATATATGGGGCCCTGGAGTCTGGTTGTTAATCATGCCCTCTCCCCCAAGCCACACCTCTTTATGTGTCATGACGCCAATGCTCCCATTCTGGCCACCAGGACTGATAACGCGGTCAGGACTCATCTATGTAAGGTGGAGGAGGATTCCCCTGCACTCAAGAGACTTGCCTACTCTCTGAGATTCCAGGAGGTCTCTAATTTCCCCATGAGACTCCTGGACATTCCAGGAGAGTTGTTGAGTATGTAATAGAAGAAGAGGGATTATTATACATGAGATACTAGAGGAGTGGGAACATTTCAAACTCTACTAAATTCGGTATCAAGAAGAGATGCACACCCTCTTTAATAGGTGACTCAACTGGAGGACAGTAGTGGCCTCCGTAGTGCACAGCGGTTCCCTCTGGGATGGGAACGTTCTTCTTACAAGCCATTAACCGTCTGGTCTCAAGCTAAAATAGGTTGGATTTATTGCTGTATCACTCGGTGACAGGCTGTCCACCATGCTCATGGATTAGTCCGCGTGCTAATACATCTCATATCCCCCAGAACTGCTTGCTTACCCCAGGCAGGTGTCATTGCTCTAATTGGTCAGGGTAGGTCGAGATCACCTTGGTTGAAGGCACAGGACACGAATGCTGAACATCCAGCCATAATGGAGTCAGAAGCAGAGTCAATCCTGCAGAAAATGTCACTTTTCTGATTCTGACCCACATGAACTTCCAGAACTTAGTACTGTCTATGGAGAAGATGATGATGCATAAGTTGACTGCTATGTTGCGCTAAGTCTAAAGGAACAGAGTTTGCGGTGGGAAGACACTGGGGAACAAGAACTTGATCACTTACAGTAGATAAGAGGATGGGTTCTGGTGACAGAACCATGAATTCCTGTTGGTGGTGCACACTGAACAAAGGGCAAACGATGGTAACAGAAGCTTTGGATCCTCCAATATTGACTATGGTCAAACAATAAATTGTTGTCTTCCAACCAAAACTGAACTTCCAATATTGTGAGATCTTATCCTTTATTTTCTAGTCTATAGAGATCACAACTCCCAAAATTCCCACAGATTTGCCCTCGTTGAAGCTTTGGAATGGATGTTGACTAGTGTTGAGCGAATCGAGCTTTGGATCCAAGATCCAAAGTCGATTAGTTCAAAACGTAATTTTGATGCTGTATGGAGACGGATCTCTGTACAGCATTAAAGCGAAGTTTTGAACGATTCAACTTTGGATCTTGGATCCGAGCTCGATTCACTCAACACTACCGATGACTATAGCAGTCGTGTCTTGGATGTAGACCACAACAGTGAATCTACAGCTCAACACTGCTAGATCCAGGTGGCTATTGCCCGCTTTACACAGTCATCTAAGGGTTAATCGTACTACGTGGCCGGCGCTCCACGAGCTCAATCATGAATTCTGCAGATCTTTCATTGCATCCATATGCGGCCCATGTAGTCAGCCCTGGAGCCGGGTGCCTTGCCAACAGATTCCTATGAGCAGCCCTGTAACCCAGGAGATTTTGGCTCAGTTTCTGTACGTGAAATTCACAGAGTGAAAGAGACTTATTGTCTGAAAAGTGACAGGTCCAAAAAGAAGAAAAAAAGTGGAGAAAGTCGGAGTGAGAACTCACATCTCAGCCAGCGGGCCCCAGCTAAACAAATATGTCATTGACTCTGCTGGGAGCCAGAGAGAAGCCGGGCCGGCTGAATCTCTCCGCACACATACAAAGCAGCCCTCACTTTTCCACTCCACTATTTTGGGCTCTCGGTTGTAGTTCCTTTAACCTTTGACCGCTTATAATCCAAAACAACAAATGTCCCGACCGCATCTTCCCAACGTCTTAAGGAGGAGTGGAGGCTGCACTAAGACATATAGAAATACCGCCAAAGACAGAAGCTCAGCCTCAGATACAGTCACTACCACACCGCCAGCCGCAGGGAACTGGAGTAGAGGACCCCATGTCTCAATAGGTCCATCCGCAAATGTATGAGAGAGTATGGTGGTGACCTCCCTACCACCCTTCACTTAGGGCCTTATGTAGAAGAATAGGTGATCTCCCTACCACTGACGGCTGCGGGCCTCAAGTGAAATAGGATGGGTTGACTTCTTTTCCAGTGACTACTGGAGCCTCATGTGAGAGGATGAGAGTGACCTTCCTACCACAAGCCTCATGTCTCAATACACCCATCTGTAGATATGTAGGTGAGGATGGGGTTGCCCATCTTCTTACCAACAACCACTGGGTGGCTCATGTGAAAGAATGGGTTACCTCACTACCAATGACCACCGGAGCCTCATGTAAGAGATGAGATGTATGTAATAAACACTAATGTATAATATAATAAGTATGTGCCTCCCCCCCAAGGGTCTCATTATTCGGAGTCTCTGCTCACTATACTTATACACTTCATGCCAAGTACTGAAGGTCTTTTCCAAGATAAATTGACTGTGGATCCTGAGGCCTGGATCACTGATTCTCAGCTTGTATTTCTGGGAAGGCTCAGGTTCCTCTTGAGGTAACACTCGCTTCTCAGAGACAAATATTATCAGATTAAATATTGAGCTTCTTAATTATTAGAGATTTACGGAGTGTTAGACTTGAGCATCTCTGGTCAGGAGTGTCCGTACAGCAGAAATTTATGGTGATGGCCGTAGAACCAAGAAGTCCAGGAGTCCTGAAGGAGTCACATGGGGCTGGTTTTTGATAACTGCAACTCCTACACGACAATCCTGGACTTAAATTTGGAAACAACCTTTAAGAGATCTCCATTCTGAACTGACTGACTGGATCAAGTACAGAGTCCTATAGGTTGATCACCATTACGAAGTGAATACTGGGTCATATATACTGTAGAGTCCTATAGCCTGCCCTCATTTGTGAAGAGTGGACTAGGTCATAAATAGAGTCCTATCAAATGACTTGCTTTGTGAAATGAGCGAGGACCGGGTCATATATAGAGTCCTATAGACTTATCTCCATTCTTAAGTGAGGACTGGCTGCCTAGGTTATAGTGGAAGCAGAGGAAGCAGAGATGGCCCACCCAGGAGGAGGACTAAAAATGTTATTGTCAGGGCCCCTGCAACAGTATTATATAATCACATTACAAACAGTGACATGACGTACAGTATAACGTCTGCCATACCTGTTCTGGAAAGAGCGACCTCGACTAGCCACAGGAGTGGGGGTTGCACAACAGGAAGAGTTTGCAAAGAAGTTGCTGGAGAGGAGGGCCCATTCAAAATTTGCTGTGGGGCCCAGTCACTTCTAGTTATGCGACTGACTGGGTCATATGCAGTGAGCCTCTGTTGAGCCAATGCTGAGAATGGGAGTGGTAGTGGCATTGATGAGATGAAGTGTCATGGTGACCTACCTCACAACATGTGATGTGAAGGAGCCAGGCAGAGATTGTATAGAGAGTATAGAACAAAGAATGGGCAAATGAGTGCAACAACAAATAGCAGCACATCCAGCAGTAGTTTGTACAAGTGCAATCTCTCATCCCACATAATGGATGTATGTTGGCTGGTAATGCGGCAGAAGATCATACTCAGACATTTACTAGCTGACTATGTCTCTCTCTCTCCTGATTCCCTTCCCCACAACTGTACTCTGGCACATATAGCTGTAGGTGTCCACTATGTGTTGCAGGCTTTACGCTATGCCTGTCTTAAACTGCAGTGGTGGTGTCTTAACATGTTTCCCCTCATTTTGCAGCAGAGTCTGTATAGCTTGACTGTATAATACTTGTTGTCTCCAAGATTTCTGTAGTCTGGGATCCTGCAGGCTCTCAGAAGTAGTTGTCCTCCTACATCATTTGACTCTGTGCCTCATGGGCTGGAGGAGCATGCTTCCTCACTCTCCTCTCTCGGATTTACTCTAACTAGCTCTGCCCCTAGCTTGTCAGGAACTCGCTCCAGCTCACTCCATTCCGAGAGGGAAGGAATGGGATGGTAAGTCCCATTCCTGTTGCCAAACACTGCATGCCATACCTCGTCTGCTGCTGTACAAGGTATATAGCATAAAATGTGATATAACATGAACATTGCAAAGCATTACATTACTAACCAATTGTAGTACCCCAAGGTCTGAGGTGCTACACACCCCTTTCGTAAAAGGCAGGCTATCCTCAGGTTGTGTGTTTGGTCCCACCCTGGTAGCTTGTCATCAAATACCCAAAGCCGTTGTTCATGCTCCCTCCCATTGCTGTGGAGACACCAGGTTAAGGGCATAAGTGCATAGATGAAACTACATTGCCTAGGCTATAGCTAACAGGACATATTAGCTAATGCCCAGGGGGCCAGTCCATGATGTTGCTGAAGGTAGGCCTACTAGCCAACCTAAGCTAAAACAACAACGTCCCAGGCTGTGGGGCTCTATTGCATGAGAGTCCTTAGACTCCACAGGTGGGAAATATTCTTGGGGGCTGCAGTTCATGGCAAGAGTTTTGGTAACTCAGCGCCCAAGCACAGTACAACTCAAGTGCATCTGAGTCCTGGTGTCAGGTAAGGTCCTTAAACATAGCAGATAGCTGGTAGATCTCCCACTTGCAACTTTCCACAAAAGATTCCAAATGAGAGGCGCAAGGAGCTCTGGAGTCTGTTCCTTGGTTAAGGTTCTTGAACCTGAGAAAGGGAAGGGGGGGGAGGGGGAGTGCAACTAGCGCAATTGTTTTTTTTTTTCTTAGATTCAAGATAGAGTCCATCATGTGTGATGAGGAAGCAAAAGTGCATAAAATAGGGCCAACAATAAACATAAACAAATAACAATGGCCAAAGTTCTCACCCTCCTGATGTCCTCAATCTAATGGCTGTAGATTAGGGAGAGGTCATCATCGTCCTCCTCTTTTCCTCTGAGATCAAGAAGAAGGACCCATGGTGCTGGATCTGGAGATGCTCCTTGGTTTCCTGCAGCGGTGAAGCAGTGGTGACCCCAGTGGCCACCGGTGGAAATGCAGGTGTTCTAGGAGCTTGCTCCAATGATGGGGCCTCTCTCAGCCCAGATGATTCTGCTGGAGCTGGAGAATGGAGAATATCTGGCTCCAGTGGTGGTGGTAGATAGACGATAGGTGGCCCGGGGCTTGCTGTGTATGAGGCAGCTATACTGATGGGTGACCCTGATCTTAATGATATTGGGGCCCACTATTACAGATATTGCAGCTGTAGGAGGCTCATGCAGCCCAGGTAGCGAAACATATCGTCCTTGCTGTGGCGTGGGACTAAACCAGAGGCTCCCAGATCTGGTCTCCTGCAGGCTCCGAGGAGCAGAAAGGCCCAGCTGATTCCCAGGCCAAACTTTGGGTGCAGACTCTGGAAAGTAAGGTGACCCGGCAGCAAAAGCAGCAGACAGTGCCCAGACACCGCTCCAACTTAGGGTCTCCAGGTTGGGATGATCCAGGAGCAGGATCACCCACTCTTCAGTAGCAGTCTTGTAGCTCCAGTGATCTCTGGCTTGGGCTGCTATGTGGACAGGAATCGGCAGGCCAAAGCCCTCTCTAACAGAGGCCTGTCCGGGCAACAGAGCCGAAGCTCCAGCGGGTGCGGAACGTGACGATGGTGATAGAAGCTGTCACCTCTCTCTGGCTGTCTGGATGTCCCAAATGATCTCCAGAACTTCGGGCTCATTGCACTACATTATTAGAGCCCGATCAGGTCTGCAATCTTTCCCTGCCATCAAAAAAAAGTGCCTTGTCTGCTCTGAATAGCAGCAAGGCTAGATCTCTGTAAGCAGGACTCTCCTTTCCGCTTTGGACCGGGCAGAACCATCTTTTCCTGCGCTGAGGCAGGACTTCAGCACACAAGGCACAGTACCAATACAGCCAGTTAACCCCTATTTTGCCAAATTGGCAAAACTGGCGCAATTTTACACTTTATAGCAGCAATAAAGCGTTCAAGCATCGATTTAGGCCAGCAGTAGCAAGGCACCAGAGTTCATCCTGTTCGTGATGCCAAATTATGCAGTGAGCCCCTGAGGAGCCAGCGCAGAGCATGGGAGTGGTAGTGACCCTGATAAGATGTTGGGTCAACATGGTGTCCTACCTCAGGCCGTCACTACCTGGGGTTTAATGCAGTGAACAAAAGTGATGTAAAGCAGGGATGCCCAACATGCGGCCACCCCAGCTGTTGTAAAACTACAACCGTGATGGACCATGTGATGTGACGTCATCACAGGTCCTTTAGACTGCAGCTAAAGCTTGAAGAGAGAAGAGAGATCGCCAACTACGTGATCAAGTGGCTAAGGTAAGTTAAGTTTTTTATTTTTAACCCCTTAATCAACATTCTACAAAGCATTCTTTATTGAGAATGCTATTATTTTCCCTTATAACCATGTTATAAGTGAAAATAATAAAGATCTGGTCCCGTTGCTAAGCAACCATGCAGGAAAATCGCACTGCATCCGCACTTGCTTGCGGATGCTTGCGATTTTCCCACAGCCCCATTCACTTCTATGGGGCCTGCGTTGCATGAAAACGCAGAAACTGGAGCATGCTGCGATTTTCACGCAACGCAGAAGTGATGCGTGAAAATCACCGCTCATGTGCACAGCCCCATAGAAATGAATGGGTCCGGATTCAGTCAGGTGCAATGCGTCCACGCTCACACATTGCACCCGCGAGAAATGATGCCCGTGTGAAAGGGGCCTAAGAATCAACTACAGGCTGGCTGCATCCCCTGATATCACTTATTCTGTACTGGCACTTCTCTGCACATCTAGCTTCTCTGCACACTGCTTCTCTGCACACTGCTTCTCTGCACACTGCTTCTCTGCAGACATACTCTTTGCACACTGCGTCTTTACACACAGCTTCTATGCACTCCTGCTTCTCTGCAGACACCTTCTCTGCACACTGCTTCTCTGCAGACATACTCTTTGCACACTGCGTCTTTACACACAGCTTCTATGCACCCTGCTTCTCTGCAGACACCTGCTGGCACACTTCTTCTCTGCAGACACATTCTCTGCACACAGCTTCTCTACAGACACCTTCTGTACAAACATATTCTCTGCACACTGCGTCTCTACACACAACTTCTCTGCAGACACCTGCTGGTAATTTGACGTCTGGACATTTGTGAACATTTGAAAGGGTTAACTTGCACTGTTTAACACTGTGTAACTGAATTATATATATATATATATATATATACACACATGAAAAGTAGGGCAGCACTCCTCAGTCAGCAGTAAAGCGGGTGCCAGCGGTAACCCCTCGATTCAGGGTAGTACAAACACGAAAGTCCATAGCACTCTCAGTAAATGTGCTTTATTCACACATGTAGTACAGCAACGTTTCAGAATCTCTTTCAGAGCCTACTTGAGCTCACAAAGGTTCTGAGAGAGAACCGAAACGTTGATGTACTACATGTGTGAATAAAAGCACATTTTTCACTTTTGAGGAGTGCTGTGGACTTTCGTGATTTAAATATATATATATAGTCATATATATCCTGTTCATTTGCACTGTATTTGCAAGGCTTTGTGGAAAGGGTTAATGATCACTGAGAGACTTGTGGGACTTGGAATAAGAAGCTGGTAATTTTCAACAGGTACGTTAGGATTAAAAGAAAAGCATGTTTTGGAGGGAAAAAGCCAAACTTGTTTACCACCAAAACCAGACAGGCTGACCCTTTGAACGTCTGGTTTAGCTCAGTTGTTATGCCTGAAAACTTGTTTGTGTCTAAAAAAAACTGCTGTGTCATTGCCATTGAGTATCATTGAAGCTCTGATGTAAGTCTATGACAGACAGGAGTTGTAACATTGCATCTGTTTGTGCTGAGTTTCTTCACTCCACCCCTCCAACTCGAAGGTTCTAGCTCAGAAAGCTTCTCTGCAGAGTGCTTCACTACAGACCTCTCTACAGACAGCTTCTCTGCACAGTGCTTCACTACAGACCTCTCTACAGACAGCTTCTCTGCACAGTGCTTCACTACAGACCTCTCTACAGACAGCTTCTCTGCACAGTGCTTCACTACAGACCTCTCTACAGACAGCTTCTCTGCACAGTGCTTCACTACAGACCTCTCTACAGACAGCTTCTCTGCACAGTGCTTCACTACAGACCTCTCTACAGACAGCTTCTCTGCACAGTGCTTCACTACAGACCTCTCTACAGACAGCTTCTCTGCACAGTGCTTCACTACAGACCTCTCTACAGACAGCTTCTCTGCACAGTGCTTCACTACAGACCTCTCTACAGACAGCTTCTCTGCACAGTGCTTCACTACAGACCTCTCTAAAGACAGCTTCTCTGCACAGTGCTTCACTACAGACCTCTCTACAGACAGCTTCTCTGCACAGTGCTTCACTACAGACCTCTCTACAGACAGCTTCTCTGCACAGTGCTTCACTACAGACCTCTCTACAGACAGCTTCTCTGGACAGTGCTTCACTACAGACCTCTCTACAGACAGCTTCTGTGCACAGTGCTTCACTACAAACCTCTCTAAAGACAGCTTCTCTGCACAGTGCTTCACTACAGACCTCTCTACAGACAGCTTCTGTGCACAGTGCTTCACTACAGACCTCTCTACAGACAGCAGACAGTTTCTCTGCAGAGCGCTTCACTAAAGACCTCTCTACAGACAGAATACATGTCATGGTGGGGAGTGGGGGAAACTCCCACCGTATAATGGGAACTGCTACTAGACCTGGTCCAGGGAAAGGGAGCAGGTCACCTCCTAAAGCATCCCTAAATCTGGTGCTGGTCTCCTAGCTGTAATAACCCACCCAGATGGTAGGACTCATACTCACCAACCTAAGGAGCCTGGAATCCCTGTTCTGCCCTAGGATAAGGAGACAGGGCCAGAAACCAGCAATTCCTCCAAAACACAGAAGAATCGGCGTCTCCCAGCGGCCTAGTAACACAAGGGGTAAGACCTTGAGCAGCAACTGAACGGCAGGTAAACACCCAGTGAGACATCAGTACCAGAACAACAACCACTTACCTGCCACAGCAAAGATGGAACACCATCCTGGACCCCCATTCAGACAATAGATGAAGGCCCCAGGCAGGGCTGCTCTTAGTCTTTTGGTTCACCCCTCCGAGGGAACCATAAGGGCCCACTTCCGCAGGCTAGGAGACAACAGGGGAAAATGTCTAGTACCCATGCTGATCTCAAACACCACACAGACCCGACATGGAACACCAAACTGGACAAACATAACCCCAAACATAATCCACACCTAACAACATAACAGGTGGGGAAGGGAAAGCAGACAAAGGGTGACAAAGAATGACAAAGATGTCCAACAAGGGTGCCCTCACACTTCAGACATGTATACAACGGGCGAGGAGCACAGCTCCTACACTTGCAAAGGCAGACATACAACTGACCTCTGGCTCATCAAATCTAGAATGAGAAGAGCCAAGGGGCCACACCCAACTCCACCTTGCACACACCTTAAACCCGTGCACACCCCTGCACAGTGCTTCACTACAGACCTCTCTGCAGAGTTCTCTGCACACTGCTTCTCTGAAAGCAGCTTCTCTTCACACTGCTTGTCTGCACACTGCTTCTTTGCACAGTGCTTGACTATAGACTTCTCTGCACACTGTTTCTCACTACTTTGCTTCTCTGAGGCACCTTCTCTTCACACTGCTTCTCTTCACACTGCTTCTCTGAAGGCACCTTCTCTTCACACTGCTTCTCTGCAGACTGCTTCTCTGAAGGCACCTTCTCTTCACACTGCTTCTCTGCAGACTGCTTCTCTGAAGGCACCTTCTCTTCACACTGCTTCTCTGCAGACTGCTTCTCTGAAGGCAGTTTCTCTTCACACTGCTTCTCTTCACACTGCTTCTCTGAAGGCACCTTCTCTTCACACTGCTTCTCTCCACACTTCTCTGGAGGCACTTCTCTATACACTGCATCTCAGTACACAGCTTCTCTGCACAGTGCTTCACTACAAACAACTTCTCTGCAGATAACTTCTTTGCACATTGCTTCTCTGCACACCACTTGTCTGCACACTGCTTCTCTGTGCCCCTTCTCTTCTCTGTGCCCCACACTTTTCTGCTCTTGGGTGAAACATCTCCACACACTTTCTTCCCATCTGAGTCAAATTTTCTTTGCCAGTTTTCCTGAACAAGGGTCTGATCTCCTCTGTATCTAAATATAATTTTTTTGCATTAATCCCATCTTGGACACCCTTTAGCTTCCACCATTCAATGCATTCATATTACCATTAATAATTCCAATGCTCATTAGGAGCCGCCTGGTTCAGGGTTACAAACCCTAGGAGAATCGGCAGTAGGACCATACCAAATTCACTACAAATCTGATGAGAATCCGCATTCAGTGGATATACATGAGGGGTTTGCAACCCTGTTCATATGCAACAGAAGAAAGTGCACCTTTCTTTTCTTGTTTTTGCTACTAGTTCTAACTGACTCCACATGAAAATGGATAAATCCTCGAATGGATCTGTGGCAGATCAGATTGCCCATCCACGGCAGAAATCCAAGTGTCAGCCTTGGTCCTATAGTAAGTATGGATTTGATTTGCCTATAGCAATCCTTATGGACACTGCGATGGCGGTGATCAGTGGTGGTCGCCCATCAGTTACCTGTGTAGAAGATCAGGGCACGGGGACATTCCCTATGAAAGCCATTGGTGCTGAATGGTGAAGGTGGCCATGGAGCTGGATGTTCCCGGGAGGCTCATTAATGAGCAGAACAGGAGTTGAATATGAAAGATTTTCCACTTGAGTTCATTTTACAGGTCTTTAAAATTTTACTATTAAGAATGTGTTTTTTGGGATTTTGGAAAAATGGATAATTTACACGGCCTGAAGTCTTTTATAGGGAACTGGCACCGGTCACCCGGCTCGTTGCCGTGAAGAATAATATCATGAACTCGGCTCAATTTTATCACTCCCGGTAACGACCTGAGAAGTGCATATTTTTACACCTGTTCTACAAAGGAGAGACTTTGATAAATGACCTCTCGCTCTCTGCACGCGCGACCGATCCGACAAACAGCAGGGTCGATTTGTTTCCCTTGGCCGGGCCCATCGGCTTCGCTCCTCGTAACAAAAACATCTCACTTGGGGGCCCCCGGCTGGTTCTGGCCGAGGAGCACACAGGTATGCTCAATCACCATGGTCAGATGGAGCCGCACAAAGTCAGCCCTGTGCAAAGCATTCAATTTCCTGTTGTGCCTTAATCCGTAATTAAAGCATGCCACTGAACGAGGTGCCAACAGGATGTCCCCTCCTTTCCCACCAGATGTTTCCCAGGCTGAGCAGAACTGGCCAGAGCTGTAATAATTCAGACATAAATCAGAGAACGTTCTTGTGCATAATTTGGGTGTTTGCTTTGCACTGAGCAGCTCACCCCAGGAAGTGGAGGGGCACCCACCGCCAACAAGAAAGGGGCACTATGTCCTTGGACTTGAAACGCTGCTTGAGTTGAACTTGCAGATACCTGTGGGCTCATTGACCGGGAGTGGCCAAGCTGAAAGGTCCATTTGTGAGGGATAAGTTATAGTCCGGACAAAGGGTCGGTTCTTCCTAGGTAAAAGGATGGTACAAAAGTGACCTTCTGTCCTGTAATAAGTGCCCCAGTGATGGGTCAGACGGGGACCACCCTGGGTCCTGCACAGAGACTCCTCACATTATCACCGTGTTATCTGCTCCGCAGGAAAACATATACAATCCACGTCACTAATTCAGACAGAACATTTGTACGTGAGGCGTGAAGCTGAACTATCCCACCACCATGGATCCCGCGTGCTCTCATGTCACCATGCTCTGCCTCCCGCTTGTCTGACCCATGCAGCCCTGACCCAGACCATGCCATGAGTGGACAGGACTGACCCTGTGGGGACCATGCAGCGTGGCCCTTGCTGACCTTTGCAAACACTGATCGCCTTCTGCCTCCTTCCACAATTGGTGACCACTCCTTGCCCGGTAGCAGATCTATAACAAGGGCAGACCATGCATTCGCTAGGGGCCCGTGGTGCAGAGGGGCCAGCACAGATCTGCTCCTGCTTCATTTCATGCTTGTAGTCTGGAGATATTATTGAGGCATTAGACAGTGATAGTATATATATTATTTATAGCTGGGGTCCGGGCTTCTGCTAGGAGAACCGGTGTCCTCATGATCTTGATTTGCAATCCAAGGAGCAAACCGTCCATGTATGTGCACTGAATAGTGTCATACAGTGTCAACACAGTACTTCTATGTAAACCCTACAGAGTAGTGCCATACAGTGTGAACACAGTACTTCTATGTAAACCCTACAGCTTAATGCCATACAGTGCCCACATAGTACTTCCATATAAAGCCTACAGAATACTGCTATTTGCTATACAGTGCCCACATAGTACTTCTATATAAAGCCTACATACTGTTATACAGTGTCAACACAGTACTTCTATGTAAACCCTACAGCTTAGTGCCATACAGTGCCCACATAGTAGTTCTATGTAAACCCTACAGAGTAGTGCCATACAGTGCCCACACAGTACTTCTATATAAAGCCTACAGAATACTGCTATACAGTGCCCACATAGTACTTATGTGTAACGCCTACAGAGTAGTGCTATACAGTGCCAACACAGTACTTCTATGTAAACCCTACAGAGTAGTGCCATACAGTGCCCACATATAACTTCTATGTAACACCTACAGAATAGTGCTATACAGTGCCCACATAGTACTTATATGTAACACCTACAGAGTAGTGTTATACAGTGCCCACATAGTACTTATATGTAACACCTACAGAATAGTGCCATACAGTGTGAACACAGTATTTCTATGTAAACCCTACAGAGTAGTGCCATACAGTGCCCACATATAACTTCTATGTGATACCTATAGATTAGTGCTATACAGTGCCCACACAGTACTTCTATTATTTTTGAAAAGAATTTGGTTTGATCCGAATTAATTTGCGGCAAATCGTGTTAAAAATGTCTATTCCCGGGCTGCAGATAGCCTTTATAGCGGTATAGAACACTGTGCCTTGCAGTAACACGCATAGGGAGTCTGCTATGGTAGTGAAATAATACTGTGAGTCCGTATGACATGCAGATGACAGGCGTCGCTCTTAGAATCACTGCACACTTCACTTGTTTGGGCGGTCACGGGGCCAAAACTGACCAAATAACTCAAGTGTGAACCTTACAGGTCCGTGTTAGTGCCAAGAAGAAGCGCACTCCTTTTACACCCTCGTCAGCTGATTCCACATAGATGTCTGCACAACCTGTTCTATTAAACGCTCATACAAGTAGAGCCCCCGACAGAGTGGAGAGGGTGTCAGCAGTAAGTTTGTGTTGAGCGTCAATAATTATTTTGCCCTTTCTCTGATCTGTCAGAACATTAACCCCCAAAAACGGATCCTGTCTGTAGAGCATCCGCCTTCAATCCATCAGCATTTAGTCAGTAATCCATCAGTATTGCTAACGCCAAAAAAAAGAGAGTGGATCCAAAACAGAGATGACACGTGAATGGAATATTTGCATGTCTTCTGTGTTTGAACCCACTCCTGCTTTTGGCTACCAAATCACAAGCCAATTTTTATTTTTTTTTTGAGCGGGGGAGAAAAAACGTTTATTTCTCAAACAGGACATTAACACACATAAAATACAATACAGAAGGGTCAAGATCACAAGATGTAAAGACAAACTGATGAAAAAAAGTGCTTCATCAACAAGAATGGATTGACGATCAGTATCGGGTGACCACGATGGTAATGCATATTGATCATGAAATGTATGGGGTTATAGCTGATAACTGGAGGACAGCCCAGCAAACAAGCCGACTCCAGCTCATTCCTACAGTGCAGGCTACACAATCACAGCTGGAAGGTAACTGGTCGGTACAGGCAACACCGAAAATTTTCATAAATAAGCCTTAGTATGTGCAGGTCTCACTGCCACTGTAACAGAACGGTAAGAAGCGGTATAACACGTAGTAAGCACTGTAGGGATGTCCGGGGGGGGGGGGGGTCCCGAACATTGTGGACAAGGTCCGAGATAAGAGTCGTCCATGTGTTCAATACTGGATGTTATTGATGGCCAGCTCCGTGATGAATCCCATCACTCGGATTAGGTAGTCCTTACTGAGGAACTTCTTTTCCTTCACAATGCGCTGATGCCACAGATGCCGTCACCTTGATAAGCTGGGTTGCCGATAAGTGGATTCTAAAGTGTCTGAAGAAATGCGAGTAAAGACATTGATATACATTGTCCACTTCCTCCAACATGACCTAGTTCTTTGATTTAGATATCATTCCATAAAGTCTTGAAGTCCTCTGCGTGGATGGCATAAAAAATGTCCATGCGAGGTTCGACGGGCACAGAGAAAACAAGCTCTGTGGCCGACACTGATCCAGACATGTCATACTTGTTCCACATCACTGCTAGCCACGTAAGGTCCTGAGAACTGATCACCAGCTTACCGAAACAACAGTCAAAGTTTCTTTGGAACCACGTCCCTACGATAGCCATGAGCGCCTCGGAGCCGTTATACAGGAAGAGCGGGAGGCAAGTAAATGTCTTTGGTAACACCTCCAATAGATGCGTCCTCTGTGTACGTCCCGCAGAACCAACCTGTTCAAACAATCCGGTCCTCTGTGCTTGCCTTGGTGAGTGGAGGCTTGGATGAAATCTGTATGAGCACAGCCAGTGGATCTCTGTCCTTTCCTTTGAGTCCTTTTTAGGTTCAGCTCTGAGCCCATTTCAATGGCAAGACCCTTCTGCTTCTCGGCAGCTGTGCGGGCAGACAGGTGCTTGGAATACTCTTTCAGTCTGGTGTATGAAAAATTATACATCGGTGTCTGTACAGAGTCCATTGTTTTTGAAGGAGCAAAGCAGCCTGTGCCGGATCAAGAGTTTCCTCCAAGGGGGTGCACTGCGGGATTTTTCTTTTAGACAAGTTTCGCAATGCAGACCGTCTACGTGCAGAGGTCAAGCTTCCAGGAGGATACCTCGGGCTGTGAAAATGACTGCTCCTTCGTGACGATGACCTACTTCTGGGGGTTTGCAGTAGGTGTTTGCATATCCTTGCGATAAATGATGTTCCCGTTTACTGACTGTAAACAGAGATCTTGACAGACAAATGTATCAAAGTCTGTCGCCATCTTTCTAGGCGCCACGTCTCCAGTCCCCTGACCAGCTAGATTTAGCAGCATCTATTCCAGGACGTGAAGCAGTGGAATGACGTTGTTCATCCTGTAGTCCTGGCGACTGACAAATAACGTGGCCTCCTCAAAGGGCCTGAGCAAACGGCAGGTGTCACGCATGAGCTGCCACTGGCTGACATCGGAGTTACACATGGGAGTACTCCTGTCCGCTTGGATCATCAAGAAATCGTTTATGGCCTTTTTCTGTTCGTATAGTCGGGCAAACATATGGAGGGTGGAATTCCAATGTCGCATATCAGCCTATGTTGGGGGATACCGTTCTGCAGCTCAAAGAGGGTGTGCTTGCGGTGTACGAGTGGCTGAAGTGCATGCAAAGCTTACTGGCCATTTTAGGATAGAAGAATGCACTGGAAGAATGGTTTGAGAAGGTCGCACTATATCAGTGGATGGAAGATCTAATTATCGTACCCCCTCAGATTCCTCGCGATTTCTGAGGACCTGGAGTCCGTGGGGCGCTTTCCGTTCCTCAGAGGCGTTCCAGAACCTACAGCCTTGAGTCAAAGACACTCAGCCTCCTACCCTCTTTCCTCCCCTCCTTTCCCTTACCCTCTCTTGCTCTCTATTTTTGTTTTCCTTTTCTTTCTCTCTTGCCTTGTTACTCAATCAGTTGTAATGTTTTATATATGGTTACTTGCCCTCACCCATGCTTCTTGCATGGTTTTGCATTTTTGGACGCAGGAAGATATCTGTGTTCACCATTATTATATGCCTTTGTCAAGATTGTATTATTTGTTGATAAAAACTCTACCAAAACGTAATAAAACATTTGAATAAGAAATAAGGTAAATGTGAATAAGGCTCCAGGTCCAGATGGATTAGACCCAAGAGTTCTTAAAGAGCTAAGTTCAATCATTGCTGCACCCCTGTTTATAATTTTTAAGATTTTCTAGGAACTGGTACAGGTAATTATAGACCAGTTAGTTTAACTTCTGTTCTGTGAAAAATGTTTGAAGGACTCCTAGGGACTATATACAGGAGTATGTGTCTCTAAATAATATTATAAGTGATAACCAACATGGGTTTACCAAGGACAGAAGTTGTCAGACTAACCTGATTTGTTTTTATAAAGAGGTGAGTAGTAACCTGGACAGAGGGGCAGCTGTGGATGTAGTGAGGTAAGTAGAAGCCTGGACAGAGGGGCGGCTGTGGATATAGTGAGGTAAGTAGAAGCCTGGACAGAGGGCGGCTTTGGATATAATGAGGTAAGTAGAAGCCTGGACAGAGGGGCGGCTGTGGATGTAGTGAGGTGAGTAGTAGTCTGGACAGAGGGGCGGCTGTGGATGTAGTGAGGTAATTAGAAGCCTTGCCAGGGGCAGAGGTAGATGTAGTAAGATGAGTAGAAGCCTGGACAGAAGGGCGGCTGTGGATAAAGTGAGGTAAGTAATAGTCTGGACAATGGGGCGGCTGTGGATGTAGTTTTTCTGGATTTTGCAAAGGCTTTTGATACTGTCCCTCATAGACATTTAATAGGTAAAGCAAGGTCTATAGGCTTGGAAAGTATAGTCTGTAATTGGATTGAAAACTGGCTGAAGGACCGTGTCCAGAGAGTTGTGGTCAATGATTCCTATTCAGAATGGTCCCGGGTTATAAGTGGTGACGCTAAAGTTCAGTGCAGGGGTAAATTTAAAGTTATGCATCTTGGTAGTAATAATCTCTGTGCATCATATGTCTTAGGAGATGTAAGACTGGGAAAGTCACTTATAGAGAAGGATTTGGGTGTCCTTGTAGATCGTAGATTAAATAACAGCACAATGTCAATTAGCTGCTTCTAAGGCCATCAGGATATTGTCATGTATTAAACGAGGCATGGACTCGCAGGGCAGGGATGTAATAATACCACTTTACAAAGCGTTGGTGCGGCCTCATCTGGAATATGCAGCTCAGTTCTGGGCACCAGTCCATAGAAAGGAGGCACTGCAGCTGGAAAAGTACAGAGGAGAGCGACTAAACTGATAAGGGGCCTGGAGGGTCTTAGTTATGAAGAAAGATTAAAAGTATTACATTTATTTAGTCTTCAGAAGAGACGTCTAAGGGGGACATGATTAACCTATGAAAAACTGTTCCATGTAAAATGCCCTCAAAAGACGAGGGGGCACTGCCTCCGACTGGAGAAGAAAAGTTTAGTCTTCAGAATCCTCAAAGCTTCTTTACTGTAAGAACTGTGAATCTGTGGAAAAGACTTTCTCAAGACGTGGTCACAGCAGGAACAGGGGACAGTTTTAAAAAGGGTTTAGATGAATTCTTGAATGTAAAAGACATTAATGTTATGAAAATGTGTAAAAACGGAGTCTTACTTCCCTTGGTTGAACTTGATGGACCTATGTATTTTTTTCAACCGTACTAACTGGCTGAAACTGTCCCTGAACCAGGAGTAGATCCCTCTCTTGATGTTTTGGCGGAGATGATCACTGAAGAGGAAGCAAGACTGGCGATCGAACGGCTTGCCCCCAAGAAGTTGCCAGATCCGGAAGGCTTAACATCTGAGTTTTATAAAACCTTTAGGGACGTCTTGGTTCCCCTTTTGACTGAGGTATTAAACTCTGCCAAAGTCTTGAAGAGGTCGGCCCTGATCATTCTGTCAAAGGTTAAAGATCCATCTCACATTGAGAACCGGTGTCCCATAGCCCTTCTCAGTGTGGACAGAAAGATTCTGGCAAAGGTGCTGTTTAAACGGCTGGTGACATTTTCACCCCGGTTCCTTTCGGATGCCCAGCATTGCTCTGTTCCAGGCCACAGTACGTTTAGTGCTGTGTTCAGTGTTTGAGAGGTGGTGGAGCAGAGTAGGGCTGGTCACTGGAAGGGACACTTGCTGTCCTTGGATCAGGCAAAACCATTTGATCGGGTTAACCACGAGTATTTCTGGTCTGTTCTTCTGAGGTATGGCCTGCCGGGTCAGTTTGTCGATTGGCTTAAGACTAGGCATGTCCAAACTCTGGCCCTCCAGGTGTTGCAGAACTACAACTCCCATCATGCACTTCTGTAGGTTGATAGCAGTAGGTTCTCCAGGAATGATGGGAGTTGTAGTTTTGCAACATCTGGAGGGCCGGAGTTTGGACATGCCTGACTTAAGACCTGTACTGCAGGGAGCAGAGAGTTTCCTGCTTGTTAATGTTTGGATTGGCCACTCTTTTGAGGTGGGGTCTGGTGTTCACCATGGTTGTCCGTTGAGCCCACTGCCATATGTGTTCACGATTGACCCCTTTCTTAGAAGGGTAGATCGTGGGCCCTTTGCTTGGATCAGGATGGACCAGGTGGAGCCGGACTCCACTCTGAGAGTGGTAGCGTATGCCTATGATGTCACCGTCCTTTTGGCCTCGAGAAGGGAGGCAGACTGGGTGATGTCTGAGGTGGATCGCTACTCAGAGGCCTCGGGTGCAAGATCAACCGGGATAAGTGTCCGAAGTCTCTGGCTGGGAGGGGATCCTGGTTTTGATCTGCTGGACACCCTTCCAGAGCCCCAGGAGCATACAAAAGTCCTCGCCATCGAATTCGGCCAAGGGGATTACCCCAAACAAAATTGGGATAGCAGGCTAAAGATCGCCGCTAAGAAGGTGCACCAGTGGAAGGGTTGGTCTTTGACCCTCAGGGAAAAGGTAAACTTGATTAGAACATACTTGCTCCCTTTGTTGATATATCTGGGCAGTGTGTGCATATTACCAGACTGTCACTACCAGAGCTTTGAGACGTTCTCACAGCTCTGTTTCTCCACCCCTGTGATGATGTCACTACTAGAGCTTGGAGGAGTTCTCTCTGCTCTGTTTCTCCGCCCCTGTGATGAGGTCTTTACTTTCTGTTTCCTTCCTCCCAGCTGTCCCTTCTGTGTTTGATTGGTCTGCCTTTAAATCACCCCTCCTCCTTTGTAGGGTGCGGATTATACTTTTCATTTGAGCTGTATCTCTCGCTTGAGTATCTTCACTTGTATGATATCTTTTCACTGGACCTGTGTTCTGCTGAAGCAAGTACTTCAGATATTGTCAGCTGACTTTGGATCTGTTTTCACTGCTGCTGCAGCTCCTTCAGTTAAGTGTGCAGACATTGTGTGTTTCTGTTTGTTTGCTGACTGGATCCGAGGCGACCCTGGTTCCGTCCATATACTGAGCAGGGCACCGGTGGCGTGCCCCTTCCACTATTGTAGGGGTTACAGTGGTCATCAGCCTGAGGTGCGCGGGCATGTCTCGATCCACCATCTGGATCTGGACATGGGCTTAGCAGCATAGGGAGAGCTTTTAGGGTCTGACAGGGGTCACCCTTTATGTTCCCTAGTTTGGGTCCGGTCAGTAGCTAATTCACTGTGTATGCTCTTGTTGCTCACATACAGCCGTGACACAGACTGACTCAGGTCTACAGTCTGTTCTTCCAACACACAGACTGAATCTAGTCAGGAGCGAGGTTACTTACCGCATGAGGAGGCTAGGGGGATTGTGTATGGTCAACCCCTTGGTGTTCCCGGTGAACACCTTCATGAAGGTTAACATTGCTGACCTCTGGAAAGAGAGGGCTCCTCGGTGGGTATTCTCCTGTCATGGATGGTTTTGGCCTTTCTTCCAGGAATGGGAGACAAATGGGTAAGTGAAGGATCTTCGTACACATGGGCATCTTCTGGCTCATGTTACCCCGGTTCGGAAGGTGATTCGCCGGTGGGGTCTGGGGATGTGGGAGATCAGGACTCTGTTGAAGAAACTCCTTGACCGAAGGGTTCTCTTGACCCATTTCCAGAAAGCTCTGGCCCTCAGGGAATGCCCAAGTCGGGATCTGGAGGTTGGGTTGCGATTTTTGAATACCATTAGGATCCCCGTGAAGTTTTTGAACTTGGCTTGGCACTGGTTCCATGAGAAACTGTATGTGAGGTACAACTTGAAGTGTAGGAGCTCTGAGGAAAGGGGTTGTCCCCGGAAGGAGTGCGTTGATGTGCTGGAAAGCATGGACCACTTCTTGCTTCATTGTCCCTTTAATAGGGAGGTCTACAACAGGGTGGGTGCCTCCATTGGCTGGCCTGGGCTTGCCGGTCTCACCTATGCGGAGTGGGCTTACGAGGCATTCAGAAACCTGGGAGCTAGTGTGGTGGTGAGGTACGCTGTCTAGTATTTACGCAATGGAAAATCCTCCCAGTGGATGAGGTGGTGAGGAACCTTCTGGGTGACCTGGTGAAGGTGCGCTCTCTAGAATATAACAGACTAGGGGAAGGGAGGGCCTCTCGCCTCTGGAGGGGCTTTTCCTTTCGGGTGCCCTAGTCTTATCATCCCCTTCCCTGGTGGTAGGCTGATCTTGACACGGTAGATTTTTGTTTTGTTTTGGTCAGTATTTAGGATGTAGTGCTTGCAGGCACCAAACTTGGGCTTTGTTGGGGTCTTGTGTATTTTGTTTATGTATTGTTTTACTTTTATTCTGTTTATATTGTGCGTATATATGGGGTTTGGGGAGTGGTGACTCGAGGGGGGAGGAGTGTGTTTATAGGACTTTCTGGACTTTGGGACTGTGTAGATTTGTGGGCTTGGAGACACTAGTCTATGGAAATGGACTGCGAGCATGAGAAGTGGGACCAGCTCTCAGGTTAGTAGGGGGGACGGAGTTGGTGGGCGTATATAGCGTATATATAGATCAGTTTATATTGTGTGTGTATAATTATATTAAAATAAATTATTATGGTTATTGTTATTATTTTTATTATTGTTGTGATGGTATAGGCGGTTTATTCGGCAACCGGACTGGTTAGTTTTCTGTGATTCTTTGTAATTGGTGTAGGGTGGGTGTATGTATATAATATGGTGGGTGTCCTGGGTGGTGTATGTAAAGTATTAAATAAATAAGTAAATAAATAATGTTGTGGTGTAGGGTCGGTGTATATATGTGTAGTAGGTGTATGCCTATAATACAATATTGTGTACGTTGGTATATATGTGTGGATTATAGTATTAATATTGGAGTGAGTGGCTGGACCAGTGTTAGTTTTATTTACGGTTTGGTTGTGTTTGATATTTTATGATTATTATGTTTGTTACATTGAGTTATTATGTTTTATAATAAAAGAAATACAGGATGTATATGGTGAGATTCTTATACTGATGACCTATCCTCTGGATAGGTGATCAGTATCTGATCGGTTGGGGTACGACTCTCGGGACCCCCACCGCTCAGCTGTTTGAGAAGGCAGTGGCGCTCCTGTGAGTGTCGGGGCCTTCTCTCTGCTTTCCCTAGGCCAGTGACGGCATGTTTATCGGAAGCAGCTCAGCCCAATTCACTTCTCTGCAATACCAAGCACTTCCGCTCTACAATGTACGGCGCTGTGCTTGGTAAGCATGGAGAAGGCCGTGGTGCCGTGGACCCCCACCGATCAGATAGGTCGTCAGTATAAAAATCTCAGAAAACCCTTTGTCAGGGGTTCATAAATTTCAATGTCATCCTTACCGTAAAAGGTTTTGGAAATGTGCACTAATGTATTCGTTTTTCAGTCCTCCCCGTCACAAAACTAAAAGCTTTGTATTTTGTTCTGTTTTTGGGGGGGACTGTGTAGAATGCGATATGGCTCCCGGCAGGCGATGGGTTAAGTGAGAAGTAACAGAGGACTATTTGTCTTCATAAGGGCTCCTCTCCTCTGTAATATGCGGTTTTTGGAGCGCACTCGTGACTCATTCAACCGTCCAATATTAATATTCCCATTCACTCCGGTCCTGTAATTGAACAACCGACATCTGGATGAAATTTGGCCGCTTTTCCACTAGAATAAAGTCAGCCAAAAAGTTTTAAAGCAAAAATAAAGATGAATCAAGAACTGCAGACTGGAAACAAAAGAAATATGAAGACGTGACCTCTCCAGAATCTTGACTCTTTACCAAAAGGCTTGAAATTTGACGCCCAGATCTACCAGAAAAAATACATAACAGGACCCAACAATCCAGTGACCGCACAGGGTGGTGAGCGGGGGAGCTCAGTGACGTAGGATCACGCCAATGACACAGTTCAGACGCACCCGAAGATAAATAGGGGCTAGCATAATGGAGGATGAGGGTAGCTGAGGCTCGGGGTAGGGGATCTGTCAGCCCCCAAGTAAAAATTTTTTAAAAAATTTAAATTTTTGAATTCTTATGTGTAGATGTTATGTGTCCAAATCATTCTGTATCCACCAGAAGTGGACTGAACCGCTGCCCTATAGATTTATTTCTATACGATCTATACCATCACGGACACAGGTAAGTATTAGCCCTTAGGGTTTTTTTATTTTTTTGTGTGCCAACTTTGGGGGGCAGAGGAGGTCATATTACTGCAGAGACAATGGGGGCAAATGATTACATGGGGACAAATTATTTAATGGGGGGCAGTGTGGGGACAAATTATTTAATGGGGGGCAGTGTGGGGACAAATTATTTAATGGGGCAGTGTGGGGGCAAAATCTTTAATGGGGGTAGTTTGGGGGCAATTTACTTAATGGGGGCAGTGTGGGGAAATTACTATATGGGGGCAGTGTGGGGAAAATTACTATATGGGGGCAGTGTGGAAATTACTATATGGGGGCAGTGTGAGGAAATTACTATATGGGGGCAGTGTGGGAAATTACTATATGGGGGCAGTGTGGGAAATTACTATATGGTGGCAGTGTGAGGAAATTACTATATGGAGGCAGTGTGGGGAAATTACTATATGGTGGCAGTGTGAGGAAATTACTATATGGGGGCAGTGTGGGAAATTACTATATGGGGGCAGTGTGGGAAATTACTATATGGGGGCAGTGTGGGGAAATTACTATATGGGGGCAGTGTGGGGAAATTACTATATGGGGGCAGTGTGGAGGAAATTACTATATGGGGGCAGTGTAGGGAAATTACTATATGGGGGCAGTGTGGGGAAATTACTATATGGGGGCAGTGTGGGGAAATTACTATATGGGGGCAGTGTGGGAAATTACTATATGGGGGCAGTGTGGGGAAATTACTATATGGTGGCAGTGTGAGGAAATTACTATATGGGGGCAGTGTGGGGAAATTACTATATGGGGGCAGTGTGGGGAAAATTACTATATGGGGGCAGTGTGGGGAAGTACTATATGGGGACAGTGTGGGGAAATTACTATATGGGGACAGTGTGGGGGAAATTACTATATGGGGGCAGTGTGAGGAAATTACTATATGGGGGCAGTGTGGGAAATTACTATATGGGGGCAGTGTGGGAAATTACTATATGGGGGCAGTGTGGGGAAATTACTATATGGGGGCAGTGTGGGAAACTACTATATGGGGCAGTGTGGGGAAATTACTATATGGGGGCAGTGTGGGGGTAATTACTATATGGGGACAGTGTGGGGAAATTACTATATGGGGGCAGTGTGGGAAATTACTATATGGAGGCAGTGTGGGGAAATTACTATATGGGGGCAGTGTGGGGAAATTACTATATGAGGGCAGTGTGGGGAAATTACTATATGGGGGCAGTGTGGGGAAATTACTATATGGGGGCAGTGTGGGAAATTACTATATGGGGGCAGTGTGGGGAAATTACTATATGGGGCAGTGTGGGGAAAATTACTATATGAGGGCAGTGTGGGAAATTACTATATGGGGGCAGTGTGGGGAAATTACTATATGGGGGCAGTGTGGGGAAATTACTATATGGGGGCAGTGTGTAGGAAATTACTATATGGGGCAGTGTGGGGAAATTACTATATGGGGGCAGTGTGGGGAAATTACTATATGGGGGCAGTGTGGGGAAATTACTATATGGGGCAGTGTGGGGAAATTACTATATGGGGCAGTGTGGGAAATTACTATATGGGGGCAGTGTGGGGAAATTACTATATGGGGCAGTGTGGGGAAATTACTATATGGGGGCAGTGTGGGGAAATTACTATATGGGGGCAGTGTGGGGAAATTACTATATGGAGCAGTGTGGGGAAATTACTATATGGGGGCAGTGTGGGGAAATTACTATATCGGGCAGTGTGGGGAAATTACTATATGAGGGCAGTGTGGGGAAATTACTATATGGGGGCAGTGTGGGAAATTACTATATGGGGGCAGTGTGGGAAATTACTATATGGGGGCAGTGTGGGGAAATTACTATATGGGGGCAGTGTGGGGAAATTACTATATGGGGGCAGTGTGGGAAATTACTATATCGGGCAGTGTGGGGAAATTACTATATGGGGGCAGTGTGGGGAAATTACTATATGGGGGCAGTGTGGGGAAATTACTATATGGGGACAGTGTGGGGAAATTACTATATGGGAGCAGTGTGGGAAATTACTATATGGGGGCAGTGTGGGGAAATTACTATATCGGGCAGTGTGGGGGAAATTACTATATGGGGGCAGTGTGGGAAATTACTATATGGGGGCAGTGTGCGGGAAATTACTATATGGGGCAGTGTGGGGAAATTACTATATGGGCAGTGTGGGGAAATTACTATACGGGGGCAGTGTGGGGAAATTACTATATGGGGGCAGTGTGGGGAAATTACTATATGGGGGCAGTGTGGGGGAATTACTATATGGGGGGCAGTGTGGGGAAATTACTATATGGGGGCAGTGTGGGAAATTACTATATGAGGGCAGTGTGGGGAAATTACTATATGGGGGCAGTGTGGGAAATTACTATATGGGGGCAGTGTGGGGAAATTACTATATGGGGGCAGTGTGGGAAATTACTATATGGGGGCAGTGTGGGGAAAATTACTATATGGGGGCAGTGTGGGGAAATTACTATATGGGGGCAGTGTGGGGAAAATTACTGTATGGGGGCAGTGTGGGGAAATTACTATATGGGGGCAGTGTGGGGAAATTACTATATGGGGGCAGTGTGGGAAATTACTATATGGGGGCAGTGTGGGAAATTACTATATGGGGGCAGTGTGTGGAAATTACTATATGGGGCAGTGTGGGGAAATTACTATATGGGGGGCAGTGTGGGGAAATTACTATATGGGGGCAGTGTGGGGAAATTACTATATGGGGGCAGTGTGGGGAAATTACTATATGGGGGCAGTGTGGGAGAATTACTATATGGGGCAGTGTGGGGAAATTACTATATGGGGGCAGTGTGGGAAATTACTATATGGGGGCAGTGTGGGGAAATTACTATATGGGGACAGTGTGGGGAAATTACTATATGGGGGCAGTGTGGGAAATTACTATATGGGGGCAGTGTGGGGAAATTACTATATGGGGGCAGAGTGGGGAAATTACTATATGAGGGGCAGTGTGGGGAAATTACTATATGGGGGCAGTGTGGGGAAATTACTATATGGGGGCAGTGTGGGAAATTACTATATGGGGGCAGTGTGGGAAATTACTATATCGGGCAGTGTGGGGAAATTACTATATGGGGGCAGTGTGGAAATTACTATATAGGGGGCAGTGTGGGAAATTACTATATGGGGACAGTGTGGGGAAGATTACTATATGGGGACAGTGTGGAAATTACTATATGGGGGCAGTGTGGAAATTACTATATGGGGGCAGTGTGGGGAAATTACTATATGGGGGCAGTGTGGGGAAATTACTATATGGGGGCAGTGTGGGAAATTACTATACGGGAGCAGTGTGGGGAAATTACTATACGGGGGCAGTGTGGGGAAATTACTATATGGGGCAGTGTGGGAAATTACTATATGTGGCAGTGTGGGGAAAATTACTATATGGGGCAGTGTAGGGAAATTACTATATGGGGGCAGTGTGGGGAAATTACTATATGGGGCAGTGTGGGAAATTACTATATGGGGCAGTGTGGGAAATTACTATATGGGGCAGTGTGGGAAATTACTATATGGGAGCAGTGTGGGGAAATTACTATATGGGGCAGTGTGGGGAAATTACTATATGGGGCAGTGTGTTGGAAATTACTATATGGGGCAGTGTGGGGAAATTACTATATGGGGGCAGTGTGGGGAAAATTACTATATGAGGGCAGTGTGGGGGAAATTACTATATGGGGCAGTGTGGGGGAAATTACTGTATGGGGGCAGTGTGGGGGAAATTACTATATGGGGCAGTGTGGGGGAGATTACTATATGGGGGCAGTGTGGGGGAAATTACTATGTGGTGTGGGGGACGTTGCTATTGGGGAGGCACTGTAGGGGCCTTTCTATTACAGGACCTATTAGGGGACATTTTTTTTGCGGACACTATTCAGACATTATTACCTGGAGCCCAATATAGGATGATATTAATACTGGGAGCACTCTAGGGGGTGTTATAATCGCCATAGACACTATAGGGATCTTTGGGATAGTTTATCAAACTGGTGTAAAATAGAACTGGCTTAGTTGCCCATAGCAACCAATCAGATCTCACCTTTCATTTTTGACAGCTTCTTTGCAAAATTAAAGGTGGAATCTGATTGGTTGCTCTGGGCAACTAAGCCAGTTCTACTTTACACCAGTTTGATAAATGACTCCAATTATGTCTACTTACTATGTTTTCAGCAGTAACATAGGGCATAGGGCATTGGGGACCACAGTATTAGGAGTGACATTTTCGGGACCCCAGGATGGGGAGGTTGATAGAAAAATCGAGAAATCCAATGTGTCTGTGTAACAAACTTTGTAGAGACGAGATGCGGCTGATAGAATTTGTCATGGCGGTCTGGGTCAAATGGAGGAGAAGAGGAAAGAGAAGGTCTACATGACAGGAGATGTCCCTGGATGTAAGAGATATGTGGGGCTGTATTCTGCTCCACATCTTTTTATTATAATCATATGTATTTTAAATTCTGCAACTAAAATTTTAATTTGTCCCCTGCAGTCCTATGTCACAGCCCAGATAACAGTGATAACTTTCTGTGTGCAGATAACGTAGTAGATGTTCCCTGCAGTCCTATGTCACAGCCCAGATAACAGTGATAACTTTCTGTGTGCAGATAACGTAGTAGATGTTCCCTGCAGTCTTATGTAACACCCCACATAATACAATAGTTCACTGTGTTATGTGGGGTGTTACATGGGACTGCAGGTAGCATCTATGACATCTGTACTCAGAGAGCTATGAGATGGTGGGGTCCGACTCCTGGCCCCCGCCAATCCGCTGTTTGATCTGACCGCGATGTTCCAGTGAGCGCCGCAGCCTCTTTGCTCCTCACCAAGCACAGCGATGTCCATGTGATAGCACTGCGCTTGGTATTGCAGCTCAGACCCAATCACTCAGATGGGACAGAGCTGCACCTCGGCCATGTGAACAATGAATGTGACGTCGTATGCAGAGCGAGCTACATTTTGGCGCCCCTGATCACATCACGAAAGTGATTTAAAAAAAAAAGTTCATTTTGGCGCCCCCGTCTATGCGCCCTAAGGCAGCCGCTTGGTCTGCCTTATTATAGCACCGGCCCTGGTCGTATGGCCGAGGAAGAGACCGTGCCGCTCACGAAGCACCGCAACTTCTTCATACAAATTTTTTTTAAACTAAAATGGCGGGAGGGGCCCGAGTTAGGTAATCCGCTCTTGACAGAGGGCAACGAGTTTTCTAGAATTCTGCCTCCAAACCACTGGATGCAAGGAACTACTATATAACAAACTCCGAAAACTAAGACCTCACACTGCACAACAACAGTACCTGAGCTACCAAACTATACAAGGCCAAGGACTGAGAGACTACACTTCAGAAGACCGACATCCCGGCCTGCGAAAACTCATTTCAGGGAGGTTTTCTTTTTTTTTTTTTTACGAACATTTAATTACATTTTCCAAACTTAAAGTTACTGCGCTGATGCAGAACAAAGGCAAGTATAACATGAACAAAACATATATGGGAACATAGTGAAACATTATATAATGTATGACCAAAAAGAACTTTCTACTATGCCTGGGTGACGGCGCAATGAGGGGACTCGAGGCTTCTGACGGTTGCATGTGATGCAGTGGTGGTAGTTCGAGTAAGGCTGGCGCACGCGCAGTAGCTGCAGGTGGGCTAAAGCCCCCACTGGCAAGTCATAGGACGTGGCGTCACCAGTCAAAGTTCTCGAGAAGTCAGAGGACCGGCCGAGAAGGGGACACTGCTATAGAGATGTCCCGAACTATTCACCGGCGAACAGTTCCTGGCGAACATAGCTTGTTCGCGTTCGCCGCGGCGGGCGAACATATGCGATGTTCGGTCCGCCCCCTATACATCATCATTGAGCAAACTTTGACCCTGTACCTCACAGTCAGCAGACACATTCCAGCCAATCAGAACCCTCCCTCCCACACCTTACCACCTACTATAAAAAGGGCAGCCATTTTAGATTCAGTCTGAAGCTGCATGTTAGTGAGAGCAGGGAGACTGCAGCTGCTGCTGAATTCATAGGGAAAGCGTTAGCTAGGCCAGTGTTCTGTGGCCACAGACTCTTCTGCTGTAAGGACAGCGTCACAGCACCCCAAAAAGCCCTTTTTTAGGGCTTCTACATTAGTCTGCTTTAATTTATTTTTCTCCATATATATATTGCAGTTGCCTGCCCGTGTGTGCGGAGCTGCAGGCCCACAGACTGTAGTGTGCCCATTGCCAGTGCCCACCACTCATACCGGGTGGCACAGGACTTTGCATCAAAAAAAGGCATTTCATTTTTACACTTTAATCTAATTTTTGTTGCCTGCCTGCTGCCAGTGTGTGTCAGGCCGACTTCCACTGACTGTAGTGTGCCCACTGCCAGTGCCATCCACTGATACCGGGTGGCACAGGACTTTGCATAAAAAAAGGCATTTCATTTTTACACTTTAATCTAATTTCAGTTGCTTGCCTGCTGCCAGTGTGTGTCAAGTCCACTTCCACTGACTGTAGTGTGCCCACTGCCAGTGCCCACCACTCATACCGGGTGGTACAGGACTTTGCATAAAAAAAGGCATTTAATTTTTACACTTTAATCTAAGGTTAGTTGCCTGCCAGTGTGTGTCAGGCCGACTTCCACTGACTGTAGTGTGCCCACTGCCAGTGCTGATAGGGGACATAACAGGGATTAAACTGATAAGAATAGTACTACCTAACACACCACTAATATAGGGTTGCACAGTACTTGCACGGGCGCACGCGCAGTGCCCCAATTTGGGAGTAAGAGGACCGACCAAGCTTCTTTTTCCATCTCCCGGTTCCTAAAATCTATTCGATACACGTCCCCTGATAGGGGACGTAACAGGATTAAACTGATAAGAATAGTACTACTGATTACTGAACACATCACTCATATAGGGTGGCACAGTACATTGCGCGAGGAAGAGACCTTCAATGACGTCAGTGAGGACAAGGAACGGGACATGGCTAGCTTGGTATCCAACCTTGTGCAAATGGACTGTTTGCGGTTGTTTGCGGTGCGCTAAACGGGAGATTGGTCTGTAAGAGTTTGGTCTGTCAATGTCTGTGAAGCGGGCGTAACCCTTACACTACCTGATCGATACAACATCATACCTGATCGTATACACACACTGGATGTTTTAAAGCACGTTATTCAAAACAATTTAGGAATGTTAGGTGATTTATGCCCTTTATGGATTAAAACCCGACTCTGCGTCCACTACGTAATTTTCCATGGGAGTTTTGCCATGGATCCCCTCCCGGCATGCCACAGTCCAGGTGTTGGTCCCCTTGAAACAACTTTTCCATCACTACTGTGGCCAGAAAGAGTCCCTGTCTATTCGCCTGCCTATTGAAGTCTATGGCGGTTCGCTCGGTTTGCGAACATTTTCGGAAGTTCGCGTTCGCCGTTTGCGAACGGAAAATTTTATGTTCGCGACATCACTACACTGCTACAGGGTGCCGGAAAGGTTTACTGCGAGTAAACCTTTCCGGTATATATTTTTTCTCATGCGGGCGTCAGGGATCCGTTATCTAATAGCGGGAGACTCCCTGAACGTCCGGGAGACTTGAGATCCCTGAGAAGAACAGGAACTAAGTGACCCAGGATGGCGCCATACTAACACAGCTTATCACAGACCAATCATCAATGAGTCTATATGATGTAAAAATGCAGACATACAGTCATACCATCCTAAGGCTGTGTTCACACCACGTCTTTCTTCCACGTTTAATGTATATACATTATGTATTCATTATACGGGAGCCTCCGACAGATAGCATACAACGGAATCCATCACCATAGGATTCAATTGTTTCCATTGAATACTATATGGTTTTATGCTGCACCAGACCAGTGAAGTGTGAGGTGTGTTACACACTGGTCAGGTATACAGGTAACACACATCACTGTACACATAGGTATACCTGACCAGTGTGTAACACACCTCTTACATCACTGTGCACATCTGTATACCTGACCAGTGTGTAACGCACCTCGCACATCATAGTGCACATCTTTATACCTAACCAGTGTGTAACACACCTTACACATCACTGTACACATCTGTATACCTGACCAGTGTGTAACACACCTCATACATCACTGTACACATCTGTATACCTGACCAGTGTGTAACACACCTCACACATCACTGTACACATCTGTATACCTGACCAGTGTGTAACACACCTCACACATCACTGTACACATCTGTATACCTGACCAGTGTGTAACACACCTCATACATCACTGTACACATCTGTATACCTGACCAGTGTGTAACACACCTCACACATCACTGTACACATCTGTATACCTGACCAGTGTGTAACACACCTCACACATCACTGTACACATCTGTATACCTGACCAGTGTGTAACACACCTTACACATCATTGTATGCTGCACCAAACCAGTGAAGTGTGAGGTGTGTTACACACTGGTCAGGTATACAGGTAACACACCTCATACATCACTGTACACATCTGTACAGCTGACGAGTGTGTAAAACACCTCACACATCACTGTGCACATCTGTATACCTGACGAGTGTGTAACGCACCTCACACATCATAGTACACATCTGTATACCTAACCAGTGTTTAACACACCTCACTTATCTTAGTGCACATCTGTATACCTGAGCAGTGTGTAACACACCTCACACTTCACTGTACACATCTGTATACCGGACCAGTGTATAACACACCTCATACATCACTGTACACATCTGTATACCTGACCAGTGTGTAACACACCTCATACATCACTGTACACATCTGTATACCTGACCAGTGTGTAACGCACCTCACACATCATAGTGCACATCTTTATACCTAACCAGTGTGTAACACACCTTACACATCACTGTACACATCTATATACTTGACCAGTGTATTACACACCTCACTGTGTACATCTGTATAGCTGACCAGTGTATAACACACCTCATACATCACTGTACACATCTGTATACCTGACCACTGGTCAGGTTATACACTAGTCAGGTATACAGATGTGTACAGTGATGTGTAAGGTGTGTTACACACTGGTCAGGTATACAGATGTGTACAGTGATGTGTAAGGTGTGTTACACACTGGTCAGGTATACAGATGCTTACAGTGATGTATGAGGTGTGTTATACACTGCTCAGGTATACAGATGTGTACAGTGATGTATGAGGTGTGTTACACACTGCTTGGGTACACAGATGTGTACAGTGATGTGTGAGGTGTGTTGTACACTGCTCAGGTATACAGATGTGTACAGTGATGTATGAGGTGTGTTACACACTGGTCAGCTATACCGATGTGTACAGTGAGGTGTGTTATACACTGGTCAGGTATACAGATGTGTACAGTGATGTGTGTTACACACTGGTCAGGTATACAGATGTATACAGTGATGTGTGTTACACACTGGTCATGTATACAGATGTGTAAAGTGATGTGTTACACACTGGTCAGGTATACAGATGTGTACAGTGATGTATGAGGTGTGTTACTCACTGGTCACGCATATAGTTATGTACAGTAAGGTGCACACTGGTCAGGTAAATAGTTCTGTACAGTGAGGTGTGTTGCACATTGGGCAGGTATCTGGTTGTGTACAGTGAGGTACACACTGGTCAGGTATATGAGTGTGTACAGTGAGGTGTGTTGCACACTGGTCATGTATATAGGTGTGTACAGTATGGTGTGTTACACACTGGGCAGGTATATAGTTGTGTACAGTGAGGTGTACCCTGGTCAGGTATATTGGTGTGTACAGTCAGGTGGGTTGCACACTGGTCAGGTATATAGTTGGGTACAGTGAGGTGTGTTGCACACTGGTCAGGTATATAGTTGTGTACAGTGAGGTGTGTTACACACTGGTCAGGTATATAGGTGTGTACAGTGAGTTGTGTTACACACTGGGCAGGAATATAGTTGTGTACAGTGAGGTGTGTTGCACACTGGTCAGGTATATGGGTGTGTACAGTGAGGTGTGTTGCACATTGGGCAGGTATATAGTTATGTACAGTGAGGTACACACTGGTCAGGTATATGAGTGTGTACAGTGAGGTGTGTTGCACACTGGTCATGTATATAGGTGTGTACAGTATGGTGTGTTACACACTGGGCAGGTATATAGTTGTGTACAGTGAGGTGTACCCTGGTCAGGTATATTGGTGTGTACAGTCAGGTGGGTTGCACACTGGTCAGGTATATAGTTGGGTACAGTGAGGTGTGTTGCACACTGGTCAGGTATATGGTTGTGTACAGTGAGGTGTGTTACACACTGGTCAGGTATATAGGTGTGTACAGTGAGTTGTGTTACACACTGGGCAGGAATATAGTTGTGTACAGTGAGGTGTGTTGCACACTGGTCAGGTATATGGGTGTGTACAGTGAGGTGTGTTGCACATTGGGCAGGTATATAGTTATGTACAGTGAGGTACACACTGGTCAGGTATATGGTTGTGTACAGTGAGGTGTGTTGCACACTGGTCATGTATATAGGTGTGTACAGTATGGTGTGTTACACACTGGGCAGGTATATAGTTGTGTACAGTGAGGTGCACACTGGTCAGGAATATAGGTGTGTACAGTCAGGTGTGTTGTACACTGGTCAGGTATATAGTTGGGTACAGTGAGGTGTGTTGCACACTGGGCAGGTATATAGTTGTGTACAGTGAGGTGCACACTGGTCAGGAATATAGGTGTGTACAGTCAGGTGTGTTGTACACTGGTCAGGTATATAGTTGGGTACAGTGAGGTGTGTTGCACACTGGTCAGGTATTTAGTTGTGTACAGTGAGGTGTGTTGCACACTGGTCAGGTATATAGTCGTGTACAGTGAGGTGCACACTGGTCAGGTATATGGTTGTGTACAGTGAGATTCACACTGGTCAGGTATATAGGTGTGTACAGTATGGTGTGTTACACACTGGGCAGGTATATAGTTGTGTACAGTGAGGTGCACACTGGTCAGGAATATAGGTGTGTACAGTCAGGTGTGTTGTACACTGGTCAGGTATATAGTTGGGTACAGTGAGGTGTGTTGCACACTGGTCAGGTATTTAGTTATGTACAGTGAGGTGCACACTGGTCAGGTATATAGGTGTGCACAGTGAGGTGTGTTGCACACTGGTCAGGTATATAGTTATGTACAGTGAGGTGCACACTGGTCAGGTATATAGTTGTGTACAGTGAGGTGTGTTTCACACTGGTCAGGTATCTGGTTGTGTACAGTGAGGTGCACACTGGTCAGGTATATGGTTGTGTACAGTGAGGTGTGTTGCACACTGGTCAGGTATATAGGTGTGTACAGTGAGGTGTGTTCCACACTGGTCAGGTATATAGGTGTGTACAGTGAGGTGTGTTTCACATTGGTCAGGTATCTGGTTGTGTACAGTGAGGTGCACACTGGTCAGGTATATAGGTGTGCACAGTGAGGTGTGTTTCACACTGGTCAGGTATCTGGTTGTGTACCGTGAGGTGTGTTGCACACTGGTCAGGTATATAGTTGTGTACACTGAGGTGCACACTGGTCAGGTATATGGTTGTGTACAGTGAGGTGTGTTGCACACTGGTCAGGTATATGGTTGTGTACAGTGAGGTGTGTTGCACACTGGTCAGGTATATGGTTGTGTACAGTGAGGTGTGTTGCACACTGGTCAGGTATATAGTTGTGTACAGTGAGGTGTGTTGCACACTCGTCAGGTATATGGTTGTGTACAGTGAGGTGCACACTGGTCAGGTATATGGTTGTGTACAGTGAGGTGCACACTGGTCAGGTATATAGGTGTGTACAGTGAGGTGCACACTGGTCAGGTATATAGGTGTGTACAGTGAGGTGCACACTGGTCAGGTATATGGTTGTGTACAGTGAGGTGCACACTGGTCAGGTATATGGTTGTGTACAGTGAGGTGCACACTGGTCAGGTATATGGTTGTGTACAGTGAGGTGTGTTGCACACTGGTCAGGTATATGGTTGTGTACAGTGAGGTGTGTTGCACACTGGTCAGGTATATGGTTGTGTACAGTGAGGTGTGTTGCACACTGGTCAGGTATATGGTTGTGTACAGTGAGGTGCACACTGGTCAGGTATATGGTTGTGTACAGTGAGGTGCACACTGGTCAGGTATATGGTTGTGTACAGTGAGGTGTGTTGCACACTGGTGGTCAGGTATATGGTTGTGTACAGTGAGGTGCACACTGGTCAGGTATATGGTTGTGTACAGTGAGGTGTGTTGCACACTGGTCAGGTATATGGTTGTGTACAGTGAGGTGTGTTGCACACTGGTCAGGTATATGGTTGTGTACAGTGAGGTGTGTTGCACACTGGTCAGGTATATGGTTGTGTACAGTGAGGTGCACACTGGTCAGGTATATGGTTGTGTACAGTGAGGTGTGTTGCACACTGGTCAGGTATATAGGTGTGTACAGTGAGGTGCACACTGGTCAGGTATATGGTTGTGTACAGTGAGGTGCACACTGGTCAGGTATATAGGTGTGTACAGTGAGGTGCACACTGGTCAGGTATATAGGTGTGTACAGTGAGGTGCACACTGGTCAGGTATATAGTTGTGTACAGTGAGGTGCACACTGGTCAGGTATATAGGTGTGTACAGTGAGGTGTGTTGCTCACTGGTCAGGTATATGGTTGTGTACAGTGAGGTGTGTTGCACACTGGTCAGGTATATAGTTGTGTACAGTGAGGTGTGTTGCACACTGGTCAGGTATATAGTTGTGTACAGTGAGGTGCACACTGGTCAGGTATATAGGTGTGTACAGTGAGGTGCACACTGGTCAGGTATATGGTTGTGTACAGTGAGGTGCACACTGGTCAGGTATATAGTTGTGTACAGTGAGGTGCACACTGGTCAGCTGTAGACTTGTGCCCACACTGTTGTGTTCTCTCCTTGCACACTGCACGGTTTGTGAGTGACACTGACACCAGTAACACTTGGAGAGTTCTGGGTTGTCAGGCTGGGAGGAGAGGAATGTGCAGTGAGTCAGCGCAGGGAAGGGGTCAGCTCGGTGTTACTCGCAGCCCCCTCCCGCCCCTTACAGGAAGGAGCCCCCCAGCCCCGCACACAGCCAGAGCAGCAACAGCTTCCCGGGCCCCAGCGACTCCTGCAGGGACCCCCGAAAGTCTGCGCCTGGACGGAAGCCTCAGGGACTGGAGAGGAGACCCCCGGGGCCCAGGAGCTGGGACAGTACAGGAGAGGGACAGCATGGAGCTTCTGGCCGGATAAAACAGCGGAGAAGTCTAAGGTGAGACAGTCCAGGGGCTAAGAGACCCCTAGAGACCCCCGACACTCTCCTCTCACTGGATACATTGTATCATCGGATGTATCTTCTGAGAGAGAAGTTATCAGCTGGGGAGACGCGGGTAGTACAGAGACTGATACATTGTTTCATCTATTATATGTTCTGGATACATTGTTTCATCTATTATAAGATCTGGATACATTGTATCATCTATTATACGTTCTGGATACATTGTTTCATCTATTATAAGCTATGGATACATTGTATCATCTATTATACGTTCTGGATACATTGTTTCATCTATTATATGCTCTGGATATATTGTATCATCTATTATATGTTCTGGATACATTGTATCATCTATTATATGTTCTGGATACATTGTATCATCTATTATATGTTCTGGGTACATTGTATCATCTGATGTATCTTCAGAGAGAGAAGTTATCAGCTGGGAAGACTCGTGTAGTACAGAGACTGATACATTGTTTCATCTATTATATGCTCTGGATGCAGGGTATCATCTATTATAAGCTCTGGATACATTGTTTCATCTATTATATGCTTTGGATACATTGTATCATATATTATATGCTCTGGATACATTATATCATCTATTATATGTTCTGGATACATTGTTTCATCTATTATAAGCTCTGGATACATTGTATCATCTATTATATGCTCTGGATACATTGTATCATCTATTATATGTTCTGGATACATTGTTTCATCTATTATAAGCTCTGGATACATTGTTTCAGCTATTATATGCTTTGGATACATTGTATCATATATTATATGCTCTGGATACATTGTATCATCTATTATATGTTCTGGATACATTGTATCATCTACTATAAGGTATACCATATGGATACATTGTATCATCTGATGTATCTTCAGAGAGAGAAGTTATCAGCTGGGAAGACTCGTGTAGTACAGAGACTGATACATTGTTTCATCTAGTATATGCTCTGGATACATTGTATCATCTAATGATAAGCTCTGGATACATTGTATCATCTATGATAAGCTCTGGATACATTGTATCATCTATTATAAGCTCTGGATACATTGTTTCATCTATTATATACTCTGGATACATTGTATCATCTATTATATGCTGTGGATACATTGAATCATCTATTATAAGCTCTGGATACATTGCATCATCTATTATAAGCTCTGGATACATTGTTTCATCTGTTATAAGCTCTAGATACATTGTATCATCTATTATATGCTCTAGATACATTGTATCATCTATTATAAACTCTTGATACATTGTTTCATCTATTATAAGGTCAGGATTCACTATAATCTACGTTTATAATCGGAGTCTATTGAAGTATTATTGGGGGGTCCTTCATATATTGTTTGTGCTGGAGACTATGTTTGTGTTATTACATTGATTCCTCTTTTTCGTCTTCTGCTGATTTTCTATGGAGTTCTGGACACATGATGTGTAATGATATATGGACCATTGTTTTTATGATGCTGTCGATACATTGTTGCCGACTATGGATACTTGATTGTAAAGTCTCCTCTACTCAAGAAGTCACTGGTGGCTGTGGGATGAGCGGACACAGGGTTTGTTTGTATCCTGTTGCCATGGAAACACATAGCTCTGCATAGGGGCTGACTTGTCATAAAGACTTTTAGCTTTATTCCTGTTATTAGATGCACTGGATAAATCGTAAAAAAAAGTGCCTGTACATCATGGGAGCGTGCGACCCCAGACTGCTGAGAGGGGCTGCTTATTACAGCAGTCTGTATTCTGATCGGACAACAATTATTTAATCTGCGCTTATACATAGATAAGATTAGTAGGATTGTGATGGAGGATGTTATCTGCCGGCCCCACGTCCTGGTCGGAGAGTGGACAGCGCCTCCATTACTTTATAGAAGTAGGGGAGATTACTCAGCGACTAATCCAACAATAAAGTCTAAGTATATCTGATGGGGGTGATAGCACTCCAACCAAGATGATCGGAGGAGAATCCATTAAGTAGATCCTGAGCAACGTGTGATGTAAAGGTGAATGTGACTGAATGTGTCGGACATCTTCTACAGGGTCTCCACCAGGGTCCAATAACCATAACTACAACTCCTCCATGCCCTTACCGTCGTCCAGTACATGTTGAGAGCTGTGGTTTCACGAGGCACTCTACGGGGCCCAACATTACTAGTTATGTCCCTGACAGCCACCATATATATGGTATTGCAGGGCTTGACAAATTTCCTTGGAATCTAGGAGCCAGCTAAAAAAGTTAGGAGCCAGACGGAGCCGCGTCATAAAGCCCCCAGTAGATGCCCCCATAGTGCTACCCCCCTACTTCTCCATAGAGCCCCCCAATAATGCATGCCAGTACATAGGGCCCCCAGTAGATGCCCCCATAGTGCTCCTTCCCCTCTTCTCCATAGTGCCCCCCATAATGTGCCAGTATATAGGGCCCCATAGTGCTTCCCCCATTCTCCATAGTGCCCCCCATATTGTGCCAGTATATAGGGCCCCCACCCCCCTTCTTGCCACAGTATACTATAAATAATAAAAACCCGCACTGTACGGCTCAGGCAGCGCGATGATGTCATTGCCCCACCTGCACCAACCTCTGATAGGCTACAGGCCTAGTGCCTGTAGCCTATTAGAGGAACGGGCAAGGGTGACGCCTTTCCCCTGCTCCTCCGCACCATTCATCTGTATCGCTGTCCTGAGGATGGCGATACAGATCAATATGGAGATGAGCGCTCCCACAATGGAAGCCTCCGGACAGAACGGGCCCCCCTCCGGTCCCATGATTGGCGCCTGGTGATTCCATCGAGCCCAGATGTCAGTGGAGAGAGCCACCTGCATGCCCAGCCACCTCTCCTATATAGGGAGACAGGCGGGTTCTGCCCCACATAAGGGCTCCCTCCAAACATGATGCCCAGTGGCCTCGGTTAATATGACTGTTTTAAGAAATTCCTTTAGTTCCAATTTGGAAAAGAAAGTATTTGCATATTTTCCGGGGGATTATTCCATCAAATGTGAAGGCGTCCTTAGCTTTATTTTCCTCTTAGAAAGAAATCTAATTTGCATATATTTTTTCCCCAGACACCCAGAGGAGCATTGCCTGTCCTTGAACACTCCTCACACCTACTAGGCCCTCTCCATAAGGAGAAATAGTACCCCCCCCTCTCCCCCCCGAATCCTGACCAAGGCCTCTCACCTAGCTAAGCCAGTATTCTCCACAGTCACCCTATCTGTTGATGAGATCCAAGTTCTGCTTCAAGGCCTGGTTACAAGATCGGGCTTTAACTTTTGCTTTTGAGAGAACAGCTAATTTGCATATCATTTTTCCCAGAAATCCAGAGGAGGATTGCCTGGCCTATAAGAATTTTCTCTCCTGCTGTCTATAAAGAGAAAATCTTTTTCTCTCTCTCTGGAAAAATTATACCCAAACAAATGTAAAGAAATTCTGATTTTTACCAAATCAGAATATTTTCAAAACTTAAGGTTTAATTTTGATTGTAATGAATTGATTCGCTCATCTCTAGACCCTGTGTACGTGGCCTGAAGTTCCAGAAAGCCGTAAGAATTCATGTAGTAACACCGTTATAACTGGAGATGTCTGTAAATGGTATCTGTATAAATGTCACATTCTGACAGTTATACAGAGATGAGCGGCGCCACATACACCGCTTATCAGCCTGACTTTTCCACTGACTGAACGACATGTTGCAGTCCACCGAGGTTCTACAGCAGCTGCACTGTGTATATTAGGGTCCCGTAATATGGCGTCTAACGTCGTCATCTTGGAGTCCCTTGTCCTGTAATAAACGGGCGGTTTGTAATATTCTCGTTTACCGTAATGTTGCGCGTATTGTTCACGTGACGTAGCGACAGTGTGGGAAGTCTACAGAGACACAACCCTAATAGCGCAGTCTTAGAGCCGAATCACTTTCCTGACAGATCCCACTGACTTATAGTTTAGGGGTTCCACGTTTCCAGCATTTTTGCGCCATTCTTTCCATCGAAACCCCGACTGGGATGTAAACCTGTCAGTCATAGGACCAGAGGTCTCGCTGCTTTCACACATCTAGACAGTCACAACATCACAGTAAACATCTGCTTCTCTGCTGCGACTCTCACTCTCCTTGCTTTCGTTGGGGTTATCCTCCAGCATTGTGCTAGAATGGAAAGACTGTAAGGGCCCCATTATAAGGACTGTGGGGTTGGGGTTGGAGCGGAAGCCGATTCTTCCTGGAATGAACCAATCATATCGATCGCCTCCTGTAAGAATTATTGATCCAGATTTCAAGACGTCTTGAATACTCTTGATCATTAGGAGAATTGGTTCCTTCTGGCTCCGTTCTCTTTATCGGAACTTATAAAGATGGAAGATGGTTGGGAGCGTGTCCCCTGAAATGAATGTGTGTGAATAGGGGGCCAGGAAATATCTATGTAGTGACCACCTAACAATCTAGAGGTGACAATCAGCACCGTGGAAAGCTGGGTGACCAGAAGCTATGCAGGAGACCAGGACTCCTCTGGCCAGGGCCAATGGGGTATCTGGTCTTCTGAATCAGAAAAATGGACTTAAAACCTTCTTACCTGAGACATGAGTCCTCGGCAGCTGAACAAGATCATGGATTTGGTCCCATCTGCCTTCATTCCTGAATTCTGGAGTAAATTGCACTTTAGTAATATGCAAATGAGCCTCTAGGAGCAACGAGGGTGGTGAGGTGGCTCACTCCCCACCGCTAAGACTGGCAAGCCAGGCAGTGAAAACATATTCACTCCTGACCCTGAAGTCTCGTGGGAGCGCGTTCGGACATGTGCAGTAAAGGGATGACGATTGCCCATCTGCGCGGTGATCTCCATCCCTTTACTGCACATGTCTGAACACGCTCCAGTGAGACTTCAGGGTCAGGCGTGAATATGTTTTTCCTGCCCGGCTTGTCAGTCTAAGGGTACTTTTACACTTGCGGCAGAACGGATCCGGCAGGCTATTCAGCCTGCCGTGCTGCTGCTCCGTCCCCATTGACCATAATGGAGCGGGGGCGGGGCTACGGCGCAGCACAGCAGTGCACAGCCGGAGATCGCCGGACTAAAAGTACTGCATGTCCGACTTTTCAGTCCGGCGATCTTTGCCGTGCTGCACCGTAGCTCCGCCCCCGCCCCTTATAGTCAATGGGGACGGAGCGGCAGCTACGGCAGTGCACGGGCACTTGCGGCAGGACGGATCCAGCAGGCTGAATAGCATGCTGGATCCGTCTTGCCGCAAGTGTAAAAGTACCCTAAGTGGTAGGGTGCGGCATGAAGACGAGAGAGCAGGAGCAGCGAGGTGCAATGGCACTGCCCTTGTTGCTCCTAGAGGTTCATTTGCATATTCCAAAAGTGCAATTTTCTCTGGAATGCAGGAACGAAGGCTGATGGGACCAAGACCATGATCTTCAGCTGTCACGGGCTCGTGTCTCAGGTAAGTCAGTGTTAGATCCATGTTTCTGATGACAGAAGCCCTCTAAAAGGGTTCTCCCATAATGACAAGCCCTGTCCATACGCCCTATAAGGTCACCACGTGACCTAATTCGGACCCCCATAAGTTACCCAGAATGGCTCCCACCCTGGTGGACTCAAGCTTTCCATCCCTTTGTATTATGTAAAATCAGCCAAGAATTCTGCTTGCTATCAATGAATGGAAACATTGGGAGCTGAGCCTTGATACACTGTAACAAGCCATGTACTGGTGTGAGTTGGTCAGGGCAGGTTTTCCATCGCTGGATGTGATGTTTCCATTCCCTGACAACAAGCAGGGATTACAAAGCTTTATTTAAGGCTGTGTAATATGTTCCTGCCGTGGATCGATGCATGAAGCCCATTAATATCTTGCACAGGCCATGATCCCCGACCTCTTCTGTATAATGGACCTGACGTCATATCTGATCCTGCAGCTGTAGGAGGAGGAGGGAGAGGACAGGAAAGTATTACACGGCCCAGTCTGCTGCAAGGTCGGACTGGGACCAGTAAGATATAGGAAGTTTCCATAGTAAATGTGAATTTTCCGTGGCTGAGGACATAACACAGGCCGGGGGCTCATAACGTGGTGACGCTGCGCCCGTCAGGAGACGAACCTCCCCACCATGCATGGAGGAAATATGCAGGAGATGGAAGCTGATCTCCAGGAATAAATCTAGTACTGGTCCCTGTACATCAGAGCAACCACCAGGGCTATAGTCCTCAGCCTGCAGCTCTCCAGCAGGTGCACAGCTACAAGTTCTGACACCATGGGCTCCACCACCTTGAGGACCTAGGGGCCTCCATGCCTAGGACAGTTCTTCCAGCACTTTTGGTTGCTCCCTTGGCATTCACTCTTTATAAGAACAGGATATAAGACACTGACCTCTGGGACCCCAACTCTCAGGAATAGGGGGTCTGCTGATGGCTTATGCATGTGTGGCTCCTGTAAGGGGTCAGGTAAGGTCTGAGTACCAAACGTGGAATGAGGGCCATCACCAACCATGATACAGCCCTGGCTGAGCGTGCGGCCTGGTTCCCATGGTCAGTCTTGCTTAGACAGATTTTGGTCCTGATGACCTTGTACAGTTTGCACTATTTTTATGCTTCTGTTGGATTTCTGCAGCTTTTTTTATTTGTTCTCCTCAGATTTCCGGCTTTTGTTTACAAATAATCATAATTTAATATCTCAGCACAAGAGTCTGTTCTCTAGAATGCATCGGTATCTGTCCTTGATACCGGCGATGATGTCATCTCCAGAAGTCCTGGATACCCGAGCTTCTGGATACTAGGGCTGATGATGACATTGACTGGAGTTCTGGATACTAGGGCTGATGATGATGTCATCTGGAGTCCTGGATAGTAGGGTTGCTAATGGCATTATCTCCTGGAGTTCTAGATACCAGAGCTTCTGATAATGTCATCTCCTGGAGTCCTGGATAGTAGGGCTGTTTCTGATGTTATCTCCTGGAGTCCTGGATATCGAAGCTTCTGATGATATCATCTCTTGGCGCCCTAGATACTAGGCCTGTTGCTGATGTCATCTCCTGGAGTCCTGGATACTAGGCCTGCTGCTGATGTCATCTCCTGGAGTCCTGGATACCAAAGCTTCTGATAATGTCATCTCCTGGAGCCCTGGATGCTAGGCCTGCTGCTGATGTCATCTCCTGGAGCCCTGGATGCTAGGCCTGCTGCTGATGTCATCTCCTGGAGTCCTGGATACTAGGCCTGCTGCTGATGTCATCTCCTGGAGTCCTGGATACCGAAGCTTCTAAAGATGTCGTCACCTGGAGCCCTGGATGCTAGGCCTGTTGCTGATGTCATCTCATGGAGCTCTGGATGCTAGGCCTGCTGCTGATGTCATCTCCTGGAGTCCTGGATACCAAAGCTTCTGATGATGTCATCTCCTGGAGCCCTGGATGCTAGGCCTGTTGCTGATGTCATCTCCTGGAGCCCTGGATGCTAGGCCTGCTGCTGATGTCATCTCCTGGAGTCCTGGATACTAGGCCTGCTGCTGATGTCATCTCCTGGAGTCCTGGATACCAAAGCTTCTGATGATGTCATCTCCTGGAGCCCTGGATGCTAGGCCCGCTGCTGATGTAATCTCCTGGAGTCCTAGATACCGAAGCTTCTGATGATATCATCTCCTGGAGCCCTGGATGCTAGGCCTGTTGCTGATGTCATCTCATGGAGCCCTGGATGCTAGGCCTGCTGCTGATGTCATCTCCTGGAGTCCTGGATACCGAAGCTTCTGATGATGTAATCTCCTGGAGCCCTGGATGATAGGCCTGCTGCTGATGTCATCTCCTGGAGTCCTGGATGCTAGGCCTGCTGCTGATGTCATCTCCTAGAGTTCTGGATACTAGGCCTGCTGCTGATGTCATCTTCTGGAGTCCTGGATACCAAAGCTTCTAATGATGTCATCTCCTGCAGCCCTGGATGCTAGGCCTGCTGCTGATGTCATCTCCTGGAGTCCTGGATACTAGGCCTGCTGTTGATGTAATCTCCTGGAGTCCTGTATACCAAAGCTTCTGATGATGTCATCTGATGGAGCCCTGGATGCTAGGCCTGTTGCTGATGTCATCTCCTGGAGCCCTGGATGCTAGGCCTGCTGCTGATGTCATCTCCTGGAGTCCTGGATACTAGGCCTGCTGCTGATGTCATCTCCTGGAGTCCTGGATACCAAAGCTTCTGATGATGTCATCTCCTGGAGCCCTGGATGCTAGGCCCGCTGCTGATGTAATCTCCTGGAGTCCTAGATACCGAAGCTTCTGATGATATCATCTCCTGGAGCCCTGGATGCTAGGCCTGTTGCTGATGTCATCTCATGGAGCCCTGGATGCTAGGCCTGCTGCTGATGTCATCTCCTGGAGTCCTGGATACCGAAGCTTCTGATGATGTAATCTCCTGGAGCCCTGGATGATAGGCCTGCTGCTGATGTCATCTCCTGGAGTCCTGGATGCTAGGCCTGCTGCTGATGTCATCTCCTAGAGTTCTGGATACTAGGCCTGCTGCTGATGTCATCTTCTGGAGTCCTGGATACCAAAGCTTCTAATGATGTCATCTCCTGCAGCCCTGGATGCTAGGCCTGCTGCTGATGTCATCTCCTGGAGTCCTGGATACTAGGCCTGCTGTTGATGTAATCTCCTCGAGTCCTGTATACCAAAGCTTCTGATGATGTCATCTGATGGAGCCCTGGATGCTAGGCCTGCTGCTGATGTCATCTCCTGGAGTCCTGTATACCAAAGCTTCTGAAGATGTCATCTGATGGAGCCCTGGATGCTATGCCTGCTGCTGATGTCATCTCCTGGAGTCCTGTATACCAGGGCTGCAGCTGATGTCATCTCCTGAAGTTCTGGATCCTGGGGCCCCTGGTGATGTCATCTCCTGGAATCTTGGATATCAGAGCTAGTGAGATTGGAGAATATCATTTATAGAATGGCCAACAATACCCAACGTGTGACAGCCCCCGCTAATCCTTCCCTCTGCCACTCTACTATCACTCCCACATCTTCACGCACAGCAGCTTTTGGGTGGGATTATTTTCTTGGTACCGATGACTTAGAGAAGACCCGGCCATCACCTCTCCTGACCTGTCTGTACATGCGTGTACTCTGGAGCATCTACATTGTGCTTCTACATCTCAGGGTTCAGAGGTTTACCAGGGATTTCTGGCTTCTTTCCTCCGGGACATGACAAGTTGACCACAGCTTAATGCTATGATTAACGGTGGTCAGGGCCATGAGGAGAACATAAAGCCGGAGCCCCTGGCTGAGACAGTTTCCGGGGTTCCTCTAAATATTTCGGATATTCCGACCCAGGCAGCGAGGAAGCAGGAGGATCCTGTCACCCGCGGACGCTTTAGATTTAATTGTCCCGGGAAGCGTTTGGAAAGTTTGTCCACATGTTTGTGAGCGAGGACGCGATGTACCCTGCGCTGCGCCTCATTAACTAACACCCCTGACTGCATGGCCGGAAACCCCACATGTGTGCACATAAACTACAAGTCACAGAAGATTTCACGGTCAATAAATCTAATGTGCACCTAATTAACTTAGCTAACCACACCTACTTTTTGCGTCCGAAAATTGCAAAAAGAATGGAGCCGGGAGCAATTCCTGATACAAAATGCAGACCTTCCGATGCACTGCCGTATGACGCGCGGTCTGACCTCCCCTGATCGCCCGCTCTTACTCTGCTCCACATAAACACTTTCTTTTTTCCGTTACGAGGAAGGCGCAATGACTTTCTAAATGTCGTCTGGACAAGAAGCAGCTGCAAACTGTGTGGTGGAGGAGGGGATGCCGATGTTCTGGAGGGGTGGGGAGAAAAGGTGTTGGTTTGAAAGGGTTAATGAGAACGCCATAAAACCGAAGTGCTGCACATTACACTCAGTCTACTGTCCGCTGGTATCAGCCGTCACGTCTTAGGGCTCATGGATGTTTTGCGGTCTGCAAAATGTGGATCCGCAAAACACGGATAGCGGCTGTGTGCAGAACGGAACGTCCGGCCCTTGATACAACAGTCCTATCCTTGTCCGTAATGCGGTCAATAATAGGACATGTTTAATAATTTTGCAGGGCTGCGGAAAGGACATTCGGATACGGATAGAACACGGTGTCCTGTCCTCATCTTTTGCAGCCCTATTGAAGTGAATGGATCGGCACTCGACCGCGAACAAAAAATACGTTTTTGTGAATGACCCTTATGCAAATTTAGCTTCTATTTTAGCTATTTCCATCTGAGATCCGTTATTTTAAATGGATAAAAAAGACCGCGGCCTTAGTGGTATACGTATAGCAGTGACCGCTCTGCTATGTTCAGGGACGGTGATCGGCAGGATTGAGGCAATGCATCCTGGGAAATGGAAGCAGATAACCCGGGGATGTGTCCTTCAGATCTGGGTCTGTAATCGTGTGCAGGGAGGCAGCCCGAGGGGCCACATATGGGGGTACAGATTTTGAACTCGGGGTACAGAAGCTTCAAGCTGTGAGAATGAAGGGCCATGTAGCAGATGATGCAGAGTAGGGCCTCGCGGTGCACACCTGTTTAGGCCCCTCTCTACAGACAGGAAAGACAGACCAATAACTAGGCAGCCTGCCTACCTAGAAAGGGGAAAAGATGGCGACCGGATACAGAGGGGCCGCTGCTCTTGGGCACCAGGGAGGAATATTTATTGATTACCATAGAAGAGACATTTCCATGAGGATTGATCGTAACCAGTGAAGTGTATTCTCTCCATTGTCCATACACTATATGGTGCTGCACTATATGGCAGTACACTATATACCGTGCACTATATGGCAGAACATTATATGCACCTCGTCATAAATGAGGGTACTTTCACATTAGCGGGAGGGGAGTCCTTCAGGCTGTTCCGGCGGGTGAACAGCCTGTCTGATCAGTCCTGCCACTAGTTCAGGTGTGCCCTCGGACTGTTGCTCTATCCCCATTGACTATAACGGGGATGGTGGCGGAGTTCGGAGGTAGCACGGCAGCGCACGGCGAGAGGCCGCCGGACTAAAAGTACTTTTACTCCGGCTGCCTCTCGCCGTGCACTGCCGTGCTGCCGCTGGGACTCCGCCACCGTCCCCGCTATATGTGAACTAGCGGCAGGGCCGGATTCGACAGGCTGTTCACCCGCCAGAACAGACTGACGGACTCCCTGCCGCTAGTGTGAGACAGTCCATGCACCTGGCAGAAAAACTATACCAGCCCCAAGCATATAGCTAAACGGCGCTCAAGATCGTCGTTTTACAGGGTCTGTTTTTTTCTTTATCTTCTGTTTTTCTGATGGATCAGAAAACGGAAAAATAAACGGTAAAGTGAACCCAGCCTAATATGTCTCACTAACCTCACTCCTGGGGCAGATAGTACAGGGGACCGTACGTACCCCAAGTGTCACCTCTACCCCAAGTGTTAGTATCTGTTTTGTCCTCCTTGTTACCATTCGTCGGCTTTTCTTTATACATACAGTCAGGACTTCTCTAACCACAGTGGACAGGAACCCCCATTGCCACCATTTTTAACGGCTTGCATTGACTAAACGCTCCCCCTTCCCCCGCTGAACTTGCTAGTAATGGGGTGTCACATTCGGCTTGACTGAAAAGACAGGAGTTGGGAGCCCATCAATGCTCCTCCCTCTCCTCTGCAGGTTCTGTTACTGACGAGCTGTCTGTATTTATTGTGGGGTCTAATGTGGGGTCTGTATTCATTGCGGGGATCTTTTTCAGGTACAGCGTGTGGTGTAGATATCTGTGTTGGAGGGCAAAGGGTTGCACAGATGAACCTCTCGGTAGTCTTCACCACCTTTCAATCCAAGACGGTGGGAGTTCCCAAACCAAGTAGTGATGTGTCTGCTCAGGATGCTCTCGAATCGAGAGTCTCGATAGACCCTCTGTAGAAGGTATTGAGGAAGGGAGGTGAAAGGTGGGCTGTCTTCAGCCTTGAGAAAGTATAGGCATTGCTGTGCTTGAGGGACAAGGTGAGATTCTCCTCTAGATGGACACCCAGGAAGTCTACGTTCTTCACAATCACAACAGAAGTGCAGCAGATGTTCAGTGGTGAAAGTGATCCCCGAAATCCACAACCATCTCTTTCGTCTCTTTCAGCTCGTTAGCTGTTCCATCTCTTCTCTGTAATCCCACCTATCACTCTTGCTGATGAGACCCACCATGGTTGTGTCGTCCGCAAACTTGACAATGTGGTTTCAGTTGTACTTTGCTGTATAGTCGTGGGTTAGCAGAATGAACAGCAGTGGGCTGAGCACACATCCCTGCGGGGCCCCAGCGCTAAGCATTACAGGTCCAGAGATGGTCCAGGTCTATTTATTATGGGGGTCTAGTTTGGGGTCTGTATTCATTCTGGGGGTCACGGGTGAGGCCAGTATTCATTTGGAGGTTCTAGTCTGGGGTCTGTATTCATTCTGAGGGTCAAGTATATATTTGTTCTGGGGGTCTGGTGTGGGGTCTATTTTCATTCTGAGGGTCTAGTGTGGAGTATATATTCGTTCTGGGGGTCTGGTGTGGGGTCTATATTCATTCTGAGGGTCTAGTAGGGGTCTGTATTCATTCTGGGGGTATGGTTTATGGTCTGTACTCATTCTGGGGGTCTAGTGTGGAGTATGTATTTATTCTGGGGGTCTGTATTCATTCTGGGGGTCACGGGTGAGGCCAGTATTCATTTGGAGGTTCTAGTCTGGGGTCTGTATTCACTCTGAGAGTCTAGTAGGGGTTTGTATTTATTCTGAGGGTCTAGTGTAGAGTATATATTCATTCTGGGGGTCTGGTGTGGGGTCTATATTCATTCCGAGGGTCTAGTAGGGGTCTGTATTCATTCCGAGGGTCTAGTAGGGGTCTGTATTCATTCTGGGGGTCTAGTGTAGGGTCTGTATTCATTCTGGGGGTCTAGTGTGGAGTATGTATTTATTCTGGGGGTCTATATTCATTCTGAGGGTCTAGTAGGGGTCTGTATTCATTCTGGGGGTCTGGTTTATGGTCTGTACTCATTCTGGGGGTCTAGTGTAGGGTCTGTATTCATTCTGGGGGTCTAGTGTAGGGTCTGTATTCATTCTGGAGGTCTAGTGTGGAGTATGTATTTATTCTGGGGGTCTATATTCATTCTGGGGTCTAGTTTGGGGTTTATCTCGGTATCTGCATTACTCTTGGGCTGCTGTAGACCACTGTATGGGATAGCTCAGTCTACTATACTGGGTCTGGGACCGTTCATGAAGCTTTTCCACTGGGCCCCCAGTGGGTTATTACGGCCCTGTATACAGCACTCGTGTGACTGCACGGACGCTCTCTATATACCGGATGTTATCTGTGTATTAGACTTCACTTTATAAACAGCAGATTTCTCAGGAATCGAAAGTCTAAAACGAAAATTCCTAAAGACCAGCAGAGGCGATGAGTTGGGGAAGCGTCACGTCCTTACTCCTCCAGTATCTGTCCTGTCTCCGATGTGAGGGTGTCTTATAAGCACCTTGCGTTGACTCCCGTGACCTCCCACTTACAGAGCTGGATGACATGTTTGCCTTTACTTGGAGATCTGGGCACTAGTTTCCTGCCCGTACATGGAAGAGACGTGGGACCCATTACACGGAGGAGGATTTATCGCCGTAAACACTGGAGCCCGGTGTCTAGGGGGCCACGCTCATACCTGACTGTACAATGAAATTCTCCATCAGCCCCGCAGACATTAACCCCTTAGCTGCTGGCAGGTTGGATCCGGATGCACGAGATCTACTCTGTGATGTCTGCTCCTTTTATGGGGTTAGATACTGAAAGTTGAAAACATGATATTTTGATGTTGGCCCATCTTGATGTTCTGCAGGAGCTTGGCATGGACACTCTGGTGGGAGTCTTAATGATAAAACCTCTGGCCGGTATCTGATAGGCCTTTGTATTCATGTCTAGTGAAGGATATAAGCAGAGTGTAGTTTGAGGATCCCAATGCAAAATCTGTACCTGGACCCCTAATCATCACATGCCATCTGTAGTACCGCTGCCCCCTAGGCCGTGCTAGCGGCTCAGGAACGGTACTGGATGTAGGCAGCCCATGTGGCTTCTCTAATGTGGTGGAGAGTAGATGGCGGTTCAGCCAAAAGTTCTTACTTCAGAGACTCTGGTTCTTGGAGCATGCTCCATAACTGTTGAGGTGTTCCCCAGCTGTCCCCCAAACCTCCACCCTTGTCCCCCAGCTCTAGTTTCTATAAACAGAGATATTGACATTTTTGGGGTGTTCCAGCAGTGTTGTGTCCTGCACCTTGAATTTGAAGCCTCTGTGAACCTGCTACCCCCACTTTCCCTCCCTTTCTGTATACACAGCTGTCACTACTTGCAAAACCCCTGTGGACCTGACATCAGAGCAGATGATGAGATCTTTTATGAGGCCGTAAATCTGTCCAGTGTGGAATTCATGGTTTGATGCAGCCTCTCCATAGACTCAGCAGAGGAGCTGGGTACAAATCACGAGAGCCAGAGTTTATATGAAGACAGAAGGAAGTATTACACATCAGGTCACATTCCTCAGGGTTATAAATATCACCATTCAGGCGACAAACTCTGGAAAAGCGGAAACTTTTGGTGGAGTATTTTTACATTTCTGTACTTTTAGTAGATGGAGATGGATTGATGTGAGGTCTTCAGGAAGGGAAGTCCAGTCATGGCCAACATTGTCCTCACTGGGAAAGAACGCCCTGGTTTTGGGGAAATTCCTTCTTCTTGATTGTCGGGTTTATCAGGGAAGTAACATGGTTGATGATGGTACTAATTCCCTCATCTAGACGTTTCAGGCTAGACACTGAAGTCCAAGGGCAGCCATGAATGGCTAGGCTGTGACTGACACTGGTGGTCCCATTGACATCAGCCCGTCTTCAAACCATCATCGAGGTCTGTTCATAGACAGTGCTTTTTATAGATTGCTTCACCCAGTCTCATCAAGTCCTATTGTCCATGTGTGGGTCCATCTTGTGCTGCTGGTGACCCCAAGCCATGATCTCCAAGCATAGGACTATGGTAAATAAGAGCCTGAGAGCAGAGCTGTAATCATACTACTGCAGCCACCATGAATACACATCTGAATGATGATCGCAGTGTACAGGAATATCTCACTGTCATGGGTGTTCATTGAATAGAAGGAGAAAAACAACATGACTTTCACCTCCTAGTCAATCCACCACAACTCTCATCGCAGGCCAGTTAGAAGGTCCTCAGACTGGTTCTCCTCTTTGTTTGGTAATGTTATGGTGGTTATGATCCAAGCTTAGGGTTCCCCATGGGAAAGGTTGAAGAAAAATCCTTGATCTAGGGCCCCCTATTCTCCATGGGTCCCATCTATGTTCTTCAAACTTCAGTCCATATGGCGGACGTCCTGCCTGGACGCGGACTTTACAGTAATCAGTGGTGTGAGGTGACAGATCCCCAGGACTTCGGTTGTATTGTGATTGGATTACACTCATGAAGATGACACTTGGCGGGTTGGTTGTGCTTGTCGGGAAGTTCACTAAACCTTCAGTCTGTTTTCAGGATGGATTAAAATGCACAGGTGGAGCCTTAGTCATGTCATGCCCTGGACATCTATGACAGATGAGTCTCTTGGGTTTGGCAGAGTTTTCCGAGATTGGGGGTGCGGGCTGCTTGTAATTTTTCACCTCACTTATTTGCAGACATTGGACACAATAGTCCAGTTCCCATTAGTAGAATTCAATTCATATTTAATTTTTTCACTTCAGAGACCTAGTGACTAGTGATCTGAATGGCTTGGCGTTATGAGGAATAGCAAGGAGCACAGGTGGCCACATTAGATGGAAGATGGGCCACCAGCCATTGAGTTAGCGATCGTACGGTGAATTATCATCCAGCCGTACACAGTATAGTCCATGTCAGCTGTTACAGCATTCAATCTGAAATTTCACCCGAATAACAATTGTTTCTGATGGAACCGCCCATTTTGATTACGTAAGCTGGCCATACACATTAGATGTATGTCAGCCAACTACCAACAAGTAAGGGGTTCCCGACTCTTGGATGTTGGGGTTGGCAAGGGTGAGGTAGTTGGATTTCAATATGCCCAGTCCTTTTGTTCTACAGGAGATTAGATGTGGCAAGTCTGGAGAAGATGGGCCTGGAGGGGGCAGAGGAGTCTGGAGAGGAAAGAGGAGTCCGGAGAAGACAGAGGGGCCTGGAGGGGGCAGAGGAGTCTGGAGAGAAAAGAGGAGGCTGGAAGAGAGCAGAGTGGTCTGGAGGTGGATAGAGAAGTCTAGATAGGAAAGAGGAATCTGGAAGGGAGCAGAGGAGTCTGGAGAGGAAAGAAGAGGTGGTAGGTCCGGGCTGCCTCTGTGATAGGTCCGGGCTGCCTCTGTGGTAGGTCCGGGCTGCCTCTGTGGTAGGTCCGGGCTGCCTCTGTGGTAGGTCCGGGCTGCCTCTGCAGTAGGTCCGGGCTGCCTCTGCTGTAGGTCCGGGCTGCCTCTGTAGTAGGTCCGGGCTGCCTCTGCTGTAGGTCCGGGCTGCCTCTGTAGTAGGTCCGGGCTGCCTCTGCGGTAGGTCCGGGCTGCCTATACCCACTTGATAGTTTGGAGTACTCTACATCCCTACAGGAGGATCAGAATCCTACCCTAGGCCTGCAGGTTACAGAGATCTATATCAGATGCAGCCTATATTAATACATTGTAACAAACCCTCAGCTCTGTGAGCATTAAACGGATATGATAAACTTTCAGCAGAGCTCACTTGTTCTATTTCAGAGGCTGAAACGCGATAGTCACACTTTCTACTGCCCATAATCTCTTTTATCTCTGTCATCTGAGGGCAGATTAAATGCTCACCTGTTTAGGGATATGATGACATCATCAGTGTGTGTGTGTTTTGGGGGGTGTCATGTGATCTGTGGCTCCATAGAGCCAGTTACGGTTCTATAGGTGACATTTATCTGGAAGGTGCTGTCACATCTCTTCAATTTCAGGTAACTCCTGCAGATCTACAGTCCTGTGCCCCCTCCTCAACAGCTGTGACCCTGTGCCCTCTGCCCCCTCCTCACCAGCTGTGACCCTGTGCCCCCTGCCCCCTCCTCACCAGCTGTGACCCTGTGCCCTGTGCACCCTCCTCACCAGCTGTGACCCTAAGCCCTGTGCGCCTCCTCACCAGCTGTGACCCTATGCCCTGTGCGCCCTCCTCACCAGCTGTGACCTTATCCCTGTGCCCCCTCCTCACCAGCTGTGACCCTAAGCCCTGTGCCACCTCCTCACCAGCTGTGACCCTGTGCCCTCTGCCCCCTCCTCACCAGCTGTGAGCCTATGCCCTGTGCGCCCTCCTCACCAGCTGTGACCCTATGCCCTGTGCCCCCTCCTCACCAGCTGTGACCCTATGCCCTGTGCGCCCTCCTCACCAGCTGTGACCCTATGCCCTGTGCCCCCTCCTCACCAGCTGTGACCCTATGCCCTGTGCCCCCTCCTCACCAGCTGTGACCCTATGCCCTGTGCCCCCTCCTCACCGGCTGTGACTCTATGTCCTGTGCCCCCTCCTCACCAGCTGTGACCCTATGCCCTGTGCCCCCTCCTCACCGGCTGTGACCCTATGCCCTGTGCGCCCTCCTCACCAGCTGTGACTCTATGCCCTGTGCGCCCTCCTCACCAGCTGTGACCCTATACCCTGTGTGCCCTCCTCACCAGCTGTGACTCTATGCCCTGTGCGCCCTCCTCACCAGCTGTGACCCTATACCCTGTGTGCCCTCCTCACCAGCTGTGACCCTATGCCTTCTGCGCCCTCCTCACCAGCTGTGACCCTGTGCCCTGTGCCCCCTCCTCACCGGCTGTGACTCTATGCCCTGTGCCCCCTCCTCACCAGCTGTGACCCTGTGCCCTGTGCCCCCTCCTCACCGGCTGTGACTCTATGCCCTGTGCCCCCTCCTCACCAGCTGTGACCCTATGCCCTGTGCCCCCTCCTCACCGGCTGTGACTCTATGTCCTGTGCCCCCTCCTCACCGGCTGTGACTCTATGCCCTGTGCGCCCTCACCAGCCTCTCATCTCATTGTTGTCGCCATGCACTGCTCTGTGGTCTGATATTTGGCGGTATGGTACGGTTCCGGGCGCCGGACTCTGTAGACTCAGCCTATCGCTGTAGATTTCTTCGCTGTGAAGTTCTGGAGCTTTTCCAGCACTTTTCTATAATTTACACAGCGGGGGAGGGGTAATCTCCTTTATCTCTCGGGCAGCGATAACCCGCCATATTACTGCCTCATATGGAAAGATTTACCGTGATTACAGATTATTTGGCCGGGGGCGGCAGATTCCAGTCTGCTCATCCACTGCATATTACTATAAATCACATGAAATATTCTGTGTAGATCTTCACTGTGCTCCAGTCACATCCAGAGCCGAGCTCCTGTCACATCCAGAGCCGAAATCCTGTCACATCCAGAGCCGAAATCCTGTCACATCCAGAGCCGAGCTCCTTTCACATCCAGAGCCGCGCTCGGTCAAATCCAGAGCCGAGCTCGGTCACATCCAGAGCCGTGCTTCGGTCACATCCAGAGCCGAGCTTCTGTCACATCCAGAGCCGCGCTCGGTCACATCCAAAGCACGCTCGGTCACATCCAGAGCCGTGCTCGGTCACATCCAGAGCCCTGTTTTGGTCACATCCAGAGCCGCGCCCGGTCACATCCAGAGCCGTGCTCGGTCACATCCAGAGCCGAGCTCCGGTCACATCCAGAACCGCGCTCGGTCACATCCAGAGCCGCGCTCCGGTCACATGCAGAGCCGGGCGTTGTGGATGTCACTGTTATGGGGGCACTGTGGATGTCACTGTTGTGGGGGCACTGTGGATGTCACTGTTATGGGGGTTGCGGATGTCACTGTTATGGGGGCGCTGTGGATGTCACTGTTATGGGGCGCTGTGGGTGTCACTGTTATGGGGAAATGTGGATGTTACTGTTATGGGGGTTGCGGATGTCACTGTTATGGGGGCGCTGTGGATGTCACTGTTATGGGGGCGCTGTGGATGTCACTGTTATGGGGGCACTGTGGATGTCACTGTTATGGGAGCACTGTGGATGTCACTGTTATGGGGGCACTGTGGATGTCACTGTTATGGGGGCACTGTGGATGTCACTGTTATAGGGGCACTGTGGATGTCACTGTAATGGGGGCGCTGTGGATGTCACTGTTATGGAGGCACTGTGAATGTCACTGTTATGGGGGCACTGTGGATGTCACTGTTATGGGGGCACTGTGGAGGTCACTGTTATGGGGGCACTGTGGAGGTCACTGTTATGGGGGATCTGTGTATTTCATTGTCATGGGGGCACTGTGGATGTCACTGTTATGGGGCACTGTGGATGTCACTGTTATGGGGGCGCTGTGGATGGCACTGTTATGGGGGCATTGTGGATGTCACTGTTATGGGGGCGCTGTGGATGTCACTGTTATGGGGGCGCTGTGGATGTCACTGTTATGGGGGCACTGTGGATGTCACTGTTATGGGAGCACTGTGGATGTCACTGTTATGGGGGCACTGTGGATGTCACTGTTATGGGGGCACTGTGGATGTCACTGTTATAGGGGCACTGTGGATGTCACTGTAATGGGGGCACTGTGGATGTCACTGTTATGGGGGCGCTGTGGATGTCACTGTTATGGGGGCACTGTGAATGTCACTGTTATGGGGGCACTGTGGATGTCACTGTTATGGGGGCACTGTGGAGGTCACTGTTATGGGGGCACTGTGGAGGTCACTGTTATGGGGGATCTGTGTATTTCATTGTCATGGGGGCACTGTGGATGTCACTGTTATGGGGCACTGTGGATGTCACTGTTATGGGGCGCTGTGGATGGCACTGTTATGGGGGCATTGTGGATGTCACTGTTATGGGGGCGCTGTGGGTGTCACTGTTATGGGGGCACTGTGGATGTCACTGTTATGGGGGCACTGTGGATGTCACTGTTATGGGGGCACTGTGGAGGTCACTGTTATCGGGATCTGTGGATATCACTGTCATGGGGGCACTGTGAATGTCACTGTTATGGGGCACTGTGGATGTCACTGTTATGGGGCGCTGTGGATGTCACTGTTATGGGGGATCTGTGAATGACACAATGTTATGCGGGCACTGTGGATGTCACTGTTATGGGCAAGCTGTGGATGTCACTGTTATGGGGGCACTGTGGATGTCACTGCTATGGGGCACTGTGGATGTCACTGTGGATGTCACTGTTATGGGGGCACTGTGGATGTCACTGTTGTGGGGGCACAGTGGAGGTCACTGTTATGGGGGCAATGTGGATGTTACTGTTATGGGGGCACTGTGGATGTCACTGTTGTGGGGGCACTGTGGATGTCACTGTTATGGAGGCAATGTGGATGTCACTGTTATGGGGGCACTGTGGATGTCACTGTTGTGGGGGCACTGTGGATGTCACTGTTATGGAGGCACTGTGGAGGTCACTGTTATGGGGGATCTGTGGAGGTCACTGTCATGGGGGGCACTGTGGATGTCACTGCTATGGGGCACTGTGGATGTCACTGTGGATGTCACTGTTATGGGGGCACTGTGGATGTCACTGTTGTGGGGGCACTGTGGAGGTCACTGTTATGGGGATCTGTGGATTTCATTGTCATGGGGGCACTGTGGATGTCACTGTTATGGGGCACTGTGGATGTCACTGTTATGGGGGCGCTGTGGATGGCACTGTTATGGGGGCATTGTGGATGTCACTGTTATGGGGGCGCTGTGGGTGTCACTGTTATGGGGGCACTGTGGATGTCACTGTTATGGGGGCACTGTGGAGGTCACTGTTATGGGGGCACTGTGGAGGTCACTGTTATGGGGGATCTGTGGATTTCATTGTCATGGGGGCACTGTGGATGTCACTGTTATGGGGCACTGTGGATGTCACTGTTATGGGGGCGCTGTGGGTGTCACTGTTATGGGGGCACTGTGGATGTCACTGTTATGGGGCGCTGTGGATGGCACTGTTATGGGGGCATTGTGGATGTCACTGTTATGGGGGCTCTGTGGGTGTCACTGTTATGGGGGCACTGTGGATGTCACTGTTATGGGGGCACTGTGGATGTCACTGTTATGGGGGCACTGTGGAGGTCACTGTTATCGGGGATCTGTGGATATCACTGTCATGGGGGCACTGTGAATGTCACTGTTATGGGGCACTGTGGATGTCACTGTTATGGGGGCGCTGTGGATGTCACTGTTATGGGGGATCTGTGAATGACACAATGTTATGCGGGCACTGTGGATGTCACTGTTATGGGCAAGCTGTGGATGTCACTGTTATGGAGGCGTTGTGGATGTCACTGTTATGGGGGCACTGTGGATGTCACTGTTATGGGGGCACTGTGGATGTCACTGTTATAGGGGCACTGTGGATGTCACTGTTATGGGGGCAATGTGGATGTCACTGTTATGGGGGCACTGTGGATGTCACTGTTGTGGGGGCACTGTGGATGTCACTGTTATGGGGGTTGCGGATGTCACTGTTATGGGGGCGCTGTGGATGTCACTGTTATGGGGGCGCTGTGGGTGTCACTGTTATGGGGGAAATGTGGATGTTACTGTTATGGGGGTTGCGGATGTCACTGTTATGGGGGCGCTGTGGATGTCACTGTTATGGGGGCGCTGTGGGTGTCACTGTTATGGGGGATCTGTGGATGTCACTGTTATGGGGGCGCTGTGGATGTCACTGTTATGGGGCGCTGTGGATGTCACTGTTATGGGGGCACTGTGGATGTCACTGTTATGGGAGCACTGTGGATGTCACTGTTATGGGGGCACTGTGGATGTCACTGTTATGGGGGCACTGTGGATGTCACTGTTATAGGGGCACTGTGGATGTCACTGTAATGGGGGCACTGTGGATGTCACTGTTATGGGGGCGCTGTGGGTGTCACTGTTATGGGAGCTCTGTGGATGTCACTGTTATGAGGGCACTGTGGATGTCACTGTTATGGGGGCACTGTGAATGTCACTGTTATGGGGGCACTGTGGATGTCACTGTTATGGGGGCACTGTGGAGGTCACTGTTATGGGGGCACTGTGGAGGTCACTGTTATGGGGGATCTGTGTATTTCATTGTCATGGGGGCACTGTGGATGTCACTGTTATGGGGCACTGTGGATGTCACTGTTATGGGGGCGCTGTGGATGGCACTGTTATGGGGGCATTGTGGATGTCACTGTTATGGGGGCGCTGTGGGTGTCACTGTTATGGGGGCACTGTGGATGTCACTGTTATGGGGGCACTGTGGATGTCACTGTTATGGGGGCACTGTGGAGGTCACTGTTATCGGGGATCTGTGGATATCACTGTCATGGGGGCACTGTGAATGTCACTGTTATGGGGCACTGTGGATGTCACTGTTATGGGGGCGCTGTGGATGTCACTGTTATGGGGGATCTGTGAATGACACAATGTTATGCGGGCACTGTGGATGTCACTGTTATGGGCAAGCTGTGGATGTCACTGTTATGGGGGGCACTGTGGATGTCACTGCTATGGGGCACTGTGGATGTCACTGTGGATGTCACTGTTATGGGGGCACTGTGGATGTCACTGTTGTGGGGGCACTGTGGAGGTCACTGTTATGGGGGCAATGTGGATGTTACTGTTATGGGGGCAATGTGGATGTTACTGTTATGGGGGCACTGTGGATGTCACTGTTGTGGGGGCACTGTGGATGTCACTGTTATGGAGGCAATGTGGATGTCACTGTTATGGGGGCACTGTGGATGTCACTGTTGTGGGGGCACTGTGGATGTCACTGTTATGGAGGCACTGTGGAGGTCACTGTTATGGGGGATCTGTGGAGGTCACTGTCATGGGGGGCACTGTGGATGTCACTGCTATGGGGCACTGTGGATGTCACTGTGGATGTCACTGTTATGGGGGCACTGTGGATGTCACTGTTGTGGGGGCACTGTGGAGGTCACTGTTATGGGGGATCTGTGGATTTCATTGTCATGGGGGCACTGTGGATGTCACTGTTATGGGGCACTGTGGATGTCACTGTTATGGGGGCGCTGTGGATGGCACTGTTATGGGGGCATTGTGGATGTCACTGTTATGGGGGCGCTGTGGGTGTCACTGTTATGGGGGCACTGTGGATGTCACTGTTATGGGGGCACTGTGGAGGTCACTGTTATGGGGGCACTGTGGAGGTCACTGTTATGGGGATCTGTGGATTTCATTGTCATGGGGGCACTGTGGATGTCACTGTTATGGGGCACTGTGGATGTCACTGTTATGGGGGCGCTGTGGATGGCACTGTTATGGGGGCATTGTGGATGTCACTGTTATGGGGGCACTGTGGATGTCACTGTTATGGGGGCACTGTGGAGGTCACTGTTATGGGGGCACTGTGGAGGTCACTGTTATGGGGATCTGTGGATTTCATTGTCATGGGGGGCACTGTGGATGTCACTGTTATGGGGCACTGTGGATGTCACTGTTATGGGGGCGCTGTGGATGGCACTGTTATGGGGGCATTGTGGGTGTCACTGTTATGGGGGCACTGTGGATGTCACTGTTATGGGGGCACTGTGGAGGTCACTGTTATGGGGGCACTGTGGAGGTCACTGTTATGGGGGATCTGTGGATTTCATTGTCATGGGGGCACTGTGGATGTCACTGTTATGGGGCACTGTGGATGTCACTGTTATGGGGCGCTGTGGGTGTCACTGTTATGGGGGCACTGTGGATGTCACTGTTATGGGGGCGCTGTGGATGGCACTGTTATGGGGGCATTGTGGATGTCACTGTTATGGGGGCGCTGTGGGTGTCACTGTTATGGGGGCACTGTGGATGTCACTGTTATGGGGGCACTGTGGATGTCACTGTTATGGGGGCACTGTGGAGGTCACTGTTATCGGGGATCTGTGGATATCACTGTCATGGGGGCACTGTGAATGTCACTGTTATGGGGCACTGTGGATGTCACTGTTATGGGGGCGCTGTGGATGTCACTGTTATGGGGGATCTGTGAATGACACAATGTTATGCGGGCACTGTGGATGTCACTGTTATGGGCAAGCTGTGGATGTCACTGTTATGGAGGCGTTGTGGATGTCACTGTTATGGGGGCACTGTGGATGTCACTGTTATGGGGGCACTGTGGATGTCACTGTTATAGGGCACTGTGGATGTCACTGTTATGGGGGCAATGTGGATGTCACTGTTATGGGGGCACTGTGGATGTCACTGTTGTGGGGGCACTGTGGATGTCACTGTTATGGGGGTTGCGGATGTCACTGTTATGGGGGCGCTGTGGATGTCACTGTTATGGGGGCGCTGTGGGTGTCACTGTTATGGGGGAAATGTGGATGTTACTGTTATGGGGGTTGCGGATGTCACTGTTATGGGGGCGCTGTGGATGTCACTGTTATGGGGGCGCTGTGGGTGTCACTGTTATGGGGGATCTGTGGATGTCACTGTTATGGGGGCGCTGTGGATGTCACTGTTATGGGGGCACTGTGGATGTAAATGTTATGGGGATCTGTGAATGACACAATGTTATGTGGGCACTGTGGATGTCCCTGTTATAGGGGCACTGTGGATGTCACTGTTATAGGGGCACTGTGGATGTCACTGTTATGAGGGCAATGTGGATGTCACTGTTATGGGGGCACTGTGGATGTCACTGTTGTGGGGGCACTGTGGATGTCACTGTTATGGGAGCACTGTGGATGTCACTGTTATGGGGGCACTGTGGATGTCACTGTTATGGGGGCACTGTGGATGTCACTGTTATAGGGGCACTGTGGATGTCACTGTAATGGGGGCACTGTGGATGTCACTGTTATGGGGGCGCTGTGGGTGTCACTGTTATGGGAGCTCTGTGGATGTCACTGTTATGAGGGCACTGTGGATGTCACTGTTATGGGGGCACTGTGAATGTCACTGTTATGGGGGCACTGTGGATGTCACTGTTATGGGGGCACTGTGGAGGTCACTGTTATGGGGGCACTGTGGAGGTCACTGTTATGGGGGATCTGTGTATTTCATTGTCATGGGGGGCACTGTAGATGTCACTGTTATGGGGCACTGTGGATGTCACTGTTATGGGGGCGCTGTGGATGGCACTGTTATGGGGGCATTGTGGATGTCACTGTTATGGGGGCGCTGTGGGTGTCACTGTTATGGGGGCACTGTGGATGTCACTGTTATGGGGGCACTGTGGATGTCACTGTTATGGGGGCACTGTGGAGGTCACTGTTATCGGGATCTGTGGATATCACTGTCATGGGGGCACTGTGAATGTCACTGTTATGGGGCACTGTGGATGTCACTGTTATGGGGCGCTGTGGATGTCACTGTTATGGGGGATCTGTGAATGACACAATGTTAGTGCGGGCACTGTGGATGTCACTGTTATGGGCAAGCTGTGGATGTCACTGTTATGGGGGCACTGTGGATGTCACTGCTATGGGGCACTGTGGATGTCACTGTGGATGTCACTGTTATGGGGGCACTGTGGATGTCACTGTTGTGGGGGCACTGTGGAGGTCACTGTTATGGGGGCAATGTGGATGTTACTGTTATGGGGGCACTGTGGATGTCACTGTTGTGGGGGCACTGTGGATGTCACTGTTATGGAGGCAATGTGGATGTCACTGTTATGGGGGCACTGTGGATGTCACTGTTGTGGGGGCACTGTGGATGTCACTGTTATGGAGGCACTGTGGAGGTCACTGTTATGGGGGATCTGTGGAGGTCACTGTCATGGGGGGCACTGTGGATGTCACTGCTATGGGGCACTGTGGATGTCACTGTGGATGTCACTGTTATGGGGGCACTGTGGATGTCACTGTTGTGGGGGCACTGTGGAGGTCACTGTTATGGGGGATCTGTGGATTTCATTGTCATGGGGGCACTGTGGATGTCACTGTTATGGGGCACTGTGGATGTCACTGTTATGGGGGCGCTGTGGATGGCACTGTTATGGGGGCATTGTGGATGTCACTGTTATGGGGGCGCTGTGGGTGTCACTGTTATGGGGGCACTGTGGATGTCACTGTTATGGGGGCACTGTGGAGGTCACTGTTATGGGGGCACTGTGGAGGTCACTGTTATGGGGGATCTGTGGATTTCATTGTCATGGGGGGCACTGTGGATGTCACTGTTATGGGGCACTGTGGATGTCACTGTTATGGGGGCGCTGTGGATGGCACTGTTATGGGGGCATTGTGGATGTCACTGTTATGGGGGCGCTGTGGGTGTCACTGTTATGGGGGCACTGTGGATGTCACTGTTATGGGGGCACTGTGGATGTCACTGTTATGGGGGCACTGTGGAGGTCACTGTTATCGGGGATCTGTGGATATCACTGTCATGGGGGCACTGTGAATGTCACTGTTATGGGGCACTGTGGATGTCACTGTTATGGGGGCGCTGTGGATGTCACTGTTATGGGGGATCTGTGAATGACACAATGTTATGCGGGCACTGTGGATGTCACTGTTATGGGCAAGCTGTGGATGTCACTGTTATGGAGGCGTTGTGGATGTCACTGTTATGGGGGCACTGTGGATGTCACTGTTATGGGGGCACTGTGGATGTCACTGTTATAGGGGCACTGTGGATGTCACTGTTATGGGGGCAATGTGGATGTCACTGTTATGGGGGCACTGTGGATGTCACTGTTGTGGGGGCACTGTGGATGTCACTGTTATGGAGGCACTGTGGAGGTCACTGTTATGGGGGATCTGTGGAGGTCACTGTCATGGGGGCACTGTGGATGTCTCTGCTATGGGGCACTGTGGATGTCACTGTGGATGTCACTGTTATGGGGGCACTGTGGATGTCACTGTTGTGGGGGCACTGTGGAGGTCACTGCTATGGGGGATGTGGAGGTCACTGTCATGGGGGCACTGTGGATGTCACTGTTATGGGGCACTGTGGATGTCACTGTGGATGTCACTGTTATGGGGGATCTGTGGATGTCACTGTTATGGGGGATCTGTGGGTGTCACTGTTATGGGGGCACTGTGTATGTCACTGTTATGGGGGATCTGTGGATGTCACTGTTATGGGGGCACTGTGGATGTCACTGTTATGGGGGATCTGTGGATGTCACTGTTATGGGGGCACTGTGGCTGTCACTGTTATGTGGGATCTGTGGATGTCACTGTTATGGGGGATCTGTGGATGTCACTGTTATGGGGGATCTGTGGATGTCACTGTTATGGGGGATCTGTGGATGTCACTGTTATGGGGGCGCTGTGGGTGTCACTGTTATGGGGGCACTGTGGATGTCACTGTTATGGGGGTTGCGGATGTCACTGTTATGGGAGCGCTGTGGATGTCACTGTTATGGGAGCGCTGTGGATGTCGCTGTTATGGGGGCGCTGTGGGTGTCACTGTTATAGGAGCACTGCGGATGTCACTGTTATGGGGATCTGTGGATGTCACTGTTATGGGGGATCTGTGGATGTCACTGTTATGGGGGATCTGTGGATGTCACTGTTATGGGGGCGCTGTAGGTGTCACTGTTATGGGGGCACTGTGGATGTCACTGTTATGGGGGTTGCGGATGTCACTGTTATGGGGATCTGTGGATGTCACTGTTATGGGGGCGCTGTGGGTGTCACTGTTATGGAGGTTGCGGATGTCACTGTTATGGGAGCACTGTGGATGTCACTGTTATGGGGGCACTGTGGATGTCACTGTTATGGGGGCGCTGTGGGTGTCACTGTTATGGGGGCTCTGTGGATGTCACTGTTATGAGGGCACTATGGATGTCACTGTTATGGGGGCACTGTGAATGTCACTGTTATGGGGGCACTGTGGAGATCACTGTTATGGGAGATCTGTGGATGTCATTGTCATGGGGCACTGTGGATGTCACTGTTATGAGGGCGCTGTGGATGTCACTGTTATGGGGGCACTGTGGATGTCACTGTTATGGGGGCACTGTGGATGTCACTGTTATGGGGGCACTGTGGATGTCACTGTTATGGGGGCACTGTGGATGTCACTGTTATGGGGCACTGTAGATGTCACTGTTATGGGGGCGCTGTGGGTGTCACTGTTATGGGGGCACTGTGGATGTCACTGTTATGGGGGCACTGTGGATGTCACTGTTATGGGGGCACTGTGGATGTCACTGTTATGGGGGCACTGTGGATGTCACTGTTATGGGGGCACTGTGGATGTCACTGTTATGGGGGCACTTTGAATGTCACTGTTATGGGGCACTGTGGATGTCACTGTTATGGGGGCGCTGTGGATGTCACTGTTATGGGGGCACTGTGAATGTCACTGTTATGGGGCACTGTGGATGTCACTGTTATGGGGGCGCTGTGGATGTCACTGTTATGGGGGCACTGTGGATGTAAATGTTATGGGGGATCTGTGAATGACACAATGTTATGTGGGCACTGTGGATGTCCCTGTTATAGGGGCACTGTGGATGTCACTGTTATAGGGGCACTGTGGATGTCACTGTTATGAGGGCAATGTGGATGTCACTGTTATGGGGGCACTGTGGATGTCACTGTTGTGGGGGCACTGTGGATGTCACTGTTATGGGGGCGCTGTGGATGTCACTGTTATTGGGGCAAAGTGAATGTCACTGTTATGGGGCACTGTGGATGTCAGTGTTATGGGGGCGCTGTGGATGTCACTGTTATGGGGGCACTGTGGATGTAAATGTTATGGGGGATCTGTGAATGACACAATGTTATGTGGGTACTGTGGATGTCCCTGTTATAGGGGCACTGTGGATGTCACTGTTATAGGGGCACTGTGGATGTCACTGTTATGGGGGCAATGTGGATGTCACTGTTATGGGGGCACTGTGGATGTCACTGTTGTGGGGGCACTGTGGATGTCACTGTTATGGAGGCACTGTGGAGGTCACTGTTATGGGGGATCTGTGGAGGTCACTGCTATGGGGCACTGTGGATGTCACTGTGGATGTCACTGTTATGGGGGCACTGTGGATGTCACTGTCATGGGGGCACTGTGGATGTCACTTTTATGGGGGCACTGTGGATGTCACTGTTATAGGGGCACTGTGGATGTCACTGTTATGGGGGCAATGTGGGTGTCACTGTTATGGGGGCACAGTGGATGTCACTGTTGTGGGGGCAATGTGGGTGTCACTGTTATGGGGGCACGGATTGTTGCAAGTGGGTGTCACTGTTATGGGGGCACGGTGGATTTCACTGTTATAGGGCACTGTGGATTTTACTGTCATGGGGGGTGCTGTGGATGTCACTGTTATGGGAGCACTGTGGATGTCACTGTTATGGGGGCACTGTGGATGTCACTGTTATGGAGGCACTGTGTATGTCACTGTTATGGGGGATTTGGGGATGACACACTGTTATGGGGGCACAGTGGGTGTCACAGTTATGGGGCACTGTGGATGTCACTGTTCTGGGGGCACTGTGGATGTCACTCTTATGGGGGAACTGTGGATGTCACTGTTATGGAGGCACTGGGGATGTCACTGTTATGGGGGCACTGTGGATGTCATTATTATGGGGGCACTGTGAATGTCACTTTTATGGGGAATCTGGGGATAACACACTGTAATTAGGGCAATCTGAATGTCACTTCTATGGTGGCTCTGTGGATGTCACTGTTGTGGGGGCACTGTGGATGTCACTGTCATGGGGGCACTGTGGATGTCACTGTTATGGAGGCACCGTGGATGTCACTGTTATGGGGATCTGGGGATGACACACTGTTATGGGGACACTGTGGATGTTACTGATATGGGGGCGCTGTGGAAGTCACTGGTATGGGGGATCTGTGGATGTCAGTATTATGGAGGTTCTGTGGATGTCAGTATTATGGAGGTTCTGTGGATGTCACTGTTATGGTGAACTGTGTATGTCACTGTTATGGGGGATCTGTGGATGTCACTGTTATGGAGGCACTGTGGATGTAACTGTTATGGGGGATCTGTGGATGTCACTGTTATGGAGGCGCTGTGGATGTAACTGTTATGGGGGATCTGTGGATGTCACTGTTATGGAGGCACTGTGCATGTTACTGTTATGGGGGCGCTGTGGAAGTCACTGTTATGGCGAACTGGGTATGTCACTGGTATTGAGGCACTGTGGATGTCACTGTTATGGGGGAACTGTGGATGTCAATGTTATGGCGTATCTGTGGATGTCACTGTTATGGAGGCACTGTGGATGTTACTGTTATGGGGGATCTGTGGATGTCACTGTCATGGGGGCACTGTGGATGTCACTGTTATGGAGGCACCGTGGATGTCACTGTTATGGGGATCTGAGGATGACACACTGTTATGGGGGCTCTGTGGATATCACTGTTATGGGGGCTGTGGATGTCACTGTTGTGGGGGCAATGTGGATGTCACTTTTCTGGGGGCACTGTGGATCTCACTGTTATGGTTGCACTGTAGATGTCACTGTTATGGAGGCACTGTGGATGTCACTGTTATAGGGACACAGTGGATGTCACTGTTATGGGGGGGCTGTGGATGTCACTGTTGTGGGGGCAATGTGGATGTCACTTTTCTGGGGGCACTGTGAATGTCACTGTTACGGGGGCACTGTGGATGTCACTGTTTTGGGGGCACTGTGGATGTCACTCTTATGGGGGCACTGTGGATGTCACTGTTATGGAGGCACTGTGGATGTCACTGTTATGGGGCACTGTGGATGTTACTGTTATTGGGCACTGTGGATGTCACTGTTATGGGGGCACTGTGGATGTCATTATTATGGGGGCACTGTGGATGTCACTGTTATGGCGAACTGTGAATGTCACTGTCATGGGGGCACTGTGGATGTCACTGTTATGGAGGCACCGTGGATGTCACTGTTATGGGGGATCTGGGGATGACACACTGTTATGGGGACACTGTGGATGTTACTGTTATGGAAGCGCTGTGGAAGTCACTGTTATTGGAGCACTGTGGATGTCACTATTATGGGGGTTCTGTGGATGTCACTGTTATGGGGGCGTTATGGATGTCAATGTTATGGAGGCACTGTGGATGTAACTGTTATGGGGATCTGTGGATGTGACTGTTATGGGGATCTGTGGATGTTACTGTTATGGGGGATCTGTGGATGTCACTGTTATGGAGGCACTTTGGGTGTTACTGTTATGTGGCACTGTGGATGTCACTGTCATGGTGGCACTGTGGATGTCACTGTTATGGAGGCACCGTGGATGTCACTGTTATGGGGGCTGTGGATGTCACTGTTGTGGGGGCAATGTGGATGTCACTTTTCTGGGGGCACTGTGGATGTCACTGTTATGGAGGCACTGTGGATGTCACTGTTATGGATGCACTGTGGATGTCACTGTTATATGGACACAGTGGATGTCACTGTTATAGGGCGCTGTGGATGTCACTGTTATGGGAGCACTGTGGATGTGACTGTTATGGGAGCACTGTGGATGTCACTGCCATGGGGGCACTGTGGATGTCACTATTATGGGGGCGCTGTGGATGTCACTGTTATGGTGAACTGTGGATGTCACTGTTATGGGAGCACTGTGCATGTCATTGTCATGGGGGCACTATTATGGGAGCACTGTTATGGAGGCACTGTGGATGTCACTGTTATAGGGACACTGTGGATGTCACTATCATGGGTGCACTGTGGGTGTCACTGTTATAGGGACACTGTGGATGTCACTGTTATGGGGGCTCTACGGATGTCACTTTTATGGGGGCACTGCGGATGTCACTGTCATGGTGGCACTGTGGATGTCACTGTTATGGAGCACTGTGGATGTCACTGTTATAGGGACACTGTGGATGTCACTGTCATGGGGGCTCTGTGGATATCTCTGTTATGGGGGCACTGTGGATATCATCATTATGGTGCTGCACTGTGGATGTCACTGTTATGGGGGCACTGTGAATGTCACTGTTAAGGGAGATCTGTGGATGTCACAATTATGGGGCGCTGTGGATGTCACTGTTATGGCGAACTGTGGATATCACTGTCATGCGGGCACTGTAAATGTCACTATTATGGGGCACTGTGGATGTCACTGTTATGGGGCACTGTGGATGTCACTGTTATGGGGGCACTGTGGATGTCACTGTTATGGGGCGCTGTGGATGTCACTGTTATGGGGGCACTGTGGATGTCACTGTTATAGGGGCACTGTGGATGTCACTGTTATGGGGGCAATGTGGGTGTCACTGTTATGGGGGCACGGTGGATGTCACTGTTGTGGGGGCAATGTGGGTGTCACTGTTATGGGGGCACGGTGGATTTCACTGTTATAGGGGCACTGTGGATTTTACTGTCATGGGGGGTGCTGTGGATGTCACTGTTATGGGAGCACTGTGGATGTCACTGTTATGGGGGCACTGTGGATGTCACTGTTATGGAGGCACTGTGTATGTCACTGTTATGGGGGATCTGGGGATGACACACTGTTATGGGGGCACAGTGGGTGTCACAGTTATGGGGCACTGTGGATGTCACTGTTCTGGGGGCACTGTGGATGTCACTCTTATGGGGGAACTGTGGATGTCACTGTTATGGAGGCACTGGGGATGTCACTGTTATGGGGGCACTGTGGATGTCATTATTATGGGGGCACTGTGAATGTCACTTTTATGGGGGATCTGGGGATAACACACTGTTATTAGGGCAATCTGAATGTCACTTCTATGGTGGCTCTGTGGATGTCACTGTTGTGGGGGCACTGTGGATGTCATTGTCATGGGGGCACTGTGGATGTCACTGTTATGGAGGCACCGTGGATGTCACTGTTATGGGGATCTGGGGATGACACACTGTTATGGGGGCGCTGTGGAAGTCACTGTTATGGGGGATCTGTGGATGTCAGTATTATGGAGGTTCTGTGGATGTCACTGTTATGGTGAACTGTGGATGTAACTGTTATGGGGGATCTGTGGATGTCACTGTTATGGAGGCACTGTGGATGTAACTGTTATGGGGGATCTGTGGATGTCACTGTTATGGAGGCGCTGTGGATGTAACTGTTATGGGGGATCTGTGGATGTCACTGTTATGGAGGCACTGTGGAAGTCACTGTTATGGCGAACTGGGTATGTCACTGGTATTGAGGCACTGTGGATGTCACTGTTATGGGGGAACTGTGGATGTCACTGTTATGGCGTATCTGTGGATGTCACTGTTATGGAGGCACTGTGGATGTTACTGTTATGGGGGATCTGTGGATGTCACTGTCATGGGGGCACTGTGGATGTCACTGTTATGGAGGCACCGTGGATGTCACTGTTATGGGGATCTGAGGATGACACACTGTTATGGGGGCTCTGTGGATATCACTGTTATGGGGGGCTGTGGATGTCACTGTTGTGGGGGCAATGTGGATGTCACTTTTCTGGGGGCACTGTGGATCTCACTGTTATGGTTGCACTGTAGATGTCACTGTTATGGAGGCACTGTGGATGTCACTGTTATAGGGACACAGTGGATGTCACTGTTATGGGGGGCTGTGGATGTCACTGTTGTGGGGGCAATGTGGATGTCACTTTTCTGGGGGCACTGTGAATGTCACTGTTATGGGGGCACTGTGGATGTCACTGTTTTGGGGGCACTGTGGATGTCACTCTTATGGGGGCACTGTGGATGTCACTGTTATGGAGGCACTGTGGATGTCACTGTTATGGGGCACTGTGGATGTTACTGTTATTGGGCACTGTGGATGTCACTGTTATGGGGGCACTGTGGATGTCATTATTATGGGGGCACTGTGGATGTCACTGTTATGGCGAACTGTGAATGTCACTGTCATGGGGGCACTGTGGATGTCACTGTTATGGAGGCACCGTGGATGTCACTGTTATGGGGGATCTGGGGATGACACACTGTTATGGGGACACTGTGGATGTTACTGTTATGGGGGCGCTGTGGAAGTCACTGTTATTGGAGCACTGTGGATGTCATTATTATGGGGGATCTGTGGATGTCACTATTATGGGGGTTCTGTGGATGTCACTGTTATGGTGAACTGTGGATGTCACTGTTATGGGGGCGTTATGGATGTCAATGTTATGGAGGCACTGTGGATGTAACTGTTATGGGGGATCTGTGGATGTGACTGTTATGGGGGATCTGTGGATGTTACTGTTATGGGGGATCTGTGGATGTCACTGTTATGGAGGCACTTTGGGTGTTACTGTTATGTGGCACTGTGGATGTCACTGTCATGGGGGCACTGTGGATGTCACTGTTATGGAGGCACCGTGGATGTCACTGTTATGGGGGGCTGTGGATGTCACTGTTGTGGGGGCAATGTGGATGTCACTTTTCTGGGGGCACTGTGGATGTCACTGTTATGGGAGCACTGTGGATGTGACTGTTATGGGAGCACTGTGGATGTCACTGCAATGGGGGCACTGTGGATGTCACTATTATGGGGGCGCTGTGGATGTCACTGTTATGGGGGCACTGTGGATGTCACTGTTATGGGAGCACTGTGCATGTCACTGTCATGGGGGCACTATGGATGTCACTATTATGGGGGCGCTGTGGATGTCACTGTTATGGCGAACTGTGGATGTCACTGTTATGGGGGCACTGTGGATGTCACTATTATGGGGGCGCTGTGGATGTCACTGTTATGGCGGCACTGTGGATGTCACTGTTATGGGGCACTGTGGATGTCACTGTTATGGGGCACTGTGGATGTCACTGTTATGGAGCACTGTGGATGTCACTGTTATGGAGGCACTGTGGATGTCACTGTTATAGGGACACTGTGGATGTCACTATCATGGGTGCACTGTGGGTGTCACTGTAATAGGGACACTGTTGATGTCACTGTTATGGGGGCTCTACGGATGTCACTTTTATGGGGGCACTGCGGATGTCACTGTCATGGTGGCACTGTGGATGTCACAGTTATGGAGCACTGTGGATGTCACTGTTATAGGGACACTGTGGATGTCACTGTCATGGGTGCTCTGTGGATATCTCTGTTATGGGGGCACTGTGGATATCATCATTATGGTGCTGCACTGTGGATGTCACTGTTATGGGGGCACTGTGAATGTCACTGTTAAGGGAGATCTGTGGATGTCACAATTATGGGGGCGCAGTGGATGTCACTGTTATGGCGAACTGTGGATATCACTGTCATGCGGGCACTGTGGATGTCACTGTTATGGGGTCACTGTGGATTTCACTGTTATGGAGGCACTGTGGATGTCGCTGTTATGGGGGCACTGTGGATGTTACTGTTGTGGGGGCACTTTGGATGTCACCGTTATGGGGGCACTGTGGATGTCACTATTATGAGGGCGCTATGGATGTCACTGTTATGGCAAACTGTGGATGTCACTGTTTTGGCGAACTGTGGATGTCACTGTCATGGAGGCACTGTGGATGTCACTGTTTTGGGGGTCTGGGGATGACACACTGTTATGGGGGCACTGTGGAGGTCACTGTTATTGGGGCGCTGTGGATGTCACTGTTATTGGGCACTGAGGATGTCACTATTATGGGGGCACTGTGGATGTCACTGTTATGGGGGCACTGTGGATATCTCTGTTATGGGGGCACTATGGATATCACTCTTATGGGGGCACTGTGGATATCAACAGTTATGGGGGCACTGTGGGTGTAACTGTTATGGGGGCACTGTGGATATCAACATTATGGGGGGCACTGTGGGTGTAACTGTTATGGGGGATCTGTGAATGTCACTGTTATTGGAGATCTGTGGATGTCACTGTTATGGGAGCACTGTGGATGTCACTGTTCTGGGGGCGCTGTGGATGTCACTGTTATGGGGGCTCTGTGGATGTCACTGTTATGGGGGCGCTGTGGATGTCACTGTTATGGGGGCACTGTGGATGTCACTATTATGGGGGCACTGTGGATGTCACTGTTATGGGGGCACTGTGGATGTCACTGTTATGGAGGCACTGTGGATGTCGCTTTATGGGGGCACTGTGGATGTTACTGTTTTGGGGGCAATTTGGATGTCACCGTTATGGGGGCACTGTGGATGTCACTATTATGGGGGCTCTATGGATGTCACTGTTATGGCAAACTGTGGATGTCACTGTCATGGAGGCACTGTGGATGTCACTGTTTTGGGGACGCTGTAGATGTCACTGTTATGGGGGCACTGTGGATGTCACTGTTAAGGGGGCACTGTGGATTTCACTGTTATACGGACGCTGTAGATGTCACTGTTATGTGGGCACTGTGGAAGTCACTATTATGGGGCGCTATGGAAGTCACTGTTATGGGGGCACTGTTGATGTCACTGTTATGGAGGGCACTGTCGATGTTACTGTTATAGGGCACTGTAGATGTCACTGTTATGGGAGCACTGTGGATGTCACTATTATGGGGTTCTGTGGATGTCACTGTTATGGTGAACTGTGGATGTCACTGTTATGGGGGCGCTATGGATGTCACTGTTATGGAGGCACTGTGGATGTCACTGTTATGGGGGATCTGTGGATGCCACTGTTATGGGGGATCTGTGGATGTCACTGTTATGGAGGCACTGTGGATGTTACTGTTTTGGGGCGCTGTGGAAGTCACTGTTATGGCGAACTGAGGATGTCACTTGTATTGAGGCACTGTGGATGTGACTGTTATGGGGGAACTGTGGATGTCACTGTTATGGGAGCACTGTGGATGTCACTGTTCTGGGGGCGCTGTGTATGTCACTGTTATGGGGGCGCTGTGGATGTCACTGTTATGGGGGCACTGTGAATGTCACTATTATGGGTGCACTGTGGATGTCACTGTTATGGGGGCACTGTGGATGTCACTGTTATGGAGGCACTGTGGATGTCGCTTTATGGGGGCACTGTAGATGTTACTGTTGTGAGGGCAATTTGGATGTCACCGTTATGGGGGCACTGTGGATGTCACTATTATGGGGGCTCTATGGATGTCACTGTTATGGCAAACTGTGGATGTCACTGTCATGGAGGCACTGTGGATGTCACTGTTTTGGGGGATCTGGGGATGACACACTGTTATGGGGCACTGTGGATTTCACTGTTATGGGGACGCTGTAGATGTCACTGTTATGGGGCACTGTGGAAGTCACTATTATGGGGGCGCTATGGATGTCACTGTTATGAAAGCACTGTTGATGTCACTGTTATGGGGGCACTGTGGATGTTACTGTTATAGGGCACTGTGGATGTCACTATTATGGGGGTTCTGTGGATGTCACTGTTATGGTGAACTGTGGATGTCACTGTTATGGGGTCACTGTGGATGTCACTGTTATGGGGTCACTGTGGATGTCACTGTTATGGAGGCACTGTGGATGTCACTTTATGGGGGCACTGTGGATGTTACTGTTGTGGGGGCACTTTGGATGTCACCGTTATGGGGGCACTGTGGATGTCACTATTATGAGGGCGCTGTGGATGTCACTGTTATGGCAACACTGTGGATGTCACTGTTATGGGCGAACTGTGGATGTCACTGTCATGGAGGCACTGTGGATGTCACTGTTTTGGGGGTCTGGGGATGACACACTGTTATGGGGGCACTGTGGATGTCACTGTTATTGGGGCGCTGTGGATGTCACTGTTATGGGGGCACTGTGGATGTCACTGTTATGGGGGCACTGTGAACGTCACTGTTATGGAGGCACTGTGGATGTCACTGTTATTGGGCACTGAGGATGTCACTATTATAGGGGCACTGTGGATGTCACTGTTATGGGGGCACTGTGGATGTCTCTGTTATGGGGGCACTATGGATATCACTGTTATGGGGGCACTGTGGATATCAACTATTATGGGGGCACTGTGGATGTAACTGTTATGGGGGCACTGTGGATATCAACTATTATGGGGGGCACTGTGGGTGTAACTGTTATGGGGGATCTGTGAATGTCACTGTTATTGGAGATCTGTGGATGTCACTGTTATGGGAGCACTGTGGATGTCACTGTTCTGGGGGCGCTGTGGATGTCACTGTTATGGGGGCTCTGTGGATGTCACTGTTATGGGGGCGCTGTGGATGTCACTGTTATGGGGGCACTGTGGATGTCACTATTATGGGGGCACTGTGGATGTCACTGTTATGGGGGCACTGTGGATGTCACTGTTATGGAGGCACTGTGGATGTCGCTGCTATGGGGGCACTGTGGATGTCACTGTTATGGGGGCAATTGTGGATGTCACTGTTATGGGGGCACTGTGGATGTCACTATTATGGGGGCTCTGTGGATGTCACTGTTATGGCGGAACTGTGGATGTCACTGTCATGGAGGCACTGTGGATGTCACTGTTATGGGGGCGCTGTAGATGTCACTGTTATGGGGCACTGTGGATGTCACTGTTATGGGGACGCTGTAGATGTCACTGTTATGGGGCACTGTGGATGTCACTGTTATGGGGGCACTGTGGATGTCACTGTTATGGAGGGCACTGTCGATGTCACTGTTATAGGGCACTGTAGATGTCACTGTTATGGGAGCACTGTGGATGTCACTGTTATGGGGGCTCTGTGGATGTCACTGTTATGGTGAACTGTGGATGTCACTGTTATGGGGGCACTATGGATGTCACTGTTATGGGGGCACTGTGGATGTCACTGTTATGGGGGCATCTGTGGATGTCACTGTTATGGGGGCATCTGTGGATGTTACTGTTATGGGGCGCTGTGGATGTCACTGTTATGGCGGAACTGTGGATGTCACTGTTATTGAGGCACTGTGGATGTCACTGTTATGGGGGCACTGTGGATGTCACTGTTATGGGAGCACTGTGGATGTCACTGTTATGGGGGCACTGTGGATGTCACTGTTATGGGGGCACTGTGGATGTCACTGTTATGGGGGCACTGTGGATGTCACTGTTATGGAGGCACTGTGGATGTCACTGTTATGGGGGCACTGTGGATGTCACTGTTATGGAGGCACTGTGGATGTCACTGTTATGGGGGCACTGTGGATGTCACTGTTATGGGGGCACTGTGGATGTCACTGTTATGGGGGCACTGTGGATGTCACTGTTATGGGGGCACTGTGGATGTCACTGTTATGGGGGCACTGTGGATGTCACTGTTATGGGGGCACTGTGGATGTCACTGTTATGGGGGCACTGTGGATGTCACTGTTATGGGGGCACTGTGGATGTCACTGTTATGGGGGCGCTGTGGATGTCACTGTTATGGGGGCACTGTGGATGTCACTGTTATGGGGGCACTGTGGATGTCACTGTTATGGAGCACTGTGGATGTCACTGTTATGGGGGCACTGTGGATGTCACTGTTATGGGGGCACTGTGGATGTCACTGTTATGGGAGCACTGTGGATGTCACTGTTATGGGGGCACTGTGGATGTCACTGTTATGGGGACACTGTGGATGTCACTGTTATGGGGGCACTGTGGATGTCACTGTTATGGGGGCACTGTGGATGTCACTGTTATGGGGACACTGTGGATGTCACTGTTATGGAGGCACTGTGGATGTCACTGTTATGGGGGCACTGTGGATGTCACTGTTATGGGGAGCACTGTGGATGTCACTGTTATGGGGGCACTGTGGATGTCACTGTTATGGGGGCACTGTGGATGTCACTGTTATGGGGCACTGTGGATGTCACTGTTATGGGGGCACTGTGGATGTCACTGTTATGGGGGCACTGTGGATGTCACTGTTATGGAGGCACTGTGGATGTCACTGTTATGGGGGCACTGTGGATGTTACTGTTGTGGGGGCACTTTAGATGTCACTGTTATGGGGCACTGTGGATGTCACTATTATGGGGGCACTATGGATGTCACTGTTATGGCGGCACTGTGGATGTCACTGTTATGGAGGCACTGTGGATGTCACTGTTATGGGGGATCTGTGGATGATCACTGTTATGGGGGCACTGTGGATGTCACTGTTATGGGGGCGCTGTGGATGTCACTGTTATGGGGCACTGTGGAAGTCACTGTTATGGGGGCGCTGTGGAAGTCACTGTTATGGGAGCACTGTGGATGTCACTGTTATGGGGGCACTGTGGATGTCACTGTTATGGGGCACTGTGGATGTCACTGTTATGGGAGCACTGTGGATGTCACTGTTATGGGGGCGCTGTGGATGTCACTGTTATGGGGCACTGTGGATGTCACTGTTATGGGGGTGCTATGGATGTCAATGTTATGGAGGCACTGTGGATGTCACTGTTATGGCGGAACTGGGGATGTCACTTGTATTGAGGCACTGTGGATGTGACTGTTATGGGGGCACTGTGGATGTCACTGTTATGGAGGCACCGTGGATGTCACTGTTATGGGGATCTGTGGATGACACTGTTATGGGGGCACTGTGGATATCACTGTTATGCGGGCACTGTGGATGTCACTGTTATGGGGGCACTGTGGATGTCACTGTTATGGCGGTGCTGTGGATGTCACTGTTATGGGGGCACTGTGGATGTCACTGTTATGGGGGCACTGTGGATGTCACTGTTATGGGGCACTGTGGATGTCACTGTTATAGGGGCACTGTGGATGTCACTGTTATGGGGGCTCTGTGGATGTCACTGTTATGGGGGCACTGTGGATGTCACTGTTATAGGGGCACTGTGGATGTCACTGTTATGGGAGCACTGTGGATGTCACTGTTATGGGGGCACTGTGGATGTCACTGTTATGGGGGCGCTGTGGATGTCACTGTTATGGGGACACTGTGGATGTCACTGTTATGGGAGCACTGTGGATGTCACTGTTATGGGGGCACTGTGGATGTCACTGTTATGGGGGCACTGTGGATGTCACTGTTATGGGGCACTGTGGATGTCACTGTTATGGGAGCACTGTGGATGTCACTGTTATGGGAGCACTGTGGATGTCACTGTTATGGGGGCACTGTGGATGTCACTGTTATGGGGGCGCTGTGGATGTCACTGTTATGGGGACACTGTGGATGTCACTGTTATGGGAGCACTGTGGATGTCACTGTTATTGGGGCACTGTGGATGTCACTGTTATAGGGGCACTGTGGATGTCACTGTTATGGGAGCACTGTGGATGTCACTGTTATGGAGGCACTGTGGATGTCACTGTTATAGGGACACTGTGGATGTCACTGTCATGGGTGCACTGTGGGTGTCACTGTTATAGGGACACTGTGGATGTCACTGTTATGGGGGCTCTGTGGATGTCACTGTTATGGGGGCACTGTGGATGTCACTGTCATGGTGGCACTGTGGATGTCACTGTTATGGAGCACTGTGGATGTCACTATTATGAAGGCACTGTGGATGTCACTGTTATGGGGACACTGTGGATGTCACTGTCATGGGGGCTCTGTGGATATCTCTGTTATGGGGGCACTGTGGATATCATCATTATGGTGCTGCACTGTGGATGTCACTGTTATGGGGGCACTGTGAATGTCACTGTTAAGGGAGATCTGTGGATGTCACAATTATGGGGGCGCTGTGGATGTCACTGTTATGGAGGCACTGTGGATGTCACTGTCATGCGGGCACTGTAAATGTCACTATTATGGGGCACTGTGGATGTCACTGTTATGGGTCACTGTGGATGTCACTGTTATGGGGGCACTGTGGATGTCACTGTTATGGGGTCACTGTGGATGTCACTGTTATGGAGGCACTGTGGATGTCACTGTTATGGGGGCACTGTGGATGTTACTGTTATGGGGGCACTTTGGATGTCACCGTTATGGGGGCACTGTGGATGTCACTATTATGAGGGCACTATGGATGTCACTGTTATGGGAAACTGTGGATGTCACTGTTATGGCGAACTGTGGATGTCACTGTCATGGAGGCACTGTGGATGTCACTGTTTTGGGGGTCTGGGGATGACACACTGTTATGGGGGCACTGTGGAGGTCACTGTTATTGGGGCGCTGTGGATGTCAATGTTATTGGGCACTGAGGATGTCACTGTTATGGGGGCACTGTGGATGTCACTGTTATTGGACACTGAGGATGTCACTATTATGAGGGCACTGTGGATGTCACTGTTATGGGGGCACTGTGGATGTCACTGTTATTGGGCACTGAGGATGTCACTACTATAGGGGCACTGTGGATGTCACTGTTATGGGGGGCACTGTGGATATCTCTGTTATGGGGGCACTGTGGATATCACTCTTATGCCGGGCACTGTGGATATCAACATTATGGGGGGGGGGGGGGGGCACTGTGGATATCAACATTATGGGGGGGCACTGTGGGTGTAACTGTTATGGGGGATCTGTGAATGTCACTGTTATTGGAGTTCTGTGGATGTCACTGTTATGGCGAACTGTGGATATCACTGTCATGCGGACACTGTGGATGTCACTGTTATGGGGCACTGTGGATGTCACTGTTCTGGGGGCACTGTGGATGTCACTGTTATGGAGGCACTGTGGATGTCACTGTTATGGGGGCACTGTGGATGTCACTGTTATGGAGGCACTGTGGATGTCGCTTTATGGGGGCACTGTGGATGTTACTGTTGTGGGGGCACTTTGGATGTCACCGTTATGGGGGCACTGTGGATTTCACTATTATGGGGGCTCTATGGATGTCACTGTTATGGGAAACTGTGGATGTCACTGTCATGGAGGCACTGTGGATGTCACTGTTTTGGGGGATCTGGAGATGACACACTGTTATGGGGGCACTGTGGATGTCACTGTTATGGGGGC